>PVKZ01000797.1:0-596892 GCA_004027375.1 Macroglossus sobrinus | reverse complement strand
GAAAGAAAAAAGAAAGAAAAAGAAAGAATTCAAACTCTCTCTATTTTTTAAAAAAATATCTAGGAAGACATCTATTCTTACTGCTCCATTGAAACCATCTCTTTTCAGGCCTCAGTGACCCTTGTTTTGCCAAATACCTAATTGTTGATTCTCAATCTTTATCTTTCTTCACCTATCACTAGTACTTGGCACATTCCTCTCTTCTTTTTGGAAACCTTTTCCTCGCTTAGATTCAGGGTTTTTCTCTTGGTCTTTCTCAGTTGTTTTAGCTAGATACTCTTTAATTTTCTGACAACAAAATATTTACAAATCCTATTTCTTCTCCCTTTATACTCACTGCATAAACAGTCTCTATCAGTTCCATAATTTTTCCATGACGGCCAGCTTTGTATTTCCTCTGAAATTCAAACTCATTAATATTTATCTGTGGAATATATTTTACCTAGTGGTCTAATAGATATTGCAGACTTTAATTGTCTAGGTCAGACTCTTGATTTCTACTTCAAATCTGCTATATCTCATCATAATCTATACTCTTCTAGTCTCCTGAGTTCTCTTGTTCTCTCATCTCATTTACTGCTAACTCCTCATTAATTACATTATAGTTAAACTGGATTATTTGCTGTTTCTCAACCATGGCTGGCATGCTCCCAACTCAAAGCCTGCTTCCCAATGATGAGGTTCTCAAAATTAGCCACTGTTTTATTCAGATCTCAGTTCAAATGTTATTTTTAAATTAAATTTATTGGAGTGACATTGACTAATAAAATTATATAGTTTTCAACTGTAGTACATCATGTCTGTATTGCATTGTATGTTCATCACCCAAAGTCACCTACTTTCATCACTATATATTTGACTATATATTTGACCCACCTCCCTCATTTCTCTCTTGTAACCTTAAACTGTTGTCTGTGTTTATGAGATTAGTTTATTTGTTTGTCTTGTTGCTTTCATTTCTATATTCCACATATGGGTGTGATATATCATATGTTTCTTGACTTTTTTCATTTGACTTCTTTTGCTTAGCATGATATTCTCAAGATCCATCCATGTTGTTGCAAATGACAGTATTTCATGTTTTCTTATGGCTGAGTAATATTCCATTGTATGTAAGTACCAGATCTTCTTTATCCAATCATCTATTGAACAATATTTTAGTTGTTTCCATGTCTTGGTCACCATGAATAATACTACAGTGAACGTTAGGGTGCATATATCTTTACAGATAAATGTTTTCAAAATTTTGGGGTTGATACTCAGAAGAGGGATTCTTGGGTCATATGGTAGTTCTATTCTTAATATTTTGAGGAGCCTTCATTCTGTTTTCTATAGTGGCTGTTCAAATGTCATTTTATCAAACAGCATTCCCTGAGTATCCTAAATAACAACCTTTACCCTATTCTAATCTTCTCTCTCTTTATGTCGAGCATCAAGTACTAATACTACTTACATCATATTTGTATATTTTCTCTTTTCTCAAGAAAATATGAGCTTCATAAAGGCCTTTACAAAACTATTGTTAAACAAAAGCTTTCAGGAAAAATGAAAAGAGTTTAAAAAGAGATACATATGTCTAACCATTGTATTTTGAATACTTAATGTTAGGAGAAATGCATCTCAGCATGAGATGGTAAGTATAAACTTCAGGTATATTTTCATAAGTTGTAGAATTCCATTGTGGAGAAGAAAAAAATAACCTCAAACCTGACCCTGAAGAGTACCTTGAAAAGAATTTCTACAGATGCAGTGCTGAATTATTGATCTTTTATTTCTATTTGGTTAGGGGCTTCACTTTATTTTTCATTCCTCTCTAACTGCTATATTTATCACCCTAAACAGAAGAGATAAATAACTTATCACTATTATCCTGGGGGAGAAAATCTAACTTGCTTTCATAAATAAGAAATAGCTATAAAAAAGTAAATATATTTAGTCAACTTCAATAACATGTGTTTTGATTAGATATATTTTATCTTGGCAGTTTAATACACATATACTAATATGTCAAGTACACAAATAAACACACATGGAGATATATTAGGAAAATGTTCTTAATCAATCAAATATGTAATATCCCCAAGAATTAAAATTATTTTAAATTTTAGAAGTACACAAGTAACTGGAACACAATTGTATTTCATTTGCTTTTAAGGAGATAAGTAACAATAATATTTTTAAAATAATCAACAGATTGATTTGAATTTGCAATAGTATTTTACTTTTATATAGAAGTTTAAACAAAACTTTTCTTATCAGACTAAATATTTTCATTATCTTATTACTTTTTTTGTCCATTCTCTAAACAAATCACTATTGCCAGACTCTCTTCTCTTCTGTAATTACTATTGCTAAAGAATCTCTATCCAGAATGAGATTACAAAAAAAATTATAGACATCAGCCACACTTAAAGTTTTTAATGTCAGTTGGAATAGCTTTTATGATGCATGTATGGTTGAAGATAGTGCATGATACAATTTTAGTTCCAACTTAAAGTGTTAAAATTAATTTACTCATGTGTTTTCAAGAGAAGTGATTTGTAGAGGCTAATCTGTGTGCATAGTATTTCCCATTTTAATTAACAATGCCTCATAAAAAGAGAATGTTTTGCTAGTGTTTTCATTTGCCTAAAGCCTCTTTTGGTAAATATTATGAGATATAAATAATTTGTTTTTTTCTTTAATATAATAATGTACAGGAAAATTTTCTTAGATTATATTAACAAATTGGTCTAGAATTCCAACAATATAATCAAGGTCTTGTTTTATGCAATTTTATATCAGTATTATTTCCTGCCATATTTAGATATTACCTTTTTAAAAGTTTTTATTTTCTCTAAATATAAAAACATATCTGCATTCTTCTTCTATCTGTATGGTCATATATAAGATAACCTTCAAGTTCATTTTGATGACAGTCTAAAACTCATTTAGGAAGGCTTACATTTGATACAATTTATTGAAATTTAGAAACAAGTTTAAGATTCCATTAATTTACTGAATTTTTTGAATGGAGGAGAAATTGCATAATTTTAAAACTGAATACAAGCTCTCATTGGAAATTGAAATACCAGTCTTAGCGATGCTCACAAAGATAAAAACAAATACAAAATTCTTGTTTAAAATGTTATCTCAAACTATCCTTAAACCCTAAAAATAATAGAAAAAATAGATAAATATCAATATGAATTTAACCTGTAATTTTGTGTGATCTTTAAAATTATCCACATAAATATAAACTTAAGAATGTAAATCAATACTTCAGTCAAGAATAAAATTTCTAATAATGATAACTGTGTCCTAAATACATACTTACTTTAGTAAGGTAGATGTGCATCCAAGAAAACTTTTGTGAATATACACATACATTTTGTGTTACTTTTTAAAGCAACTACATGCTGTTTGCTAAAAGTTCTTTTTGAGAAAATTCTATTAACGGTATTAAAATTCCCACTTAGGAGACTCTGGGCATCTTGGCACATCATCTTTATAGATACTGTATATATTACTGAGATAGATATTTTCAGGAAGAAAGACATAATTTTCAAAGAATTTGACTATGAATAGAGGTTTTATAGAATATCAGATAGTACTATGTTCCTAAACACAGAGAGAAAGCTATAATTATATAATGGGCAGTTTGTGACAAACTCTCAATATGGCGGTTTTAAATTGTTGCATCATAGGCTGGATAACACAAGCAGTTATTTTTAAAAATTATTTATTATTATTATTTATGCCTACAGCATCTGGTCTTCCTAGGTGGTCTCCCATCCAAGTACTAACTAGGTCTGACTCTGCTTAGTTTCCAAGATCAGATATTGGACTTGTTCAGGGTGGTGTGGCCATAGACCACGGACTGTGAACCCAGGACTTTCTTCATGTAAAGTAGATGTGCTAACTGCTACATTGTGGAACCATGTCCACAGCAGTAATTTGATTATATTTTTGGCCAACACCATATGTTAAAAATAGTTTAATTTAAAAAGTTTAATATTTTCTAATTTACATTAAAATCTAGATACTTAATTTTATCAAAAATATTGAAGACTAAAAACTGGGTTTGTATTTCCACAAAGGATCAGTTTAAATTCAGCAAATCTCTAGCTTTCCATTTTTCTTATATAAGCTTTACTTATTAACAGTACCTTGATGAATCTTATATTCTTATTCATTTGTGAGCCCTTCTTTAAATAATTGTGACTACTTAATACATGCAACCTAACACACACACACACACACACACACACACACACACACACACACAATCTCTCCACAATTTCTCTTTTCTATACCTTAACACTCATTTTTATCTCACAACTATTATATTTTCATTATTTTTTAATCTTTATATACCCCTTGTATACAAGATTTTAGTAAAATATAGTTTTGAAGTGTGTGACAGATTGTTGAGTATGGGTAGAGAGATGAAATTATTTCTTCTTCAACTCTTCCTTTTACTATATACTTATCATTATTAAAATTATAACTTCAAAATCATCCATAAGATCTAATTTTATCTTTGCCCATGGATATCACATTAATAAGTTTCTAATCTTAAGACTTCTTCTTTCTTTCATCCACAAAAAAATTCCCGATTCTGATTTATTCATCATGTCTGAAACTGGAAAGTGGTGGTGGGAGCACAGTTTCTAGCCATTAATTTGTGTGAAAGTTAATACTCTTTAATGATATTTTTTCTAAGGGAAATATCCTGCTGAATCATGTAAAATCAGAGACTTTTCATAGTTTAAAAGTTACACTTTATGCTTTATGAATAATAATTAAAAACTTGAACCTTTGAATTTTAGCAATAATTCTAAGGGAAAAACTGTTACTTTATAAAGTGACTATTTCTTAATTAGAAAAGAATGCTAATTAAGTAGAAAAATGCAATAATTTATATTTCCATATATGATTTGTTTTTGTTTTTCAAAAATTCTCCTTTAAAGTAGGTACTTACTATTTTGCATTAATTTTGACATTTCTACAAAAATATTAAAATAGTATTATATGGCTCAAGTTCATTTTTTTCTGGTTAATATTTTTCAGGAAGACTTACATTAAAAATATACGTTATACGTTACAGAGGGCTCTACTAATATCAGTGTTCTCAGACACAGGAGAGAAATTTGCTTATTTCATTATTATACAGCATTTCTTGTTTCAGTAAAAAAAAATTGTTTAAATTGTATTTGTACCTCAAACATAAAAAATTCAAAAATTGTATTGCATTATTATTCACAAATAGGACAGAATTTTACAATTATAATACTGGCTATTCTTTATAAAGAATGCTACAAGATCAGCTAATATTGCTTTTTGTTTTCTTCATCTGTCCTGCAAATATTAACCAACTCTGCTAGAGGTATTTTGTTAACCTAAAAATGAGACCAAAGTGAGAGGCCACAACATTTATTTGAGAGCAAATAGACATTTATTTGAGAGCAAATATTATTCTGGAAACACTAGTTCAGGCAGAAACCCAAATACTGTTCTGATTAGGTGGAGATGGTAAGGGTTTATTATGAGAAAGGAAAGAGGAATAATTACAGGAATAGAAGAAAGGAATTTCTATTGGTGTTAATAACTCAAAAAAGGATTTTTTACAAATGCAAATAAACCAATTCTTTAAATATACTTAGTGGTGCTAATTCTAAAGAATGTCTTTAATTTGCAACCTGGTAGTCAGCATGTTTGTTTTCCTGTTACCTTTGCAAAAACAATTATTAGTAATAACTTGTTAGTTTGGCCCAGTCCAAAGGTTATTTTGCCCAGTTTAAATATTTCAAAAATTTGATAAGTAAGATGTACAAGGCAATCCCTCTGGTATAGCAGCTCCAACTTCATATTTAAGTGGCTCCATTTTTATTATTTTTCACAATTTAAACAGAAGATATAAAAAAAATAGTGTTCAGTAATACATAGTCTACCTATTCATCTTTTTCTCTTTAAATCCATTCTATGTATTTCTACACATTGAATGTCTTCTTTTTTTAAATATGTCAATAGTCACTATTATTATTAAATCTTGTTAGCATAGATTTATTTACCAGTCCTGTACTATGATTAGTATATATACTTCCAGACGTGTCACCTGCTAGTCCACTATTCAGTCTCTATTCTAGATAAATTTGTTTTTTAAATTACCTTTTCTCTACTTTTTTTAATGTTATCTCTTACATGGAAGTGATTTTCTTTTTTTTTCTCATGTATATCTTATTCGGACTTTAACAACCTATGCAATTTTTGTAATTAATTATATCTAAAATAATTTCTATTTTATCATTTAGCATTTAAATTACATTTATTTTCAAACTACAATTTATGATATGGAATTAAATTTTCTAAAAATTAAGAATTACTTGGATGTGATTCCATAGCGTAGCAATTAGCACATTTGATTTGCACGCAAAAGGTCCTGGGTTCGTGCCCCAGTGGAGCCACGGTCTATGCCACCTTGAACAAGCCCTATGTCTGATCAGGGTCGGGCCTGGTTAGTACTTGGATAGGAGATCACCTAGGAAGAGCAGGTGCTGTAGACATAAATAATAATAAAAAAATAATTGCTTTAATTTGTAATTTCCAACTTTTAGAACATAGTTACATATAATAGATTTCCAATTATATTTATCTAAATAAGATTTTAGTTTGTGACTTTTTAAAAGTAAATAAGATTCTCATTCAAATTTCTATAGTCTAAAAAACAATACTTACTTGTATGTGTTATTTATCTAACTTTTTAGTTACATTGTATAGCCGTTCTTTGTAATTCTAGCACTAGGAAACATATTTGTGCTTTATTCTTTTATTTATATCTATAAATTGGTTTATGTTATCATTATAATTGTCATTATGCTATAAATATAAATATAATTAATATATTTTACTCTAAAAGGAGTGGCAGGTAAGGGAATATTATTAAAAATAGATAATTATATTTTCTGGTTAGTTTATTTGTTTAAAAAAGTATATAAGAACTTAACTCAAGACCCAACAAAATAGAATAATGTAGTTCAAATGAACTATTTTTGACCTTTTACTCTTTATTGTTCTTATCTTACAACTTTAGGAACACAATATTTGTACATTAGACTTTCATGAATACCTGGCCAAAGGCAACACTTATAAAAATGTTTAGTTCTTGTGCCACAACATTGAAGATTGTGTTTGTGGTATAATTCATTTCATGAAAACTACAACTGTCGGTTTGTACAAGACCATTCTCTTCTTTGTTGAATGTGTATTTCCCACTTTAATTGTGTTCAATACTTCCATTTCCACCCTCAATCCCATAAACAACTATCATCTAAATATTTAGAACAAGTACTAAATTGGTCAACATTTTACATATATAAATGTTCATCAGATCCTCTCACATATTAATTTGCTATTGCTAGATATAAATTACCATAAACTTAGTAGGTTAAAACAACATTGATTCTATCAGAGTTTCTGTGGTTAAGGAATTCTGCCACCACTCAGCTGGGTCTTTTGTTCAGTGTCTTACAAGACTGTAATCAATCAATCCATCAATCTATCTATTTAAAATTTATTTATTTATTCCTTTTTTCCTCCCTCACACTGCTATAGTCTCTTCATCTTATAAAATAACTCACACGATTAGCAATCAGTAAACACTTAGGCAGTAAATGTTTTAAATGAATATTCTTTAGTGCATCTATTACTATTATTTTTATCATTCAAGTTTTATCTGTCAACTACAGCAAAATGAAATGGATTTTATTGTTCTAATTTTAAACTGATCCTCAGGAGTTTTCACTAGTTCTTCATTCATGCAGCAAAGAAATTGCAGAACTAGGAATGTACAACGAATCCCTCTCATTGCAAAGACAGATTTTTTATTATAATACATCCAAAAGTCACTGGCATTTTTACACTTTCAACTTCAATATCTCTTGACTCAATACTTTGACTTTTGTTAATGGATTTTATCTAAGAGAAGAATAATTTATTCATTAATTTATTTGTGTTTCTTTGGGATGTTTAGCCTTTATCAAACATGATTAGTCCTAATCTGCTTCCTATGACAGAGAATGACAGAAATCTCCTTTAAACCTCATTTTAAAATTATATATGCACTAGTCTGAGCTCCAAAACTTAGTTAAATTTATTTGGTTATATTTTTAAGTTAAACACTCCACAGATAAAATAATACTTGGCCTTTTTTTCACATTATAGTGCTAACTCTTTTCAAACTAAATTTTTCCTGTTATTTTTCTAAGAAATTAGTGAGAATAAATGTATGTCTAAGACTAGAATCTAGATGATAGTTTAGAAAACATAGATTTAATGAAAATCCCTAAAATGTGAAATTAAAATTTAATACACCCTTAATTTGGAATCATTTAACTACTTTGAAATGACATAGTAGTCAAAAAGTATGAAATATGGTGCTTGCTCAATAGTAAAATCATTATGAAGAAACTAAGTTGATTTATTTCTGCAGTACAAGCAGAGTATATAAAATGCACTAAATATACTAAAATTTTCTTATTGAGTAAATATTTGCATAAACATTAAAATGAATATCCAATATGTTAGCAATAGTGGATGTAGGTTTTGAAATCCACTCTCTTTTTAAAACTCTGATATTCATTTTATTAAACTAGCATGGCTAGATTATTTTTACATATAGTGTATACCTGTTGATTACATTGAATATTGGCTTTTGCTAGTAGGATATAATTTTTAATGTAAATTGAATAGCAAATTATATTTGTCAGTAATTCTTTCCTTTTAAGGAGTGTTACCCCAAAAGAAAACCAGTGTCCCTCTCTTTTTTATTTAGAGTTTTTTGATTAACCTATCATTAAAAAAAATAGACTCTTTTACACATGTTAAGGTACTGATTGAATTTTCCAAAGGTCTACCAAAGTTTGTAGCAAAATGTCTAAAGTTGTGTTCTCTTTATGTGTACCATGTGGTTTCAGGAAATGTATTTTGAGTTAAAACAGTCTCATTTATGTTTACAGCAGTTAGGTATATATTTAAAGTATTTAAATCTTAAATGCAATACATTGCCTATAAACAGTTGAAGTAATGACAAGTTAGTTCTTATGAATTTCTTCTCTTCCTCATTTAAAAAATTATTTTCATCAACTTTGATCCCACCATGTATGTGTATGTGTATATATATATATATATATATATATGTATGTATATTTACATATATATTCTATACAGACACACACACATATAGGTATTATATATATTATATATCATATATATTCATGTTTTATATGTGTGTGTGTATATATATATATTTACACCTATTTATATATGTGTGTGTGTGCGAGAGAGAGAACATACACCAATAAACATTATGTTTAGAAGTATAGAATTAAGTATAGAACCAAAACATTTTCAAGCAATGTGGCATGCCAACAAGCTGTTACTTTTTCCAAGAATCAGGTAAACCTGGTTTGTCTGGGCCAAGCTGGAGATATACCTTAGATCTCACAGTGCCCAATGAAAACATAGGTTATTTTTTGTCCTTACCTAAAATTAGCTTCAATCTGGCCATTTCCATCTTTGAAGGATAATTCAGCTTATCATTAATAAAAGGGAAATAATATCAATATTTATCTATATGTATAGTATAAATTTAAATAAAATATAAAGATATTTCTTTACATAGCTTTTATATGTAAAACTAATGTACTATTATGTAGATATATGTTATATATAAAATATAATATATTTTATATTATACATGAATATATTTCATTATATTTTCTATATTACATAGGTACAATATATTTTATAAATATATATTTTATACTATATATAAATGTGATATAAATTACCTATGAATATATATTTATTTATACATATTTAATATAATTTATATATAAATTATAATACAAAAAATAAAATTATTTAGAATGACAGAATATATTGGAAAGAATCTCTGAAATTGTATTTTCTTGAAGTTCATATTACAAAGAAAAAAAGAAATATATGATTCATCAGGTCATGGTTATGAGTGATAAAAGTATTCTTGATGTTTCCAACTATGGTGACATAGAAGATTTCCAACCAGTCAGTTAAGGAAATTAGTATTTGGTGTGGTGAGATGTTGTGACTTTGGAATGCCTTGTGTCTTCCTTCTATATGATAGTTTAGGCTGCTTTAAAAGAAAGTGTGCTGTATCCTAGCATGTGGACAGTATAATTTCTTACAAGGAAGTCAGAGCAATGACAATTTTTATTTTTATAACTCTATCTAGATGTTGTTGGAAATTGGGAGTACCTGAGTTTAACTAAACAGACTGATGAAGGGCAGATGCATGTGTATAGCTTTCACTTCACTGAGAGATTCTAGCTTATGTCCTGACACAGTATTAATATGAGATTTCTCATCTCAATATCAGCAATGAACTCCAAACTTTGATATATCAAATAAATTAGTGATTTTTCACATAGCAATCAGGAACAGAGGCAAAAAAGAAAAGAAAAGAAAAGAAAAGAAAAGAAAAGAAAAGAAAAGAAAAAGAAAAAGAAAAAGGAAGAGGAGGAGGAATAGAAAGAGGAGGAGGAGGAGGAAGAGGAAGAGGAAGACGAAGAAGAAAAGGAAGAAAAGAAGAAAAGGAAAAAGGAAAAGAGAAGAAAATTTGACATTGTCAAAAGTGTACCAGAGGGAAAAGTGCTGTGATGTCAACCTTGGATGCTTTTGCCATGTGTCACCACAACCAATCCAGATGCAAGCAGCAGAAATAAACATGACAAGGGCAGGACTTTATCTATTGCCAGTTTTTGGGTTTAGCAGGACTTTACCTATTGCCAGCTTTTGGATTTATACTTTAAAATGAAAGGCAGTGAAAAGTCTTTGTTCTCTTTTGGGAGATGAACAGCAATCTGTGTTCAGGGTAGTAAATATCATTGAGTATGCTTCCAGAAAGGGTTGTTGGAATAGTTCTCTTTCAGTTATGATGTCAGAAAGCATTTTGGTTGCTTTATATATTACTTAATTTTCTGAGTGGGAATTAAGTGTCAAGTGACAGTATAAAATTTTGAAAATGCAAACTGGTATTTTCATGTCACTTACTACCTTTTAACATGTTATATAACTTATTTATGTTTTTTTGTTTATCTCTCTTCAGTTTCCTGATATGAGATATGAGATATGAGTGGGCTTATTTTATTGATATTTTTCAACTTTTTAGAAGAGTGAGTGATACCTCAGAGACCCTCTATAAGTCCTTGTTGAGTAAGTGAATTTCGAAGAATATTGAATGCTAGAGAAGTAAATATGAGCTTTATCTGGTAGGGAATACAAATGAAGTGAAATTCAAAAGTGATATATTGTATCTTGAGTAATGCAGTAAAATATTAAGTCTATGGAAAACATCATAAATTTCATGAGCTTCAAACCACTTACATGTAAGATAACATAATTGGGAATGCTGTTTTTCCCCAGTATTTTTGACAGTAGAATACTATTTCTAAACCACTATTGCAAAACTTATCTTTATTAGATATGCTAGAGTGTTGAATATGCCAATGAAATTATCTCCTGAAAAGCAGGTATGATCAACTTATTTATAGATCAGCTACATTTCTTTTTAGAACTGGCAAGGTCTAGATTGCTAAAGCATAACAGTATTGGCCAAGGAGAGTTGGAGGGAACATTTGTACTCAGAGAACATGGCAGAGTTCAAAAAGGAATTTATAATAAAGATACAATACCATGTTGGAAATGTTGTTTGAAATGCCTTTCATTTATCCACAATCATTAACAAGATTTGGGGTTTATCTATAAGAACTCTTTCTGAAGTTCTAGAGATTGTAAAACTAGTAATGAAAAGTTTCTTGTCTAGTGTCTGATTTGTTTTACTGTATTTTCTGACAGAAGTGCCACTGTCTCCTGATTAGCACAATAAGTGTATTAAACATTCTGGTCTTTAGTCTTTTGAGTGGAGAGTATAGCCTCTTTTTAGGAGGTATCTTTTCATTATATCTTTACTGAATTTTCTTATTAAGTTAATATGTGCTCTATATTTTGAGATGTCATGTCAATATGGTGAGTCATAACTTTTAGGAGGCTGTAAATATTGAGCCCATTGAAATTATTAAAATTGTTTTGAAAATAATGCAAATATAAATTGAGTAGTAAAAATATAAAATAGATAAGTTGTTATCTTTCTCATTATTCAAAAATAAACAAGTGTAACACATTCTTCCAGTATTCTTATTACTCCATGTGGTAAGAACTGTTATCTATTCTAAATGATTTTTATACAAGTTTTTATTGTGATGTTTTCTAAAGTAAAAATATAATCTAATTAAAAGATGTACAAGATTATAATTCAAGTTCTTTTTCTGAAGACATAATAAATAATATCAATGGCTTTAATTATTTTAAAATTATGACCCATTGGGTTGTTTTCATCTTGAAGGCTGTTAAATGAAACCAAATGGTTTGAATCTGAAGCAAAAGAAAATAGCATATTTATGAAAGCATAATACTAAAAGCTAAACTAGTAAAAGGGAAGCCAAGTTAGTAGATTAAGGACCCACAAGAGAATGCACTTTGTTCTTTTGTCATTTGGTAAAATATTATTTGCCTTTAATTTTTTTACTAATAAATACCCTTTAAGTGTTTTTTTCTTTATTTTTCTTTTCATTACTCTTTCTGTTTCTTTATGTTGTCCCATTAAAAAAAAAAATTAAAGCCATTATTTGCATACTCCAGATTTGAGACAAGGAATGCATTGAATGTCCCTAGGTTTCAGGGGAGCAAGACAGCAAGCTGTTCTAGGTCCATACCCCTTGAATTTTCTGAGCCATGTATTCTGGACATTTTCTAGTCCCTTTCTGTAATGGACTAGAAATATTTTCTTTGTCCATTCTGAAGAAGTTTATCAACAACTAGTCTAGGAGAGTCATAAACCAAAGGATCTCAGAGAACAATATGGCCAACCAGAAGCATTTAGTTTGTAAAGAAATTGGACAGTATTTAAACACTGAGCAATCTCATATAGAAATTTGGATTTCTACCATCTTTAAAACTAGAAGACCCGGCAACACTGGTTTGCATTTCCACAGACAACCATTGACAAAAGCTGAGTACCAGCTGGTCTCTTTAAGACAAATCTCGCACTCCACAGTTTATCATGACTTTCCTCATCCTATTGTCCCTTTAGGTTAATTCACTCTTTTCTTTTGTCTTCTTGCCCCTGTAGCCATTTGTGTTTGAAACTTCTGAATTAGAGGAACAGAGTGTCTATCCTTCTTCTGCCATGATTCACAATCAGAGTTATTTTGAGCAATTGAATAAATTCTTCAATTTACAAAGAAACAGAGTACATCATTCTTTCAATAAGACTTTTTGGTGTGTTCACTACTAATATCTTGTCCAATTTGTTTATTTACTGGGAGCTTGCAAAGAAAAACAGATAAATTAATACAAAATTTACCCAAATGCTTCAAAAGATAGATGTGGTAAAAATTGATGGTTTATGCTTAGTTTTACTTGGCATAGTAAATCAATTTGTTATCATTGTACTAAAAAGAATTAGCATTTTAATGATTGGGCTTTATACTTAATTGTGTGAAAAAAATGTAGGATACTAATGACTGGTTTACCATCTTAAATTGCTGTGGGACAATTTACACTTAATAATCGAACTATGCTATAGACAAGATAAATTTCATAATTTAAATTGGTTAACACTTGATTCACTCACAGTCTCAGTTTTAAAGAAAGTGTAGTTCTGACATCATTAGTATGTTAAATTCTCAGCTTACTTGCTTACAAAGTAAGTAACAGAGATGTCTTTTCTCAGAGATTACTTGTCTGTAAATTCATGTGGATAAACAGTTCCAGTGTATTGAACAAGTATGCTAATTTGTTACTGGACAGCATGGCACAGGTAATTAACTATGACGTCATTAAGACTTCTGTGCTGTGACAGTTGTGTTTATCTATAACAGATTAATGAACTTGTCAAATGTTTCTTTCTCCCTCTTATTATTTCAGATCAGCCTTGAGTGGAACTTGATAGAAGATGTTACAACAGTTTTATCTCTGGAAATGGTTAGCCTCTGGGGTTATCCTTGGCTCTCTCTCTGCAATCTGCTTTGGACAATATGATGATGGTAAGGCTGCTTTTAGTATAACCTTTAGAGTTAGCCAGGGTTTCTGTTATTAAATGGAAAATGAAACACAACACAGAAAGGAATAATGCTAATTTATAGTTCATTTTTAAAGGTTAGTAGGTCTGTGCAATAATTTACCTTAATTAAAATGCTACAAAAATGGCATCCAATGTACTTTGTTTCCTTAATAAGAAGTGATGTGTGGTAGAAAATCCAATGCATGGCCTCTATTGGAACACTTATTCTCACTAAGCAAATTCTTAGTGCTATTAAAGAAAAACATTAAAGAAAGAAAAATAAATAAAAGGCATATATATGGAGAAAAATATTAAATTCTATTTACTAACACTTGAATAAACACAAACAAATGGTCCCAGGTAAAGCTTAGTGATATAAAAGATACAAAAATTTCCAATGAGAAAAGATCCCTGAAGGAGCAAAAGTAGATGCCATAACCTATTTTAGTATTAAACACTTTGTGTATTACATTATTTCATCCCCCTCTAATTTATTTGGAAAGAGTGAAAAATATAAAAGACTTGGTATTAGATTTTGTAAGTAATCTTTTTTAAAAAAATATATTAGTCATCAAGCTCCCTAGAGACTATTTAACATATGTTTGCAGTGGTCCAAATGTGCTTGTCTTAGATATTTTAATATTGAAAGAGTCTGTCTTATAATACCACATAATGAGAGTTAAGATATATGTAATACTTTAAGTTTAATAATAAAAAAAAAGGACAAAGTTTCCCACCCTGAAAGTTGTTATTCTAGAAAGTTTCTTTCTTTTCCTTTCTCCTTCCTTCCTTCCTTCCTTCCTTCCTTCCTTCCTTCCTTCCTTCCTTCCTTTCTTTTTTTTCTTTTCTTTTCTTTTCTTTTCTTTTCTTTTCTTTCTTTTCTTTTCTTTTCTTTTCTCTTCTCTTCTCTTCTCTTCTCTTCTCTTCTCTTCTCTTCTCTTCTCTTCTCTTCTCTTCTCTTCTCTTCTCTTCTCTTCTTTTCTTTCTTTCTTTCTTTCTTTCTTTCTTTCTTTCTTTCTTTCTTTCTTTCTTTCTTTCTTTCTTTCTTTCTTCTTAATTTTCGTCTTACTTGACATTTGTTCAGAATTCAGGGTACACAGGCAAATAACCATCTCTTCACCTTTGTTTCCCTGTTATCTAGTTGCTCTTAGTAGCATAAAAGATTGAGCATTTTGTTAATGCTTTATTTACTTGGCTAAATTGAATGATCTGAAGATAAATGACTTAAATTTCCTTTAACCAAAACAGTGCTCAAATTCTGCACATATTAAGATATTCTCAGCCCTGTGTAGTTGGGAATTTGTAGAGTAATTCACAGTAGCAACTACTTTCAACAGCCTAATCCCTTGAAAAGTTCTGCTAATTAGCACTATTTACTTCAAGTGCATTTAAATTTAATGTTCTTGTCATTGACATTTCTGGAGATTATGACTCTCCAGCCAAACAACAAATTTAAAAATGTAACAATAAAAAATAATGTAATTGCTGCTTTGAAACAAACAAAAAATCAATGAAACTTAAAAGAACATGATTTTATATTAAAATAATGCATTTTAAATTGTGCCACAGGAATAGATGACAAAGCAGCATACTGATATTTCTTTATGTCATAAGACATTCTATATTTTATGCATATTTAGTGTTCGCTTGGAGCAGACAGGGAAGGATTCAGTTTCTTTGCTAACATTAGACATTCACAAATCCTGTACTTTTTAGCAAGGCAATTTTGGCTATCAGAGGAGCTCACTCCTATTTGAATCTGTGAAGTTATAAATTGGTTTCCTTAATAATATCATTCTAGCTCTTTATTTTTCGAAATGCACTTGCATAGCCTCCAAAACAAGATTAACAGGTCACTGTTGGCCATCACACAATCTACTTTCTAAAGCAGCAGGGAACTTCACACCTGCCAAGTGATAGTTTACGATCAGGCTTCTCCATAATATACTGTACTCATGGATGCCTTTTGTTTATAACCACAGTTAGAAAGTTATCTCAGTTCTCTCCTGGAGGTAAGAGACTCAATACTTAGGAAAACTGTCAGATAGAAACTATGGCAGAGAAACATAAATTTTGTATAGTGTTTTACAGAGATTTCTTAACTTTATATGCTTTTCTGTATTCCTTCTATACTAGCATCTTCAGACATGGCCCCAGTGGCAGTAATGATTCTTTTTCCTTAGGCCTCTTCCAGGTCTTTACTTCTTTCTGACTCCTCTCAGTCAGGGACTTTGACATCACTTTTATTGTGTTGTTCATGAAAATGGCTTTTATAGTTACCATTTTTTTAAATCCATATAAAATTGCAAAGTCATACTATGCAGGAGGCAGGACTAGGCGAAGCATGGTCAATACACAAAATAACACTTGACTGAATGTGTAATATTAATTTCTTGAACTATTTTTTTTTTGTCTGAATGCTTGAGGATGCAGGCATGTGGTTATATTGAATAAAGACAATGGTGATAGTCAAAATAAGGATAAAAAACATGCAAGAAATGATAAAAATGAAAACGCTTTTGACATAGGTAATTTACTGGTTGGATTAACCCATTTTGATAGTTGGCAACTGATTTACGTACATAGAAAAGCATGAAGGAGAAAAATTGAACTGACCCTAAGGCAATTAGTATGATAGTCTAGACTTTTCTTTTATTAAAGAATAAGATTCTTCTGGACTTTTAATTAAGAACAGTTACCCTTTGCTTTTCTATTTATTTTTTTATTCGGGTATACAGAGTTGGAAAAAAATAAATAAAAACTGTTTATTTTATAAATACTTTACCTTAAAATAGAATATTCTAGTATTATACAAATATGTGAAACTGTTTCTAGGAAAAATTATGTTTAATTATTATTTTAAATATTTTATAATAAAATTTTTGCTTGAAAACTTTGGCTAAGATTTAAATTATTTTATGTTTCCCATTCAAATTGCTGGTATAAGTTTTTAGATTCAGTAATAAATTTGTATATGGCCTATTTCATTATGGACATTTCACTTGTTGGATAACGATATGTCTAAGCAAGCATTAGTAATTGAGATTGATGGTATTTTATTAAAAGGTCATAATTTAGCTAACAGAAAATTAGAAAACCTAATCCTAATAGATTTATAGTTTATGGTCTCCCTGCTGCCTACTCAAGAGAGCATTAGGATTGCTCTTTAGCTATAGTTTAATGCATTATCAATCCTGACAATTTTGCTTGAATGGGATTACATGCACTGATCCTAAATTGAGTGTGGGGAGCTCAGGAAGGAGGTCCTTTGGGAAGCAGAGGAAGCAGAGCCTCTGCTAAATTGTATGTCGTGTAAGATAAAAGATATACAAAAAATATTCTTTGTGTTAACAAATAATATTATTTACAATGAGGTAAGTAAACCAAGTGTGCACAGTGTTTGTATTTTTGTTTCTTTTGTTTTAATTTTGAGTTCATAAGTGAACAATGAAAGGAAGGGAGAGAGAGGAAAAGAGGAAAATGATATATTTGTAATGGGCATGTTTTATTATTTCTTCTGCATTTTTTAATTGTTCACATTTAATATGTATTACTACCATAATCAAATAGGAAAAGTATTTATTTAAAAAAACTATATATTGTGATAGTATGACTAAGTTTTAACCAAAGTGTTAAACTTTTAAAGAGGTATGTATGCCAATATGTCTGTGTGTATGTGTCAGAGAGAGAGAGAGAGAGAGAGAGAGAGAGAGAGAGAGAGAGAGAGAGAGAGAGAGAGAGACTGAGACTGAGATTTTCCCTGAGTGTGCACAGGCTGTAAAAGCCAATAGGAGTTCATTAAAGAAAGAATTTTCTCTGGCTGTACAAGTGTTTAGCGTGGAAGCCAAAACTCTTCTGTCTTGGCCTTGAGTTATTACATAAATTAGCATATATCTATGATGTGACTGGAACCCTTACATAGCACATAGCGGGCAATGAGAACAGTTATATGAAAGGACCCTGTTTTTAACCTCAAAAATCACAACACTTCCTAAGGCTCAGTTCCTTATAGTTATAATAACTCTCTGAAATTCAATTTAAGACATTTTAACACACCATCTGACATATATGGCCAATGTTTAAAAAATTATCTTTATTGTTATTATTAATCAATTACTTTTAAATAATTATACTTAAAAAAATTATTTACATATTGATTTACAAATGAGTATTTTGTGTTCCTGTGCAGTATTTATATATTCTTCCTATATATTTCTCCAAATTTACCAAACACTTTGATGACAACTTTGTTAAATTACATTTTATTCTTAATAATTATATCCTTTCCTTGTAGAGCTTACTGATTCACATGAAACATTAAATGGAGTTTGAGGAGGAATGTTTTCAAGTTAATGTTTATGCTTGTTGTTACATAACCCATGGAAGGTCAGCGATGAGATACACAAGTCAGTCAATTAAGGATGTAACCAAGTTCTAAGATCTAATGCAAACATGTTCTAAATTTGACACTAAAAACCTGGAAATTTCATTTTTATCAATGCATCTACAGGTCATCAAGTAGAGTGCCACTGGATTATAATAATTAGAAGAGAATGGCATACAAATTACAATCCAGATAATAGAATGATAAGAAAAATATAACTATCCAATGACCTGAAGCACTTGTGTTTCTGAGCAAGATGCTTCACCCCTATAGATGCTTTAATAAGAGATGGTTAAGCAAGAAGAATTAAATAATTGTAATGATTCATGTTACCAGGTTACTGCAGGCTCTCACATAGGGCACTGTTATAGCAATACCTCTGCCTCAGGGACTACATACTCTATTTGTGGGACATTTGCTCTTTAAAATATTTCTTATTCTTTCATTTTGTTATTTTTCAGCCTACTTCAGTGAGCTTGCTCTTGTTAACATTATCTTTCTCTGAACATAGTACAAAGAGTAGTTTCTTTTGAGCCCATTTCAGTTAGAATTAAATTAAGAATGATTATTGAAGACTATACCTAAATAATTTTCAATGAACATTTTTGTCTCTGAAACTTCTTACCTGCTTATTTAAATATGATTTATTAAGACAGAATACAGAGAAATAGAACAAACATACATGCACACAGAGGCAGACAAATATATATACATACATGTAGTATATAGGTAATATATATTTTAGACAAAAATAAAACCATGTACAGCATATATGGTTATATAAATTTTTACCTAAATATATTATAGATATCTTTCTTTGTCTATTCCTTTCACTTCTTTTCTATAGACTATGTTTTTATTCTGAGAGGTTAAATTCAAGTTTTGAGAGTAGCTGTTTTTTTTTTCCTGCAGGCTGACTTAAAATCTTGAAAGTTTGTATTTTTTGAGCTTTAACTATGAACTATTATATTTATATATATTATGTAGATACATTATTATTATAGGGAATTTAGAATGGAATGACAAGAAAGAACATTATTATTCTCAATTCTTACTCCAATAAATTTACCTAAACTAAATTTTATCTTTAGATGAAAGTTTGAATGTATTATCTTTCTTAGGTTGTTCTCACATTTGCATTTCTTGTCTCCTTTTTTCTGAAGGTGGTTAATCTTGTGGGTCCTTGTATCCTAAAAATGAATTTCATTTTAGAGCAAAGGTTGAAAACATGTCTTTCTTATTTCAGCAACAATTAGAGCTCTGACCTTGTGCCTAAATGGATTACTTCAGTAGCTTTTGTACACTCTAGTAATAGGCTCACTTAAAACCCATCTGTATAACCTGGAAGGCCAGAGAGCTAAAGAGCTAGAAAAAAATAAACTCTGATAAACAGAAAAGCAATAATTGTATTTAGAAGTGTCTCTCTCTCTGCTAACACACACACACACACACACACACACACAGGTTATTTCCAAGGTAACTTCAAATAGCAAAATATTGATACTTTAGATAATCTCATTTGTACCATTAAAACAGGGGAAAGAAGAGGTCTAATTCAATGTCTAAGTAATGTATACAGATAATATTTATGATAACTGGTAAGTTGGATGCTTACTTTTGTGGTTCTAACAGTATAAAAAAAATAACCCATTGAAAATAAATTGCTCACATTCTAACTGTATGAAAAGGCAGAATCAATGTTAACTGTTCTTAATAAAAATCGAAATTGAGCAAAGTATGACTGTAATTTTGCTTGATTCTGAGTTGTTAATGACTCATAGAACTCATAATAGAGTGGCTTTTCTTACTTGAGTTCTTCCCTGTCAAATGTCTATGCCTGTTACCACCACTTTTTCACCAATTTCCTTAAGCTCTGAAATTTTGTTTTTCTCACAACTCCACTAAAACTGAGGTCTCTAAGGCCTTCAATGACTACTTTCTTAGGCAAATCCTATAATTGTTTAGTGTTTCAGCTAACAGCATTATTGATCTACCTTCCTACAACTTTCTTTTTTCAGAGGCTCTTTTTAATTGACTTTTTCTGATTATCTGCATATCAGACTTCTCTGTCTTACTGATGAATATTCTACCTTTTCCTATTCTGTAAACTCAAAATTGTCCCACTTTTGCTTATATTTCTATAAGGAGACATATTCTATAATAAGCAAATTTAGATATTTTTAAATTATTAAACCCTCTCCTTGGTCATTTTTTATTCTCCCTAACTTTCCTTACACAGTGCATTGATCAAACTACATACCCACTGCATTTATTATTACTTTTTCTTTAGTCTACATTCTTAATTCTCTATAGAACTTTTATCTAGTTAACATTTTCTAGAATATCAACTCTGGAAAAAATATTAGGGAAACAAAAATTAGGCAATCGTTTCATTTAAGTATCATAATGAGATAGATAGTCAATATAATGCCATCTGTATAATAATAGATTTAGGTATAGTGCATGTGTTTTAGGAAAAAAGTAATAGAAAATCTGCTGAAGAATTTGGGGTAATAATAATCAGAAAATGTTTACAGGATGAATTTTGATTTTTTAAAAAAATCAAGGGACATATGGAAATTTCAGAAAAACACGAATATTGAGTTGGTGTTGTGAGTTAAGATGGTATACAGATATCTCTATGCAGCATTGAAGATTGTACATGCTATTTTATTACCTCATTCAGGGAAGGTTAATTGTTAAAGTATCCAAAGATAACAAAACAATGTGTACTTGGTTGTGATCACCATCTGTCCAAGGCTTATTTATAAGTTTATCTCATAGAACTCCAGCTAACTACAATCACCCCTTTCTCAGTCTCTGTATCTCTGACTCTGTCTCTCTGACTTTGTCTGTCTCTCTCCTTGTGACACACTACTACAAGCTGTTTTTGATTGCTTGTAGTGCTCAGGTTTTGCAACTTATTATATTTAATGCCTTCTTATATAATATTATGATGTGTTTGCACATATTTCATATACATCATTCCAACATGTTCAATAGGTTTCTTGAAATCAGGAATTATACTGCTATTTATTTTATGTGTAAACAGCATCTCTTTATAATAACCACAAACATTTCTTTAACATTTATTAAATAAGCCTTTCTTATAGATCATTTTATTTACATTTCCCAAGAACTCCATGAGATCCTTGTGATTTTAATAATCATATACTATTTTATTACTATTATGCCTATTCCTAAAGGTAATAGAAGGTAATAGAAGAAAAAAGAGGTTAAGTTGCTTTCCCAGCATAGTATTAATCCCACAATTAAATGACAAAGTTCTATTCTTTATCTCAGTGCCACATTCAATAACTATATGCTGTGCTATTATATTATGACATCAAAATCTTAACCTTTTCTTCCTGATTTTACTCAAGTTCTACTTATTCTTTGATATTAACTTATTCATTAGTCTTTGTTATTACTAATGACACTCAATCAAAATTAAATGAGAGGTCCCTTAAAAAGTATAAATTTATAGTTATAAGATGAATAATTTCTAGGGTTCTAATGTACAGAATGATTAACATAGTTAATAATACTGAAATTTGCTGAGAGAGTAGATCTTAAATGTCTTTATTCCTCCCTTCAAAAAAAAAGATAACTATATGATGTGATGATTTGTTAATTAGTTTGACTATGGTTATTATTTCATAATGTGTAATTTTCAAGCCATCATACTCTATACCTTAAATATAAATAATTTTTGTCAGTTATACCTCAATTAAACTGTAACAAAATAATATCTAACTTCCCCTTTATATTATAATTCTATATCTTGTTTATTTTCATGTTTAGGTTATAAATTCCTGAAGACAGAGACTCTTGTTTATTTTTGTTTCCCTCAGCACCAAGCAGAATGACCTAATTAGTGGTTATTGAAATAAGTAGGCATTGAATAAGAAAAAAATAGATCAAGAGATGAAATTTTTTTTAACAATTTAGGAGTAAGTTGATGAGCTTTGAGGATAGTAGCAGGAGTTCAAATAACAATTCAGAAATGTATTTAGTGACAATTTCATTTATATGACACTGTTCAACATTGACATAGGATCCTAAGCAATCAATAAATATCTACATTATGGAGATATTACACACAACATATTTTTTTGCATCCTGTTAGAAAAAATAATTGTTATATTTATATGAATTATATTGTCTATTATATATGTATTTCTATCATCTATCTATCATCTATCATCATCTATATGACTTTTTAGATATTCAGTTGTATTTATCTCATAGTGTGTCATTTAGAAAGGAATTCATCCTTTCTTCATGTGTGTTTTCTTTCTTTCTCTTTCTGATTATCAGCAGCTGCTTTGGGCATTTGTTCATAATGCTGGCAGATCACACTGCAGCAGTTATTTCTAAGATCAGTGGCTAAGTACACGTTACTCTCTTAGGATTATATACTGTACTCAGGGCTATTCAATTACACTGCTCAGTGACAACTGTTCAGCTACTCTGAGTTTATTAAGTGTTTTTATTAAACAATTGGAATACTGATGAAAGCTAATAAGGCTTAGACTTAAATATGTAAAAAGCACAATGCTAACTTTTTCATCAATATGTTACATGGTTATATTCAGGATTTGGCCACACTTTGCCACAGTCAGTTTAATATCCAGGATATCCCCATAAGAGAAGAATACAGTATTTTAAAGAAATATTAATAATGGCTTATGCTCATTGTTTTATTCATTCATTCATTCATTCAGGTATAACAAGCATATGTAACATCTACTATGTGCATACTAGATTTCTAATAATTATTGCTAACATTTATTGAGAGATTTCTGTGGGTCAAACACCTTACATATAATACACACCTTCCTCTTCTCACATTACACACACTCGCACACCCATACACACATAATATGTGTATTATAACATTTCAGTCACATAAGTTTACATAGTTTTAAATGAACACTTTCAAGTGGTTATGAGGTGCCAAGCCCTGTTCTACATGTTGCAGATAAAGCAAACAAAAACAGACAAAAATCTTTATCTTTGTGGAGTTTGCTTTATATTGAAAGGAGACAGATCAATAAGAAAATTATGTAGTATGTTAGTATGTGAAAGAAGTCGTATCAAAAAGTAAATCAGGAAAAAGAGAGAAGAAATACTTAGGGGAATATAATTGTAAATTATTGTGTGTAAAGGATTTACTAAGAAGGAATTCTTTGAGCAAAGTTTTGAAGAAGTCGAGAGAAAAATCCATGTAGACTCCTAAATATGAGCTTTGAAGACAGAGGGAACAGTGAGTGAAAGGGCCTTGAGATGAGAACATGCCTAGTGCCTTTGAAAAACACATCACAAACAAATGTTGAAATGTTGAGCTGAGTGAGGGAGAGAGAGGAAAGAGATAAGAACAGAAAGATGATTGGGAAAGCTGATTGCATAAGGCCTTATAGGTAAATGTAAGAATACTATCTTTTTTTTCTTCCCTCTTTTCTTTTTTTATTTCTTTTTTTTTTTTAAGTAAGTTAGAAAGCTGCTAGTGTTTCAAGGAAAGGAGTGATGATTTCAGTCAAGTTTTAACAAAATTGCTTAGGCCTTCGTGTTGCGGATCAGCAGTAAAGATCATGGTGACCAGTGAGAAAATTTTAAACAATATCCTAGGAAGAAAATAAAGATAGATTAGACCAGGTCTTCATAATAGTGATGGTAAAAATGGTTGACTGCAAATGTATTTCAAAGGTATAAGCAACAGGGTTTGTTGGAGTGTTAGATATAAAGACAAAAGAGAGAGAATTTAATATTTGATATTAATATATTTGGTCTAACCATCAGGAAAGGCTGATCAACCTCATCAAATGAAGAAAAGTAGATAGAACTGAGCCATAAAAGCATTAACTATAAATGTCTAGGAAGACAAAGAAAAACTGAAAGGGATATTGATTTATGGAGACAGCTAATGAAAGGAAAACCAGGAAAGAATAGTTTACTCAAAGCAAAATGAATAAGACTTTTCAGGGACAAAGTAATCAGCTGTGTCAAGTCTGATCAAGCACGGTAATGTGTGAGAACTGAATATCAAATTATCAATGTGGTGCTTCTTTGTGACTTAACAGGATTAGTTTCATGAAGGTATGAGGGAGGAAGTTTGGAATGGTTGCAAGAGAGGGAAGAGAGGAAGAGGAAATTCAGTGAGTTAAATGATATGACACAAAGTTTTTCTTTTCTTTTTCTTTCTTTTTTTTTCTTTTTAAGTGGTATGGCAGTGATAATGGAAAAGTAAAAGTAACATTTAAAAATTTATTTCCCACCTCAAGACCTAGTTAAGTAAGAAAAGAATAAAACCTAGTAAAGTAAGGAAAGAATAAAACCACCACTCTTGAGAGGACTACAGAAATATAACATCTCTTCAGAATAATCAGATTTCTAGTAGAACAAAAAGAAGAAAATACTCTAGCAAGGTGTATCTCTTATTTAATCTATTTAATCTTCACTAAAATCCTATGAATAAGCTCTATTATTATTCCTGCTTTCAAATGAGGAAAGTAAAGTTTTAAAAATAACAAGTTCTCTTGCTTATTATTGTACAGCTCCTACATCAAAGAGCTATGATCCTAGCTCAGACAGCTTGGCTGAAACTGCAACACTCTCCACCACAGTATTTTAAAGCCTTAGTACAGAGAGCTAAAGGACTCATGAAAGTACAATAACATGTACCCTAATTCATGGAACTTTAGGCAAATGATGGAAGCTATGATCAATTTTTATTGTATGTTTATTTATTCAATGCATATTTATTAGCTTTTATTATATGCCAGTTTTGTTTGCTAAATTCTGGGGATGCGAATATAAAGAAGATACATTTCTTGACCTTATGAATGTTACTCTCTAGTTCATATGAAATATCAGCAAAAAGGACAAAATGACATTATAATTATAAATCAATGTGCTATAGATTATGAAGGGTTAGATTCAAAAGAGTGATATTTGTTGCCTGCCTAGAAGTGTGTTAAATTCTGTCATTTGTAGTTAGTCATATAAAAGATTTTTAAGATAAGATAGGTTTGAGTTACTTAGAAAATTAATGTAGAGCTACATTAGATTCAAACCTGATACATGTAAATTCATATGTGCAAATAAAAGCAAAAGGAAGCATAGGAGGATCAATAGATAATAAAGCATTGGTAGTATATGGATATTAAAAATTATCTATGGCATAATAATTGAAGCATGAGCTTTGGAATCAGACCTCTTTCAAATCCTCACAAAATCAATATATAATTTTTGATGAGCTATAGAATCTCTGTAAGACTCAGCTCTCCATCTGTTAAACAAGGAGAATAACAACTTCAATTAGAATGCTGTTAGAATTAACTGATGTTATGCAAGTAAATTGCTTAGTATGCTTTCTAGCATGTAGGAAATGATAAATACATGTTTTTGACATATAATAATTGTTACTATCTTAAAATTAAACTAGGATAGACAACATTTCCTCACTATTAATCAATATTTGTAATTATTTTTTATGAAAACATTCACACACAGAATCACACACTATATATTTAATTGACCACTCTTTTCTCAGAACAATCATTATAACTTTTGGATACCTTTTTTTTCCTGTGTATTATAATTCTTTGTATGATTTTCTGACCATCTAGCCTGTGAATTTTTCAGTTACATTTATTAAGGTATGGAGCATAAAATAGAAACTTAGTAACCATTGGTATATGCATCTCTTCCGTATTCTCTCTCTCTCTCTCTCTCTCTCTCTCTCTCTCTCTCTCTCTCTCTCTCTTTCTCTCTCTCTCTTTCCTCTTTCTCTCTGTCCTTGTTGAAGTCTTTTTATCTCTCTGTTCTCTTTTAGCTAATTTAAATTCCAGAAAGCACAATGATCATTTTTCTTACCCTAGTCACTTTTAACTGCTGGATCTACTTAAAAAGATAATCTTAACCAGATTTGTAGGCTCCCTTGTTACAGGAAGGAATTAGGATAGCATTTTAGAGAAAAGAAAAAAAATTCCCAGAGTACATTCTTATAATATAAAAATTTCCAGAGTGCACACATTCATATTTCAATATCTCCAAAGCTTTCTTCTATTATCATACGAGGAACATTTTAAAGGAGATGTCATTCAACTTCCTTCCCAACGAAAGTGTAGTTTGAAAAGATTTTCAATTTATTATTTAAATATCTGAGATTTAAATTTAAACTAGGACCTTTGTCAAATAGCATTTATTAAATATTAATTACATAGAAGTTCATTTGAATACCTAAAGTGAGATATAGTTCCAGAAAAAGAAAAGTAGAAATAATATTGTCCAGTTAACTGCTGACACTGGGCCTGAGCCAGTTCATGCAATATCTATTACTTCTGAGAGTTTCTAGACTCTTTAAACTCAAGAGCCCTTTCTCTAAACACCACTTGAAATGTGGTTTTTGAATGTACATTCCCAAAAGTGTGATATTTGAAGACAATCACGATATGTTTCTGTTTATTGCATCATATTAATTGCTTCATTTCATAGCATAAACGAAAAATATAGAGAGGCTAATTTACGTATTAAAAACTAAAAAAAATTATCTATTTGCTGAAAATTATTTGAGTTTTCTGAATACAAAACCCATGCTAATGTTAACAGAGACATTATGTAAATATTATCTCTATGAAACTATATAATTCTGAATTTTCTACAAACCCTATCCCCTCAATAGAGAAGAATAACGGATATAACAACTGGTCAATGATGGAATTGCTAATTAGAATAACTAAACTTAAGAGAAAGCACTTTGAAACAGAAGAGGTTTAACTACATCCTCTAAAACAGAGAAGTGTTAACTATTTGTTTACCGTGGACAAATGTAATATGAAATGCTAAAATTTAAGATTATTGACATGTTTTGCTATAATAAAAAATAATGAATGATTTAAAAAAAAACATTGATTTAGAATATGAAAAACGTATTCAATAAGCTTGGAAATAACTGAATGTCTTTCAGAATCCTATGCTTATGTGATTCCTGCACCTATTTTCCCAATGGACATTATTTTGATCTGTACCAAATTATAAAGATATATTGCTCTAACAGAGAATAAAAGTCATATATATATACATATACATATATACATATACATATACATATACATATATAAGTCAATATATATATATACATATGTGTGTGTGTGTGTATATATATATATATACATATATATATATGTATCAATATATATATATATCAAAAACAAAATATATCGCTGGCTATAGTGAGAAGAATGATTTTGTGTGAAAACTGATGGAGGAAAATAACAACTTAAGCAAGATAAACACCTGTGGTAACAGATGATGGTAATTTAAACTCTGAGGGGATTGGGAGTGAGTGGAGAATGAAACTGGATCTGGAGACTAGTGGAGAGATTAAAAAAAGAAATCACACACATGAACACACACACACACACACACACACACACACACACACACACACACGTGATGTGTAATTTATTGGAAACCAGGTGTGAATAGAGTAAGGGGAGGCAAAGTTGCCATAAGCCCTTATGAGTAGGACCATTCACTGAGAGAAACTCTAAAAAAAAGGGGAGATCAAGAGTTTAGTAGTAGATAGATTTTTTGGAATTTCAACTACTTAATTGAGACTGATATTGAATTTTCACAATAATGACAGTAATCCTGAATGTTTGCCCAGATTTTTTTTAAAAAAATCAAAATAACATAGTTAATTTTTAAAATTATTCTGACCACTTTTTTTTTGAAAGATAATGTTTAACTACAATATCTTCTGGAATTTTTATTCAATGTTGTATGCGATTTAACAAATTGTACTTCTTTGTAAAAATGTCTAATGTATAATTGGTAAGATAAACCAAAATGGTACAGAAATAAAGGTATGTCAGTCTAACATTCTAGAATAATTTTCCTCTAAAAAATTAGTTTCCAAGGCTTTTTAGATATTACAAAATAAATACATTTAGCCTCCGTTTTAAAAAATACCTTTTAACCCTTTGACTAAATACAGTTCTAAGAATTTAAGGCCAAAGAATATGTATTTCTCCTCATAGATTCTTCTTCTGAGATCATGCTTGTCTAAATCTCTATATATCATATTATAAACTATAAAAATTGAAAGTAATTTTAAGTTTTGTGGTGGCTACATTATACTACAAATTCGAATATATAATTTATTCATAAACATATGTATGAAAACGTTTGAAAAGAAATTTAAGGAAAACGATCATGCATTATTTCCCATACTCACTTTATAATTCAATATGAAAACACTAAACAGCATTATTAATTTTGGTGGATTAAGACTAATACTCACCTGAAAATTTTTATCCTTTTCAGAGAATGTGGGAGATAAAGGGACAGTAGGCTTTTTATTATAGGATAGGGTACAAGTATGAAGAATGAAAGCTAGGCATTATCTTAATTCCATTAGCTGTCTATTTTTTTTCTTTTTCTTCATGTTCCTATTTGTATAGTTTTTTTCTAAAAACTTTAGTATATTAATTATTATTAAATGCCCTAAGTAAATATAACCATATATACTCTATATTTATTAATACTGTGGCAAAATTCCGCTGATGAGGTGGATTTATTCTCCCATATTCCAAACTTTTACTTTCAGGAATAATCTTAATTATAAATTTGTCATCCAGTAAACCATGTCCTCCTTTTCTTAACGTATTTATGAAATTGCAATCAAAATGTCAAGGTAAAATGTATAGTTTCTCCCTGAAATGGGTACCTAATCTAGTCTCATAAATGTTAAGTCTAAAACATAAGGTCATACATAATAAGAAGAAAAATAATTTTTTTGGAGAGATCCCAAGCCATCAGAATTTAAGTGTGTGTTTGTTTGGAGCAAGTTACAAGATTTGAAAAAGAGTGAAGGAATGGATAATTTTTTTTATTTACATAAAGAACATTTGATGACTTCAGCATTTAGCAATATCTTTGATCCTTGAAGAGTTTGCAAATTAGGTAGAACAGAGAGACAGAATTTTGACATAGACATCAATGATATACAGTGCTTCCTAATGATCATAGGACTGAGGTGCTACCCTCAAGTGACTTTAAGAACAAAGGATAAATAAGTGAGACCAGTTATGTAAGACTATTTTGTCAAAGGGATATTCCAGAAATGGCAGGGTTAATATCTGAGGGTAACAAAAATCTGAATTACCTAGAGAAAGTCACTTTTCTTGTCTGAGACACTGTTTCCTAATCTTATACATGAAGAGATTAATATAAACTAATTATTTAATGAGAGATTTTTGCACTAAACTAATTGGTCAGGTAGACCTGGGGATTGTCCTCATACAAGGTCTTCATCTACTTTAGTGATGAAATGACTAAACACTGTGCTGTCCATGGTGCTGAACAAGACCAGCTAAGTATTCTTGAAACTTGATTGTTTCAATACCATACTAATTGATCCCATGACACAGGTCAGGTAATTCATTATGCTCCTTGGAATAAACGTATTAGCTCCCCAAAGATTTCCACATTCTAATTCCCAGAACCTATGAATATATTACCTTTCATGCCAAAAAAAAAAAAACAAAAAATTAAGATTCCAGATAAAATTAAGCTAACTAATCAGCTGATTTTAAGATAAAGAGATTATCCTGGATTATCCAGATGGCTGAATATAATCCTTCAAAGTAGAAAACTAAAGTAGATTAATTTAGAATCAGTGGGAAATGTGACTGTGGAAGAGTGATGTGCTATGAGAAGAACTCATCTGGCTGTTATTGACTTCAAAGATGGAGGAAAGACCACGATCCAAAGAAAGTAGACAGCTTCTAGAACTCGAAAAGACAAGAAAATCAATTCTCCTTTAGAACTCAGGAAAATAACACATCCCTGTTCACACTTTGATTTTAGACCAATGAAATGTGTGTCTCACAGAACTAAAAGATAATAAATTTACGCTATGTCACATAGTCTGTGATGATTTGTTATGACAGCCATAAAAAAAAATAACACACCTCTTAAAGATTTTAAAGCATAGTTAGGAACACAGACAAAACTCATAAAGCTGTCAAAGTGACATTCACAGAGTATTATGGGACATAATACATAACTAAATTATTCTGAGGTTAGCCCCCCCAAATTGTTTGTTAACAAATGATTTTAAACTGATTTTGAATAGGAATAGGATAGGTGGAGGCAAAAATATGTGATGGAAGAAAAAATAGCTCAAACTAAGGAAATAGCATATGCTATGACATAAAGTTTTGAAAAGCTTTTATATATTTGGAATAACAGCTTACTGAAATCCTCTTTACTTATATTTTACCATCAGTATGTCTCAATACAGCCATGTTTTTTTCTTTTACATAATTTTAAGTGAAACAACCAAAAATGTGACTCTGTTTTATAGTATTAGAAAACAATAAGACTATATTTTGGGGGACTTAAGTTTCACATTAATGTTATAAAATTAAAGGCTTTAAAATATTACATTGTATAGATGGGACTTTGTGTATCTTTCTATTATTTCAACTATTAATTCCAAAATGTTTAACAATAGTGCTAGGCTGTGACTTGTCACTGTTATTTAGGTCCTTCTATCATTTTTTTTTCTCTTTTCCCCCTTCCTTCTGTTTTGTACATTTTAGAGACCTAACCTAAGGTCTGATTTTTTTTTTTTATCATGGGTGTCTTCAAAATAAATTTGTTAAAAATAGCTTTATCTTTAATGATATTGGTTTGTCGACTTCATTTATAACATTTATAAATTTCAGATCCAGAGGGAAAATGTGATATCCAAATTAAATGCAATTTAATTATATTATGTGCAGAAAAGAGATCTGATACTAGTGTCTTTTAGAAAGGTCTGATGACAAGGATGACTCTTGTCTGGCATCTGATTTTGTGATTACCTCTAGGGGCAGAAAAGTAGAAGGACTTGAGAAGCTAAAAAGTACATGTACATAGTAATTGGTAATTTTGTAGTTGTGAAATTAAGAAAGTTGGAAATGTTCACTGCATTATGTAACTGAATATCTTTTAATAAAAACATCATTTATTTGCTAATTGTGATAGGATATGATAAACTGTTTATGATTAGTCTAATAATGATTTTTAAAGGTTCAATTTAAAATGTTAAAAATGGGAAGGAAGGCTTTAGAAACAGATTAGTATTTTATTTTTAGAATTGCTGGATTAATGTCTTCATGTCAATTTACTTTTTTATCTCTTTAAGCTTCATTTTCTTTATTTCACAAATGTTGGTAATGATACTCAAAATGCTTTTTGAGAGAGATTAATCATTAGACTTGTTATCAAATACTTTAGGTTCTTTTTACAGGTACAATATAGAATTGCAGTTATATGGAGGATGTTTTTGTGTGTGCGTGTGTTTTTGTTTTTTTTAGAGATGTACAATCATGATATATGTGATTAAAATTGAAGTTATGCAGGTTCCCCTTGAATTAAAACTTCAAGAGCTAGTGTATAATTCACATTTCCTTCCCTCTAATAATGAGTTTGTCATTATTCTCTTTTGTCAACTTGCTTTTTGGAGCAAGTATAATAGAAACATTTGGACATGGAGAATAAATAAGAATATACACATATTTTTTGTTATTTTAAGACTCTTTCATTTTTTTATTTGTTACCACTGCATATCTTTTTCTATTTTAACTAATAAAACTTTTATTAAATGAAGTATAATAATATGGAGCACCCAGCACAATGCTTCACATATTATATATGATTGAAAAATAGTAATTATGTCATTATGAATTCCACTTATATAACAGCTCCAACAAAATATTACATAGAATGGGTAAAATTTGGTTAGCAAAAGGTTAGAAAATTTTTCATTATATGGAGATATATATGTATCAAAATGATAAATTGAGAGACATTAAATACAAATTCTGTTACCATTTTCATCTGGAACTGTTTCTTATTACTTGAATTATTAAAGCAAAGTTCAGTTAAATAAGTATGTGTTTTACGTGCTTTTTTAAAAGTAATTGTTTTCATTCCAACTTTGCCTTGACTATGAATCAGGAAAGCAAGTTCCAGAATGATGTGTGTGTGTATGTGTGTGTGTGTATGTGTGTGTGTGTGTGTGTGTGTGTGTGTGTGATCATTTTTATATACCTCAAAAACACACAAAAAAACTAAACAGTATGTTGTTTAGACATGCTTATACATGTAATTTTTTTTTTAAGCAAGGAAAAGATAACCAGAAAATTCGGGTGAATGATTACATCCGGCCATAATAATTAAATGATGAGTTCACAGGCTAAAATCTTGTTTTCCTGAAGAGAACACATATACTTAGAAATACGTTTTTAAAAAAAAATCTTTATTTTGCACTTGTTATCCAAAGTAGTGACATCAGATATTACACGGTGTTTTTAAGAGTGTAAAAAAGAATGACTGCAGTTTTATAGTTGGAAAGAAGCCTAATCATTATTTTTTTCTATTTTGCTGAGTTTCAAATGTTTGTTTTAGTATATCCACAGCTGAAGCAGTTAGAAGAAGCATATATGCACAGACATCTTTTAAATTAACTGTCTTAATTACAAAAATTAAAATATATATATATATATAAATGTTTGATTCTCTTTTCCTATTTATTTTGCTTTCCATTTTACTTATACTATTTCAAGAAAATTTACAGAACCATAATTCATGCACTAAGAACACAGTCACCTCTTAGATTAACAAATAATTCTTTATATTCCAAATGAAACTGTATGTTTTTGAATACAATGTAATAAGTCCAGGCACTTACATAATCTTCAAAAATTAAAAGAAGTAAAATATCCTTTATTTTTTATAGCTACAACAAAATGCACTTGCTTTTGATGTAATAAACATTTTCATCATTAAAAAATTTTTACTTGCTATATTGACATATCATATAAATAACATTCCTAAGTATGAAACACATTGTTAAACCAAATACTTTCACTTATAAAAGTTGCATTCTCTTGAAATGCCATTGTTTTTTTTTTTAAATCTAAAGTTTGCTCTTGATAAAAGTATATGAGAGTAAGGAACCCTCATGATTTAAACAGTAATTTTTATACTAGGAGTATGAAAGGGATTTGTGAATCTCTGGGGTGGCTCTCATAGCAAAAGAGAGATGCGTGGCTGGTGTGTGGGCATGCTGGAATATGAGGGGTCGTATGGAGTCATGGATAGTTCTGGCTGACTCATTTATAAATTTTTATACAATTTTTTTAGGTGCCTAAATCTTTTTTCAATTTAGATTCAGCTTTTCTCATCTACCTGGTTATTGTCAAGAGATCTCTCCACAGTGAATATATTTACATAATTGATTTATGGATGTTTCTTACTTTCTAATACCTTGGAGATCCTAGAGATTTCCAATTTTTTCAATGGGGTCAATATTTCTGTGAGGAATGAGAATTTATATTATTTCATTTCTTTGTTTTGCCTTTTTCGTCTGTCTTTTCATAAACACTTCTGTTTTTTCCTTGCGTCAAGGAGTTCTCAACTATAAATTGCTCTATGTGCTCTCCAGTCTCCTCTGTGGATTCAGACATGCCTTACCCAATAGAGTACTTCCCTTCTCTGCCTGAGCTAGAGAAATAATGTGATAAAGAACCAAACTTCTTCACTTTGTCATTGCTGTTTCAGATTGTTTATAAAAACAAATATACCAAACATCAGGATCATGCAAATCTCTTTACTGAATTATTAAAACAATTTCTGAAAATAATTAGAATTTTAGAGCAAAAAGAGTCCAAGTGCTATCCAGAGGGTCAAATCTTTTACATCTGACATACACAAAAAATATACCTAAAAACCAAAGCATTCAGGAAAAATATTCAGTAGATGCCCCTTCACACCTTACCTGGCTCTCATATTCAGATTTACACATCTTCCCTTCTTTAGCTTACTCATATTTTTTTAAATGACCTAATTCCTTTTGTAGAAAATTATCTCGTTTACTAGGACCTTGATCATCTTCATACACCATCAAAGTATTATATAAGTACAATTTGGAGTCAATCTCAGGCTTTAGTCCGGTAACTAGTGATTCTTATTAGATTATAACTTATTTTGCAAATGAGAATATACTTTTTATCCCCTGCTTTCTTTTTATATTCTTATTAATGAGAGTACAAGCTAGCTAATATCTATCCCAGTTGATATATAAAGTATATACACATCTCCCAAAAAACAACACTAATATTTTCTCTTGAAACTTAATATCCAAATCCTTTTGAGACAGGATCCATGTCTTATTTTAAAGTCCATGGCATACTTTTGGATTTGAAAATTTCAGGTAAATGATTAATAAGTCTGTATTTACCCTCCGTTTGATCCATTCTTGGGGCAATCACACATTTTTGTTTCATATCTTTTCTCAGAATGAAAGAAAAATAAGGATATCAGTGCCCCTCATTTTCAAATTACATTTTAAATATGATTTAGTGACTCAATTAATGAGTGTCAGTCTAGTATTCTCACCATTTCCAATCATAACCAAACCATCTCTTGGTGATCTCCTAGAAATCAGGAACCATGTCATAATAGAGTACTTGGCACATGAGAGCCAGTGTGGTGGCTTTGGTTTGATATAAACTGATGAAAAACTAAAGTAATAAATCAGGTAATTATATTTATTCCCATTGATTCTTAAATTTAGACCAATTACTGGCATAACTCTTAAGATATCCTATAACATTATTTCCAATGTACTATTAGGTTTCAGATTTGTCTGCTTCCTAACTTCTAAGTAAAGACCTATAAAAATAGATGTAATAGAAATCTCTGTGAAATGAGTTTTGTATAAATTTAGTGGTAATATGATAAAGGAAAAGTTCCTATTTCATTAAAAGCCCTTATTTGAAATATAACTTATTTGAAAGATCAAGTTAGTAAACTTCTAGAAACCTAAAATAAATCAGAGAAAAGTTTAATACATCATTCATGTGAGAAGAGTGTAATGACAAAAAGAGACCTATATCTCCCTGCTTTTTCTCACACACAGTATCTCTAAAGTGGAAAATGTGTGTGCAGTCATTCTTTGTTTTTCCTAGATATTCATCTTTTTCTAGCTTCCACTCCTGGTCCTTTGCTTCCCATGCATAGTGCTAATTTATAAAAATACAGTGTGAAGAACTAAGGACAAATTCAAAAAGTTATTTAGGCTTAACTTAGCCTCTCTCAACCTGTTACACCATTTCCATTAATGTCAAAGTTAGTTATTACTGTATGTTTCTCAGAAGAGTTCTATGAGAAATGAATAAGACAATGTTTGTAAACTACTAGCTAGCACATATCATGTTGTGATCTGTAGATATTAGTAATTTTTATTAGTTTTTTATAACAAAAACTTTCTCCTTGACCATACTTTAGTCATGTTCCTCTGAACCCTTTTCTTGAATGGGCCTCAAACTTGGCCTATGAGAGCTGCAAACTCTCAGCTCAAACAATTCTGTGTACTCTACACACTAAGAGACTTGAACAAACACTGGTGTAGTTTCTAACTACTCAAAACTGCATCCCAAGGTTGACTACACCAGAATGCTTAAAAGCCTGTTTGAGAAAGCTCAACACTGCCAAACGAATTTACTGTTTGTTCTAGCCAAAACCTGACTAAAGGCTCCTTACCTATCTTTTCTTAGAGCATTGGCTTTAGAAAACTTGCCATTGTAAATCCTTTCTCTGTCCCTTTGGCATGCATCTTCTACAAGCCAGAAATACCTTTCTCAAGAACTAAGGAACCACCTTTTTGAAATTTAATTATGAAGAAAGATAGGGCCCCTGTCTCCCAGTCAATGTGGGAAGGTAAGAGCTTGACTTTGATACATACCCATTAACAAATACAGATAGCCAAACACTAACCACAACCCTTAAAGTCTTTCAGTAATTTTACTGTAGCATCTCAGTAGTTAAAAAGCCTCCTGCTTTTTGCTTCAGCAGAGTTGAGTTGGGTTTACACTGAAGTCTTTCTCTTATACTGCAGTAGTCTGAATAAAATCTTCCTTGTCATTTTTAATGGGTCCAGCTTGGTTTCTCTTTGGCACTTCTAATAACTGTAATTTATCACCAGATAACACATTTAAGATCACCAATAGTTTTATGTATTATAATTTTTTAAATACTTAACTTTTAAATATTAAGTAAACACTAGATAATTATTCTAAATCTTTCACCATACTTCTCTATTTTGTTCCTTCACTCTAAACACTAAATGTGAAAGGTGGCATATGCTAAATTACATTTAGAGAATTATAATTAATTTGTTTACTTTGTTTTTAAATAGCTAAACACATATATAAATGTTTCTATAGAGAAATAATATTATAAAGTTAATTAATATTTTCAGCATGAAAATGGCTTGTTACCTTATGGCTCTTTATAACATAAACATTTTAATTTTACTTTTCTTTAAGTCTTTAAAGAGATTTTTAAATGTCTCAAACATGCACCCACCTTTTTCTCTTTGTAATCACTTTACAGATTAAGACAAATTTAATTTCAAGAGAGATTATTTTGTATAGTCAATGTATAAACTATTAATAGTTTTAAATTTTGCCATGTTTGTGACAGCAAATATTAGAGCAATAGCTAATGGGGCCTAACATATAACTATGAATCAACCATACCAGCAATATATGCTCTTACACAAAATTGTTTATGAAAATTTTAATGATCTAGAAACCAAAATATTTCAGCTTCATTCTGATTAAGAAAATGGATTTTTAATGTGGTTCACATTTTAACTAATGAAGGTCAGCTCATGCAGTTTAGTGATCTAGAGAATAGAGCCTTGATTTTAAGAGACCAAAATACAGCATTATTTAATTCTAACTAAAGAAATGGAGAAGTTGATATTTTCCCCCACTAATGTTAAAATAAATAAGAAAATTACACACTATAATCTAAAACTGTTAAACATCAGAGTATACATGAGGAAAAAATGAAATTATGATTTTACTTTTAACTTGCTCCCTTAGCATAGCTAGGATAAATAAATAATGGGGAAATGAAGAATTGAATAATGGAAAAATTCCTGTCAAATAAATGTATATATGTGCAAGAAGAAAATATATATGAATCTTAAAAAATAACTTCCACTTACTATTTTCTCTTTATCACTTAAATATTAAAGCCCTGCTTTAAAGGGTTAGTGTGGCCAATGATTTTATATTGAGATCAGAAATAGTCATTTTCCATTGTCCGTAGCTCATACATAACACTGTAATAGATGGGAAAAAAAAAAAAAACTAGTAATAATTGTATGACAGCCCCTAGTAAAACACTAGCAAAACCAAAAATATTGTATGCCCTTCATAGCTTGAATGTCCAAAATAATATCATGAGTTCACCTTTTATAATTATTTTAAGATGTTAAAATTCAGCTGTATTGAATGTTGTTCAAGTAACTATTGCATATTTTTTCTTTGATTGAATATACATGTAAATAATTGATAAAGTAATATGGTATGCTACAAAACATGCATTATGCTTGATATTTTTCATAGAGTTTGTCTAAAATCTCACCTGAAAAACTTCTACTCATTCTTGAAGGACTAACTCCGGCATCTTTCCCTGAAGCTTCCCTTTATCTTCTTCCCTGTAGTTATTCACTCTCTGGTCTATGCGCCTAGTATGTCTTGCAGGCAATATAACATATATCACACTGAATTAATTATTCATCTGTTTCCCCAGAGAGACTACCAAAACCTCGAAGGGAAGAACTGGGTCATATTTGCTTTTATATATTGGTATTTTGTATGAAGTTCAATCTCTAACCTGATAAGTTACTTTTAAGATCTATTTATTTTGTCTGTGGGCTTAGCTGTTATTCCTGTATTAAAGATCTATTTCAGCAGATTGTTTACTTTTTGGACATATCCTCTATAGGAGGATATGTCCCTTCAACTCGAATCCAGTTATCTTTCTGATGTGCTGTCTTGGATGTGGCTATTTAAACTGTCCCCTTTTCTTGAGCCTTCCAGCACTCAGCCTTGCGAATATAGCCATGTACATCCATTTTTACACCTAGGTAAAATTCAGCCCGTCTTATGACATTGATAGATAGATAAATTGCACATCCACAATTATACCAATAAATGTGTTAAATAAATTAATAGATGAAAATGTGTGTTTATAAATTTCTTAATTCCTGAATATTTTCCTAAATTTTAGAAACAATGTTATTTTTTGTCCCAGTACATGAATGAGAAGTACAAATCATTTATATTCTGAATTTATATTTTTGCTCATTCCTTTGAGAGAAAAAACTGCACAGATATCAAATCCCTAGTTTTACTTTTTAGACATGCTTTATGACATTTCAAACATTGAGTACAGATAACAAACAATAATAGTTCATCAAAGTTGATTTTAGTTGCCTGAAGCATTATCTGTGAAGAATATAGCATAGCAAACATTCTCATAAAAATGTGTTGATAGTGTGCTACTAAAATACAATAATAAAACAAAAGATTAAGCTTTCTTCTTTACTTTAGCTTTTGTTTTAACCTTTTATATTTGTTGGTTTCTTTGCCAGGTTTTTATAGTTTCTTTTTAAATTACAGTTGAGTTTTGTAAAATTATGGGATTCAGTTATAATAAGGAAACACAAATAATTTGTTAAACAGGATGCATGGATATGGCAGTTAATGATTTTAATCTATAATTTATAATTCATCTTTTTTTCTAAGAAAGAATTAATTTAAAAGCTGCTTAAATGTGTTCAAAATAGTTACTTGTCCACCAACTTAGGGCTTTCACTCAAAGTCAAGTTAAATAGTAATGTTTACAATTGAAATTTAATAAATATTAATAAATGTTAAATTAGTTTAGTTCTATAAAAGAAAACACATATATAGCTCATATATATCTGTGTAAATTTTTTAAATGTAGAAAAAACAACAGAAAATCAGAATAAAATTATTATTATCTACCAATAAACACTTAATAAGGTCAATTTTTGAAAGTATTACCAAAACCATTTAGAAACTATGAACTCTTCTCAACTTTAAATTTTACTAATACATCAATAACCAGATATATACTTTGTATTCTAGTAATTATTCATTAATTTATCAATGCATTTAGTTAGGCACTAACTTATCTTCTATATTTTGCCAGACATTGTACTAATTACAAATGCTATGGTAATAGAACTTATGGATGATCAAAGATTACTGTTTTCCAGGTTTTCTACTAGATTCTTTATATATATTAACTTTAATCCTAATTAAAGCCATATAAATACCTGAGGCTTATAGAGACTAAACTGTACAAAGTTATTAGAAGAGACTGCCAAGATTCAAGCACAGGTACTTATTGCAAAGTCCCTGATACTCTACTGCACACAATAGCAAACAACGCATTTATATACAAATGGGTTACACTCACCTGTCTTTCTTACTGCCTCCCTCTCTTTTTCTCTCTGTTTTCCTTCAATCCATCTTTCCTTCTTTCTTTGTTTTATAATTCTTTGCAATAAAATCAACAAATAAATAAAAAAACAAGAAGTAGATTAATGTTCACATAATAAGGTTCTGTATGTCTGTATTTTTAAACTACATGTACTAAAAATAGCAAATGGCAGATGATTTTTAATGTCTACGTCAACCCTAAATTATTGTCTTCTATATATATTTAATTATAATTTAGAATCCATTTGAGTCTTACAAGTAAATTTTAGTACTTAACACTTGGTATTTTATTTAAAATTTTCATCAATTTCTAAATACACTTTTTTTAGTGAAATAAGGTATTTTTTAGCTTACAATAATAAACTCCCAATTTTTCAGGTTCTCTTCTGCATTTATAAATATATTCTATATTATTTAATTTAAGGGCATACTATTCCCTGTGATTATTTAGTATTATTTTTATCCTGATAAAACATTGGTTTAAGCTAATTTTATCTTTTTTCCAAGACAGTAAGGTACAGTTAAAAATACAAAGAATTCAATAAAGTTATTCATGAGATAACATGTATACCCTGAGGCATGATGGAAATATGCAAAGCTTCTGCCACCAACTCACCTGGTGGGTCAAAGAAGGCCAATGGACAACCAACCTGAGACATGAGTTTTACTCTAGTGGTTAGTGTCATTTGCTTAGATGAGTAGGGCTAGAAACAGAAATTTCAGAGAAGTCCACACAAAGTGGAATTTAGTCCACCTAGAATAGACTGATGGAAAGTCAGTCAAGGAAAGTAAAATCAATTGAACTAACCTGTGAATAATTAAGCTGGTGAGATTGGACTTTATTCTAAGGTAATGGGAATCAAATATGCATTTGATCAAAGAACTAACCTGAAAAAAAGTGTGATGGTTGAGGAAAATGCACATGATAGTAGTCAGCAAGATATAGCAGGTCTTATGAGACTGAAAATAAATAAACTGCTTTGAATGAAACCATAAGGAAAACAGAGGTTATAGGTGACACTGGTGAAAACAGGAGAGGAAAGGAACAGATATGCAAGGCAGAATAGAGGAAAAAGCCATTGTGTTCACTCATGGGTTTACAATTGGAAAAGAAAAAAATAGACAGATTATACTGAAACTTGACAGTAGGATTTAGAATAATATAAAAGATGCATTTAAAAGCAATTTCACAGAATTGGTTAATAGCATTAGGATGATGACGCCAAACCAGCTAGAATATTTCATTACCCTAGACATGTGAAACATGAAGATTAAAGTTTTATCACTGATTATTGTACTTTTCAAAGTCAAAGGCATTGATAAGTTCTCCCTAACACTCAGTTTCCCTGGAATTACAGTGCCTCTCTTCAGAGTTAAGAAAAGCCAGGGACATCTGAAACCTAACTGTCCTCCCTCCCTCACCATGCACACATGCACACAGACACACACACACACACACACACACACACACACACACACACACACATGCACTATCTTCAGTAGAAATGAACAGCTTTGGCCCTGACCCCAACACACCTCCTTGGAAATGTAAAGAGTAATCTATTTCTTTTTACAAAGGGGAGATGATTTAATAATATTCTCCCTTTTCATCTACACTTGCCTTATAGCATTCAACACTGTCAGCCAATCCCTTTCTCAAATTTCACTTCTCATCTGCACTTATGTCAGAGATCCTGTTTCTTTCCTGTGGATATTTCTTTTCTTCTCTTTTCCCATATTCTACCATTTATTAAGTTTCCTATGTGACTTTATTTATTGAATCACCATTCTTATAAGATAGATGATTTTGGTTAAGTAAGGATGAGATTACATAAAAGATTGAGATTTGAGAATAAAAGATAAGGGGTTTGAAAGTAAAATTAAAGTTGAAGGACTGTACTTTTAAAAGGAAAAAAGATGATTTTTTTTAATTAAAAATAAGAAAAATGAGTAGGAACTTAGTAGTCACATACAGAGAATATAGGATATATTGAATATTTCCATTTTATAAATAAAGTAGGTGGGATTATCTGCTTAAGTTGTCTGACTCAGGTAGATGAGAGAATTAAACAAAATGGGTCTCTTTGACCCTCAAATTTTGTAGTCCTAGTAAACGTACTGTTATATATATCATCTTGATATATACAAAACAAAGTAAATGACTTTTATAAAATAATTTTGGAGAGGCATGCATAGATCAGCATATTTAATAAACTGGGCCATTTAATATGTACTAGGGGATATATTTTATTAATAATAGTAATTATTGCTGCTAGCACAAGATTTAGAAAATCACTAGTCAGTAGAAGTTAATTTACTTGAAATAAAAAAATCCTAGCATTAATCCATTTTAAGATGAATGTTGTTTTGTTATGTAAATTATTACAACCAAATTTGGTTTTATGAGTGAATCAGGTTTATGCCCACAGGGTTTATTTAAAATGAACGACAACTGTATTATTTAAAGTTAATAATTATTTCCTCTATGTATAGAATAAACCTTAAGGAGCAAGTTATATTTCAATCTGCTATTTTGGTGTCCTCCAAAGAAGGGATGTATTTTCTCTCTATTGAATTATCAGAGGTTGAATATTTTTATTCCTACTTGTTCAAAAAATTAATATTAGATCTTTTATTTTATGTATTTTTAAAGAAGGTATGATAGAATGTTTTATGGACAGGTTTTCAGTGAAGGGGAATAATGGAAGCATAGTATGGATAATATTTTTCTTAGAATGGCAGCAGCATTAGTATAGACTGCCTCTTTTTCTTTTGCACAAGAATTTTATTCAAAATAAAAACAACTCTACAGGATATATAGAAGACATACAGATAATATGATTTTACAATAAAAGCTATTCTGTTATAATTATATACTACCAAGAACAATTTCTCTCTCAATTTCTCAGTGGCATTTTTCTCAAGAAAGCAGATTTAAATGTGCTGATATAGGCTTCTTACTGAAGGTGCCCTAGCATACTCAATATTCTTGATTTTCACAGAGAAATGAAAACAATCAGTTTTAGAAACCAAATCATATAATTTGTTTTAAATAATGATTTTCCCCAAAAGCTTTGTTTGGGCTCAGTTTTATTTATAAGACTAGATATACCAGAATCCTTTTATCTCTCCAATTTCAACCTAATAAAATAAACCTGTCATATCAGATTTTTTCTATATAATGAGTGATTATAAGTAAGAAGATGGATTTTTTATTAAACTGTACACATATCCAAAATAATTTTCTAGAGCAGGGGTTTGCAAACATTTTCTGTAAAGACCAGAGAATGAGTAATTGGTTTACTGGTCCAGATGTTCTCTGTCGTAACTACTCCCCTCTGCTGTTGCAACATGAAAACCATCAACAATATGTAAAGAAATGGACAAGACTGTGAACATTGAAACTTGAATTTTATATAATTTTCTCACAGCAAGAAATATTATTCATTATTTATTTTTTCCAACTATTTAACAATGTCAAAAACATTCTTATCCTATAGGCCATGCAAAATTAGGATAGTGGGCTGCAGTTGCCTGCCTCTGTCCTTGATGACACAGTCAGCCAATCTATTCTTTGAAGCTCAGCCACACACAGTTTTAGAAGGGAACAAATTTAGAATTGTAGGAGAGTACAAATATGATGTGGAAGAATATTGTAAACTTGATCTACACAGCAATGGCATGACTAGAATTTTAATTGAGGGAGTCTACAAAATTAAAGATAGTAATTTACTTAGAAATGGAGTATTGTACTAGTGGAGACAGCTAGATAATTATTTTAAATCTACTTTTGCAAAGTAAGCATGTATTATTTACTTAGATCCTGTGTTTGTTTAGGTATCTTTTGTGGATCCAATCTTTTTTTTCATTACACCTGCCCCCACAATTTTTTACACCTAGTACTTAGTTAAACATGAGCAATCTGCTACAAGAGTATGGGGGAAGGAAAACTTAAGGGGGAAACTGTTTCTTACTGATTTCACTATGTGTAATATTGTGTTAAATGGCTCAACTTTCAAGACTTATCTCAAAGCCTCTGTTAAATCATTCTATTTCTCTTTTATTTCTTTTTTTTACCACAATCAATGAATTATCAACCCTCCCTTCTTTATTTTAAAGTTTTTGGTCCTTATTAACAGATATTATTTAGCCATCTGTTATTCAAGAGAGTTGAAGACTTCTTATTTTAAATCTCTTTAAAGCTATAAGTTCGAAGGAGGCAGAGTACAACTTACTAGTTTTTCCAGGAAGGAACTTTATTTTTAATTGTTATTACTTAAGCATTTCATTTTTTAAATTGAATTAAACTGGTAAGATGAAATGATATCCTCCTAGAGTCCCTTTTTATCTACAGATGTATTTTTCCATATAAAATAACATGCTACTGGTATGTTTATATAAGGCTACCTCTGTGTATCTTCATGTACAATTGGTTTATAATGAGGTCATTTTTACACCAAAGATCTAAGTCTTTTTTATTTTGTTAAGGCACATATTTGGATAATGATATTTCAATATAATTATTTATTCTAATTGTAGAAATAGATAGCATATAGAAATGGGTAACAACTCATGATTTCATCTAGCCCACATCTGTGTACATACACACATACACTCAAGTGGATAAAATATTTTATTAGAATACATATGTTTATTTATATATAGGAATAGCTAATAAAATTATACTAATGATAGTCATCATAATCCTAGTAATACATATGTTGAATTCTTACTCTGTTATGTTAAGCATTCTGCTTGCATTTTTCTTTTTTTGGTACTCACAACAATCTTGCTGACAAAACATAAATTCATAATAATTGTTTTATTGCTATTAAGAATAAGTTTACCTGATATATATTCCTAGTTTTGCCTCACAATATTATGTCCTAGCATGAGGCTAGCCAGCCATGAATGTCTGTATATGGGAAATGTACTAAATGAGGAAATAGCTGAACTAAATAGAGCTATTGTTATAGGCTAAATATCATGTTAGGAAGGATTTGTATGTTTATTGCTCCAGCCAAACAGATACATATGCTGGTATTTTGATAAATACATTTAAACCTCAAATACTCATGTATTTTGTTAATAGTTTGCCTATAGCAAAACTGGAGATCTCAAAATGTTACTTTTTATATCATGCTAACATGGTGGGAGTTTAGAACACATTTAACTGCAAAATAGCTTATATTAATGAACTTAATTTTTCAATACTTCCTGAAAACTAAAAGTTAGAATTGGGCAGAAAATTTATTTCAGATGCTTATTTAAATCATCTATAGCCTTTCTGGCTTCTCATCCTCTTCTTTCTCTTCTTCTTCTTACTCTCCTTTCTTTTCTCTATTTCTGCTTAGTTTTAAATAGTAATGATAAGTTACATTGTACACTGCATAGCTTATCACTGGTATAGGTTTATAATCTCTCATTTTCTTACTTAGATGAAGTCCAGGTACTAGGTCACAAAGTTTTAGCTATATGGACCTATGATACAGTCATTTCCACATGTATAGTAAAGTGTAGGTTCTGTTAATTTTATATAGATGGAAGATTAAAGATTCTTATTCAATGAAAAATTTACATATAAGTTAAGTAATTAAGAAATTGCTAAATATGTCATCTTGAGGTTCTAAAATTTTACCTATGAGTTGTTCAGTGGCTACCATACCACTTTTTAATCTTTGTAATATTATTAAACAATTTGTAACTTTTATCTAATTTTTATGTTTTTAAAAATGCAATAAAATTATATTTATAATAATTGTGCATTGCTTATAAACTAGGTTTCCTTTTTATGCTGAATTTAAACAAACTATATGTCTAGAAATGCCATGTTTCAAAGAAATGATTACTTTCAAATTGCCAATTTTATTAGTAAAAAAGGGTATCCAAGAAACATTAGAAAATAAGAATGAAGATTATAATGCCATAAAATGTAGACTTCATACATCTGAACACACATTAAGATCACTTGGTTAAACTTGTTATAAATATAGATCTCTTGAGCTCCAGTCCCTGGAGATTCTAGTAAGTCTACATGGGGCTCAGAATCTCTAATTAAACAAGTGACCTTGGTGGCCAGCCAATGGATTAGTGTTTGTGAAGCTGTGAGTCCAGTGGCATGATTCCAAAGATCTGCCTTATATTAAAATTAATCAAACGCACTTATTTTAAAATTCAGATATCTGTGCACTACCAAGAATGTTAAATTCTATAAATCTGGAACAGTGTCCAAGAACATAAATTTTAACAAATGCACCAGGAGATTTCAGTAATTGAAATTCATAGACAAACTCTGAAAAATAAGCTTATCCATCAGTACATACTTGTACAGACTTTATTCAAATAATCACAAACAGATAGAAATTTAAGGTCTCCCCAAGAAGGAGCTTTTAAAATTTTACTCCATTAAACATTTCTCATCTACCTAAGAATATTTTCTTTATTACTGACCTAATTATGCATAGAAAATTTAAGGAGAGTTGCTCAAGTGTTTTATTTTTCTATCCTTTCAAACTTCCTGTAGTTTCCACAGAACTCTCCTTTTTATTTATCTTTTGTATTATAATTCATTTATCTCAGGATCAAATACTGGAAGGCTGAAAGTTGATTCTACCCATTGACATAGTTTTGGGATTTTTATTTATATATTTATTTTTGCCTATTCAGCATTTATGTATGAACTGAACCAATTGTTAAAGCCTTTACACACGCACACACACACACACACACACACACACACACACACACTTCTAGATTTATTTTTGCTCTTCAAAAAGCATGAGATAATTTGGTAATGCCAAGCCTGTAGTTGTATATAGCAATAGTTTCTGAGTAGAAACCACCTGTTTTAAACAGAATATACTCTACCTAGTTTACCAGTACCTCCATCACTCTTTGTCATTTTTTTGACTGTGAAACCAAATATTTACGGCTAGTTTTTATTGGCGATATTTATTATTATTGAGAAACTTCTGTTATACTCATGTTTCAATTTTAAAAATCTTAGGCCATAAAATAGGAGACAAAAAAGTCTCCATATTTCAAGATAAATGAGGGAGATAATTTTTAATTAAACTAACAATATTTTGTGTTTATTTTATATTCTGAAATGCTTCACACATTTTGTTATCTATAGGTGTCAGAGTTTGCATTTCCTAGTTTACATGCTTTCTCTCTCACTACTAAAATGTAAGTCTGTGATGTTTTTATGCAGATTCAGATTATGTCTCATTTGTCTCTGTGACACAGCCACCAAGCTAACTGTGTGAAGTTACCTGGCTCTGAATAGATGGACTACTTTGATTCATCAAGTAATGTCACTGCTTTCTCAACTTTTTGTCAACATTATAGATAGTATAAATTCAATTACTTTCTTATTTTAATGCCCATATTTTCTAATCTGTTGCATACCTGTTAGAATATTTCTTGAGTGTTCAATTTCTTGCTCCATTCCATAATTTCCACATATTTCTCTTTAGTTAAAAAAACACAAATTAAAAAATCTGTTGAGTATACTGCCACATGGAACAATGTAATAAGTTGTAGAAGAATTATCTTAATGGACATAAGACCATTCTTATGGCTCCTGTTTTCTACTTTATTTAATTTGTATTGCTTAATCTCTTACCTAGTATATTTAATAATAAAACTTACATGTTTGTTCTCACTTAATTCATATTTTCTACTCTCACCCAATGTATGTTTATTCTTTTAGGTAATAGTCACCTTTCAATGTGCTTTTATCTATACCTTTAGCAAGCATAATGAACACTTAGAAAACATCATGTGAATGAATAAATACATGTGCAGAACCCAATAAAAAAATAAGCAAGTTAAAATCTAAGCTCTAGTGAACAATGGTACAATCACCATATGCTGAGAACTTATTGTATATTAGGCATTAAACTAAGACATTTCTGCACAGTTATCTAATTTGATCCTCATTATAACTCTTTGATATGATTATTTCTCCTTCACTCAGGAGATAATACAGGTTCAAAGTAGAGGTAGTAATTGCTAGAGCCTGTAATGGAAGACTCTTTGATCTCAACTTTGCCCTGCCCATAGTATTCTTTAGTGGGTGGGACTTGGCCTCCTGGTGGCAATTTCTGTGGAAAAGCCTGGAGCATATCAGGAAGGCAGAAGGAGAAGTTTGAGAAATGAGATGATCACCCTAACACAATATTCATTTGTTGTGACAGAGTATTTCATCGGTGCTTGCTTTTTGCTTTAATATTTAGGTCAGATAGTGCAATCACTAGAGCTGCTATATAGAAACAGCCAAAGACCTTAAGAAAAAAAATTAATAAAAGAAGGTAAAATTTGTTTGTATTGGTTTTATTTTTAGTGTTTCTTTTTGCAGTTGTTCATGCTATACCTTTTGTTGTGTAGAATAGTATAGAAGAGGGACCCTTAAGAAGAGTGGTCATTAATCCAATTATATAATTGCTTCTTTTGTCATTTTTCTTCTTATTCACCTCTTCCTAGATAAAGTTTCAAATCAAAAGAAGTAGGACAATATAGGAAGCCAAGAAGCTGATTTACTTATTTATTCACAAATCTGTAAAGTCTGGACTGCCCCTAACATACTTGGATTAAATGCAGAGTTGTTAAAGCTTGTTTGGTTGCTGTCTTTTATTTCATTGTCTCTTCAGATACTCAGCTGCCTCCTGTGTTCTATCATTGTGTGAAAGGACTAGACCCTTCCAATTCCTTTCTTATTAACATATTTGTTCCTTAATGGCTAGTGTGCCATTATCTCAGCTCACAGAGTCAGCTGTTGATCTACTTATTTGGGCAAAATAAATCTCCCGAGGTGTGAATAAGCTTAAATGTATAATGAGAATTTTTATTTTAAATAGGATTTTTAAAGTACTTGCTAACTATTCTGAAGGGATTCATTTATAATTTTGAAGTTAAGTGTTTCTGTATTCTTTGTTCCTATTTTAGTTATTTTCATTTCTTTCATTTAAATTATCTTGAAGTTAAATAAAAATATGAAACATCAATATTTCTGATACATATAATCACTTTTTTGTTAATGTTTATGAAGGGAACTTACAGTATCTAAAAACACATGACTTGGGGAGAAAATGGCACCTGGCACAAAAAATTACAAGCATTAAAACTGGTAATCATAAATATGCAAAATCAAATTTTTACCTCTTAAATTGTAAGAAAAAATGCTATGTTGCTTTTGTTTTGACTTTTCTGCAGTTTCCTTTACTATAGTCATACATATCTTATATCTGTAGGCATTTAACCCATTTAGATATTTTATAAAATAATATTTACAAATATATACAAAAGTCATCCACCCGTATTGTTCCATCCTTGAGCAATGCTGCTATTTTAAAAAAACGACAAAGAACAGAAACAAAAATAAGCAAAATAATATAATATCATGTGTTGCATGTATTTTGTAGTTACTACCAGCAGGATGCATTTTCCTAGAATACGCTTTTTTCATTTCTTGGCCATTTAGTGGCTGCTTTTCCTTAAGCCATTCTCTTCAATTCAGTTCATCTTCAGAAAATCTTCTCTCAGGCCCTAAGTGTAATTGCCTCTCATTCTTCTTACATATTTATTATTTTTTACTATATTTATTATCACAAAAGTCCAAAACAACAACTATAGTAAAATATCACTCTACTCAGAGGACAAAATAATGGAAAGATTAAGCAGGCTAAGCCAGGATATTTTACAGAGAGAGGCAGAGGAAAGCTTGGAAGTGCTCCTGGCTAAAGAGACTTAAAAATGAGATTGAGACAAATATACAGTTAACAATATAAATTTTGGAATCATAAATCTGGGCTTAAATCAGAGTCTGTAACATACTAGCTATGTGACCTTTGAAAAGTTAGTTAACCTTTTGAGACCAAAAATTTGAGTAGTAAAATGTCTAAAATGTACCATCTCATGCAATTCATTTACAGATGGAAAAAGATATTGTGAGTAAAACATTTAGACAGTGCCTTGTACGTAATAGTGTAAGAAAACATTTTTGAGATGCCAAGTGTTTTAAGCAAGTTCAAGAGTTAAAACAATAAGACAAATACAAAGCCACTAGTTTTTAAGGCATAAGAGCTAATACATAGCATTTCTGAAGAGATTATTTGAAAGAATTAGGATCTGTCTTAGTGGACAGAGCCTCTTCAGCTCTAAGGTTATAATGTGACCAGGCTATATTTATATTCCCTAAAAGGAGGAGTAGTAACAGTAATGGTTATGGTAATTAAAAAAAAAAAAACTCAAGGAATTAGATAAATATAAAGGTTTAAAGTTATTACTTTTATGTCTTTCTTATGAAAATGTTAAATTAATTGTGGGGGTTGTGAGGGGAGGTGGTTAAGAAAACACCCTGCTTTATACCAGCACATATAACTATGTGATTTACATGATAAACACTATCACAGAGGCAGTATATTTTCTGGATGTTAATAGCTTGAAATTCCTTTTAGTACCAGCATTAATCAGTCAAGGATGGGTTATTTTATGGTCTTTAATGGCCTTTCTTGATAGATGGAGATTTTGTTTACAGATTATTCTTCATTGAACCACCATACATTGCAAGCTCTGATTCTTAAGAGATGTTCTCAAAATATAAATTGTGCTGCTGAGAAATCTGTTCACAGCAAATTAAATTAGATAGCTGCATTCTTTATGAAGCATAGGTAATGGAGCAGTATACTAAAATGTCTTTTCCTGAGACATTAGTGTGGAATGTCTTAAACAAACAATTTTTCCCCAAGAAATATATTTTTTTTGCTTGTGTACAAGTTTATGAGTCTACTTGTTGCTATAGAGTAATTTGTGTAGAACACATAACATTCAAAATTTACTCTATGATGTTGACTATTATAATGAATATCTGCCTTCAGGTCAGACATTACAAACAACTTTCATTTTTTAAAAAATGAGCAAAAAGGGAAGTGCTTATTTATATTCTCCAAATGTTTTAATAATGTTGAATATACTGAGAGTGCAGTGGTGAGAGTTTTAATAATTGTCACAGTTAATGCTTTGTTTCACAGAGAATATCATTTATTATACCTTTGAGGGCAGCATTATTCACATGCTTGTGAATACATGATTACCATTCATCTTGTTTTTAATGTTATACTCACATACATCTTATAAATTGAGTGTAGAGTCTAAAAGTTTGGGTATAAATATATTACTTCAGAGTACATTTTTATTTTCCAAACATTTTAAAATCACTATCTAGGGATTTAATACATTGGGGTTTGTTTGTTTTTATCACTGAAAGCAATAGCTGTGGAAACAAATGGTTGTGTTTGACAGAACTGCACTAAATAAGGCATCCCTTAATTTAATTCAATGTGAGAGTTGAAATTTTTAGAGAATATAAATGCCTGACTTTCTAAAATATATCTGATATCTGACCAGTTGACATCATTTTATTTGATGACTTTCTTCTTTTATTTTGAATGAAGTGTTACATGGAGAAACTATTACTGATCTTAATAAATCCGTCTAACTCACATTAGTTTATTATATCTCTGTTTTTGTTTAATTCACTGTATTTTTACTGATATTTGCAGTCACCCAGAATTTGGCCTTAGAGTGATAACATCTGAAAAACTGAATTAAAAGCTTTTGATAAGTCAGACTCTATAACAGAAAACAGCTTTTTGAGGATTTTCTCACATATGTCTACTTGTCTCTCATCCTTCCCTTGGGAATTCTGCCATACACAGTTTCTAATCGGCTTTGATATGACTTTGCCTTGAATTTTGACCATCCTTTCACTATCTACCTGCATCTTTGCTACAGGAAAGTTTTCTGCTTGCCTGATTTCTGATTGCTGATTCAGTTTGAGGGCATCACTGATTTTGCTCTCTCAGGTCTAAAGTATGGCCTTTTCCATAATCTTAATCCTGACATATGGCTTACATGTCTAAGGCAGTGTATACATATGAAAACTTTTTTCACTTTCCTTCTGTTTTCTAATAGCAGGAGAGACAGTAACTAGAAGAGAATTTTGAGCCAATATGTGAGTACCATGCAAGAGAGTTGAAGTTATTCTTATATATCTCAAAATTGAAGGTGAATTTTGTCCTCTTAAATGATTTCATGGAGTTGTTTCTACAGTTCTTAGTTTGTTTTCATTTTATCTTCCTATCCATGTCACACATTCTCTGGCAGCAGTCTCCACCTGTCATGAATTACCATCATCACACCAACCAGCTCCTGCAGACAAATTAGGGTACATCAGTAATAAATCTCCAAAGATACAGGAACTGTAAAATAAAACAAATGCTCTCCTTTCTATGCTTTTGTACATTTAGTTTTAACTTCTATATTGATATCCTGAATATCACTTTTGACATTTATTCATCATCCCTTTCTATCAACAACAAAAGAAAATATCTCTGCATGTTTTTTCGCACCCTATATTCTCTACTGTGTTCACAAATTTAAAATGCTGTCATGGAGATTTGATTGTCTTAGCGTAGGCTCTAGTTCAGGTCATAATTTTCTTGTTTGAATATTCATTGTCTGCACACTCTGTAGAGTATCTGCTATCAGATTTAAATTGGGGTCTAATGAGACTGGGTTTTGTTGATTATAGTTGGGGCTGACTGAGACATACTAATATTACTTATAAGAACGTAATGACAGGTGAAAAATGTTGCTTTCTGGTGAATGACAACTGATCAAACTATTTGTTTCTTCACATTTTTTCAGAGCAGAGTATTATTTTTTCACAACATTTTAAAATAATTCAAATTTCTCAAATACATAATAAAGAAAAACACTTTTCCATTTTGATTTTTTTGTCATATTTTTGGATTTTATACAACAGATTTTGGCATATGTGTGTTTTTCTAATTCATTTAAAAAATATTCCTTAGCTGTATTAATTATCCATTGTTGCTGTAGTAAATTACCACAAATTTAAGTGACTTAAAACTATACAAATGTGTCATCTTACAGTTCTTCCAGTCATATTGACACAGGTTTCAAGGGACTAACAACAAGATGTTAACAAGACTATTCTCCTTTCTGGAAGCTCTAGGTAATAATCTGTTTTCTTGACTTTTCCAGCTTCTAGAAACTTCCCACATTCCTTTACTTCAGGACCCCTTCCTCCATCCTTCATTTTCAAAACTAGCAATGTTTTATTTTTCTGATTATTCTGCTGCAGTAACATCTCTCTTTCTGACCACAGCTAGGAAAGGCTAGCTATTTTTATGCTAGACTCATGCTATTTCATCAGGCCCACCTGGATAATCCAGTGTTATCTCCCCATCTCAAAATTTGTTACTTTATTCACATCTTCAGAGTCCTTTTTGTCATGTAGTGTGTATTCACAGATTACAGAGATTAAGGTGTGGTCAATTGGGAGGTCAGTATTCTGTGTCTTCACTAGGTATCTGGGTTCTAGTAGCTGGCTCCTAAAGCTGTATAAAGAAAGATCCAGGATGATATAGTATTTGTGTATTTGCACATGAATACATAGATATATACATATTCTTTATCAATGAGATTAAAAATTATTCACTGATTATGCCATTGAAGTTACCAACTATATATTTCTATAAATACCATTTTAATGAGTTTTTAGCAAGCTTCCCAAATGTTATAAGAGAAAAACGTTTTTTGTTTATTGTTTGTTTTAGTTTTGTTTTATCTTTTTAATAGTAGGTGTATACGGTTGCAGTGCTTTCATGCAAATTAACTCATCAGATTCTTACAACAATCTCTTAAAACAGTCAAAGCAAATTTTATTGTGCTCTTCTCTCTGTTTTTAACATACCAAGGTCTTTAACAATCTCTAACAGATCAAAAAATATGACTTAGAGTCACATAGTATCTAATGTAAGACTTTTCACTGCTGTCATTATATTATACCTAATTAATTTTCTTGGGAAAGACAACTCTCCAAAGATATTTGAGTGCCAAAAATTTTTAAACCATTTTCATAATGTTGGTCCTGAATACTCATAAATCTCTGTCTCTAAATAATTCGTTGTATATTAAGCTAATAGATGATGGAACCCAGAAAATTACCAAAGTTATTCAAGACACCTAATTTACTAGTTATTTGACAACAGGAACAAACTTAATCTTTCTAAGCCTTACTTTTCACACTTCTAGCATGGGAAAAATTTGTTTATATTATAAGATTATTAAAAACATTAAGTAAGATGATGCATGTAGAACATTAAGGGCAGCCAACTTTTTTGATAGAGAGAATTTACAATATCTGTTAGTTATTTGGATTATTTTTCTGCTTTATCAGAGTGTAAGCCCAAGAATGACTGTATCCTCATTACCTGGCATAGGACCTGGAATATAGCTGGCACTCAGTCAAGTATTTTAAATGAATAAAACTTAGTTTCTCTACTCTTAGAACATCATAAATAAGTAGAAGTGTATGACTCATTTTTTTTTTTACCCTGTTAAAATTTACTTTCAGGAAACTTTCAAGATTTATTCTATTCCTCCTGCCTCATATCCAATATGTAATGGGACAGCAGTAACTGTTTGTTGTTGTCGTTTGTTGTTGTTGTTGTTGTTGTTTAAAGAAAACTATATGATATGTGTGAGTATAATAAAAGCTACAAAATTGGGTTCAATTTTCCTCAAAATTGATCTTACAGGAAAAACTAGAGGTGTTTTTGTTTCTGATTTGATTTAGCAATTAGTTTTATTAATCTTCTTCTCCCTTCTTAGGACAGGATGCTCTTTGTACAAACCTACTGGGCTTTTTAAGATATCATCAGATTTACTCACTTGTACCTTTGAGGGAGAGATGAAGTGGCTGTTTTTCAAAACTCAAGAGATTTACTCACAGGAAAGCAATATTATTATTATATTTTTATTTAATGAGTCCAGCACATGAACAATTAAGAACACATAATTGAATGAAGCTAATCATCAAAAGCACGAGCTTGCTTCTGAGAACCTGCTGAGGTTGATTGCAACTCTCATCTGTAGTGTTATCAGTTAAACTGATAGTACTAATGGGTGGAAAAGTACAGAGTACTAATGATACAGCTTTGATACCTACATATTTAAAATTGCTTTTTAAAAATACATATTGCTAGGAGGACTAATGGTGCTGATAATGTTATTCGCTGACCTACTTTAATAGCAAACTGTCAGATTGCTATTAAAGAAGGCAGATGAAAAAAAGATGAACATCTTTTCTTCATCTTGTTATAAACAACTGCTCCGAGAGTTAGTTTAATTACTGTAAAAAAAAAATTTCCTTATTCTAAGGTAGGGGATAAGCTATTTAATAAAGTATAGATTGATTAGAACTTTTGTTCAATATTTTAATAAAGGCTGAGTTTTAAAATATTCAGCTCCTTAAAGAAACTAGGAATTTCTGACTCTTAGTTGGGAAATGGTAATTTATAGGAAATTACTATATTGGGAGTACCAAAATCAAGAACTGGAAAACCTCACAGGATAGATGTCCCGATTAAAGTGTTTAGCTCACAGTTAGGGTGTATACTGGATGGCTATTTAAACTAAACTTTAAGGGCAGCCAACTTTTTTGAGTCATTTACAGTTTTTAAGTAATTTAGAGAACCATATATCTAGAGTTTCTGAAGAGTGGCTTTCCTGAATCACATCTTAAATTGTATTTTTGTATTGTTCTTACAATATTTTTAGGTGTACAATTTGGTACATTTTATATTTTGATACTATACAAAATTAGATTTTTATATCATGGAAGGAAACCTTTTATTTGGTCAATACATTTTTATAAACTTGTAATTACTCCTGACATTTACTTTCTTAAATCTTTGAACAATAGATTAGATATTTACTATACTTATCTTCTTATATCTAAAATAAAGACCTTATACCTTAAAAGGATATAGAAATCAAATTTTAAATGTCATAATGTTTTTCTCTACCAAGTAAGTCCCATGTGTTTAACAATACTTATCCCAAAATACAGGCACTAGATTTCACAATGCTGTCCTGCAATTTTTATGAGAGATATATTTTTTCTTAAAAACACCTTGAGACCTTTATGGATGTAAAAAGGCCTTGCTCTTTTTTTTTTTTTTTTTTTTTGTGAGATTTCTGTTGTAACTTCAGGTATAGCTTTTTTTTGTTTGTTTTGATTTTCATTTTGTTTTGCTTTGTTTTATCTGAAAGCTCTAAACAGAAAGCTTTTCAATGAGTCTTCTGATAGCACCTTTTCAAAGATTCATTTATTCTCTTGTAAGATGATTTAAGTCCAGAACCTAGGTTATCATGGTCTTTTGGAGTTTACCTTACATGTTTATTTTGTTAATTCTCATTTCCAAAACAATGGAGAGAATGGGGAAAATATATAAGGACAAAATTATGGCAGTAGAGGTGACTCCCAAACTGTTTAAACCTCAGGATAAAGAAAGAATATATGCTCTGTAAAGGTAAGGGTTTTTTTTCCCCTCACGACTTTGCTCATAGGGACTAGAGTAGTAGTCACTCAATAAATACATATTCAGTTAATGAATGAATGTATAAACTTTTTTCTGAAAATGCATTTAATTCTAGGTTTTTAAGAATCCACAAAGCTTAGTGATTTCATAAAGACATTTTATTTAACAATTATTGCCCAGGTGACATTTTAGTACTCATTTTCCTAAGTCAGATATCAAAAAAATGAATTAAAGTTGTACAGATTGTTGAGGACATTTGAAAACAAGAGCTTTGGAATTGAAATAAAATGATGCACTTCTCACATTTCACAATGCATCTTAAACTGTTAGAACTATTTTTTTTGTCTTCTGTCCTCAACAAAAATGGGAAACATCTAATTAATTTTCTTTAATTAGACAATTTAGAAATCACTCTTCAACAACTCTTTGTGAAGAGGTGGTAACTAAAAATAAAATAAAATCTTTTACATCTGTTTTAAAAATATGTTGTTTTCTGTATTATGATCAGTTTTATGTAAATTTCACTTTTCTTTATTCTTTTTAAATTTAGTTATTGATTCATCTATAGGAAGAAATAGTAATGTGTGTGTGTATATCATATACAACTGAGATAGTGCACTTAGGCATTATCTTAAAAAAAGTATAAATAAGCTAATAAAGCTTTAAGTGTATTTTACTCTATAAATGTTACTTATTGTTTTTATACTACCAAAAAAAAGTTTATGTAAAAGTGTAACTATGAAGCAGACCGGACGCCCCTGGGCACCTATGCCTATATGGGTTAGAGTAGTCACTTATGAACTTTTTCTGTTTCTGCTCCTATATTTTTCAAGAAGATTAATATCTTATAGTAATATTTTTAATGATTATACTATAAGAGTACTCAACATTCTTAAAACTTCCAAAAAACAGTCAACTTACTTTATAAAATGCAATGTATCAGCAGCAGGGCTATCCTTAGGAGTAGGCAGAGGTACGGTGATGAGATGTAGGAGTACTTGTGCAGCCTCCAGCTTCTGATATGTCTCTCTTTGACATGTTGTCTATTGCTCAACATTAACATTTTATTTCTTAAGGTCTCATTGTTTCTTTAGGGTTTCCTGTTACAAGGCACATTTTACTAAACCTGCCACTGAATTTTTCATTTGAGATTACGTTGTCATTTATCCATTTCTTCCTTTGTTCATCCATCCATCCATCCATCCATCCATCCATCCATCCATCCATCCTCCATCCATCCATCCATCCTCCATCCATCCATCCACCCATCCATCCATATTTGAAAGGTGCTGGTCTGTTGGAGAGCAGTAAATTTGATTCATATATCAAGTCTCAGTGAAATACCTCTGTTGTGAAACTTTGCACAGGTACCAATCTCAGTCCCTCTTTGTTAATCAACTACTTCCTGTACTATTCCTGAGTTGAGTCTGTATTTAAGTTCATCTACTATTTATGTTGTATGAATTTATTCGGTTACTTGTTTTTATCTTTCAGTAGAATTCAAGCTCTTGAGGACTGTGCTGGTGCCCATCTAGGTTTGTCTATTATCTAACTGGTATAGTGCCTACTAAGCACCTAGCATTAATTGTTAAGTGTTTGTTGATTGACTAAATAAATGTATAAATAATTAATAATAGATGAATGATAATGTATCTGCTTTAAAGGCGCTGCTCTTGGATATATGACATAAACATATTTAACTATTATATAGCAGGACATTTGTGCCACAAGGAAAAACTCAGAAGAAGCTATTCTTGACTACCAAAAAAAAATGGTTCAGAGTTAGGTCTTCTCCAGTTTTATATTTATGATGAGTAGAACTTTCATCAGTACTACATAAAATGTAAAATGTAGTTCTTTGAGATAAAAAAAATTCATAATTTTATTTTATATGGATTTATTTATTTATTGAAGCATTCTCTAGGATATATCAGATGATAAGCCACAAAATAAGTCTTACTAGATTTAGGAGGAGTGAAATCATAGCAAGCATATATTCTGGCCACAATGGTATGGAACTATAAATTAATTATAAGAGGAAAACAAGAATTTAATGTAGAGATGAAGCAACATGCTCATCAACCACTGAGTCAAAGAAGAAATCAAGAGAGAGATTAAAAAATATCTTGAGATAAATGAATGTAGAAACACAACATACAAAAACTTACAAGGTGCAATGAAAGCAGTTCTAAGAGAGAAGTTTAGAGTGATAAATACCAACATTAAAAAAGAGAGAGGTTATGAATATACAATGTAACTTTATATCTCAAGGAACTAGGAAAAAAAAACTATCCCCAAATTTAGTAAAGGAAGGAAATAAATATCAGAGCAAAAATAAATAAAGACTAAAACGATAATGGAAAGATCAATGAAAATAAGTTTTAAACCATTTTGAAAAGATAAACTAAATTGAAAAACTTTGCTAGACTAAAAAAAAAGAGAAGTCTCAAGTAAATAAAATCAGAAATGAAAGAGGAGACATTACAACTGATGACACAGAAATACTACTAATCATAGAAAAATGCTACCAATAATTACATCCTAACAAATTTGATGACCTAGAATAAATGAATAAATTGCTAGAAACATACAATATTACAAAATTGAATCATTAAGAAATAGAAAATCTGAACAAATAACAAGTAAGAAGATTGAATCAGTAATCAAAAAGCTTCCAAGAAGGAAAAGTCCAGGAACCAGATGGTTTCACTAATAATTTCTACCAAATATATAAAGAAGAATTAATAACAGTTCTTCAAAATCTTTTCCAAGAAATAGAAGACAAGGGAACACTTCCAAACTCATTTTAGAAAGCCAACAATACCCTGATTTCAAAACCAGACAAATACACTATTAATAACAACAACAAAATTTGTGGCCAATATTCCTGATGGACATAGATGCAAAAATTCTCAACAAAATATTAGCTAACTAAATTCATTAAAAAATGAATTTAAAAAAATCGTAGGCCATGATCAATTGGAATGTGATACACCACATTCACAAAATGAAGGATAAAAATTATATGATTATTTCAATAGATTCAGAAAAAACATTTGACAAAATTTAACATCCTTTCATGATCAAAATTCTCAACAAATTAGGAATAGATGAAATGTACTTCAAAATAGTAAAGGCCATATAAGGCAACCCACAGCTGTCATCTTACTTAATGGTAAAAAGCTGAAAGTTTTTTCTCTAAAATTAGAAACAAGACAAGGATAACAACTCAACACTTTTATTTAACACAGTACTGGAAGTTCTGGCAAGAACAATTAGGAAAGAAAAAGAAATGAAAGACATTCAAATGAGAAAGGAAGAAGTAAGATTGTTGCTATTTATAATGACATATACATAGAAAATTCTAAATATGTCCCCCAAAAAGGACAAAATATTCACTAAGGTTTCTGAATACAAATTAGTATACAAAAATTTGTTGCATTTATATACACTCTCGGAAATGAAGTTATCAGATAATGAGCTATCAGAAAAAGAAATTAAGAAAGTAATCCAATTTACAATAGCATCAAAAAGATTAAAATGCTTAGAAATAATTTAAGTATGGAGGCAAAATACCTATACAGTGAAAACTACAGAAAAAGAAAGAATGAAAAATTAAAGACGCAAGTAAATGGAAAGATATTCCATGTATATGGATTGAAAGAATTAATTTTCTTAAAAGATCCATACTACCAAAAGCAATATACAAATTTAATGTGATTCATATAAAATTCCAATTTTTTTACAGACATAGAAAAAAATTCTAATATTTGTATTGAACATAAAAGAACTCAAATAGTCAAAGCAATTTTAACAAAGACCAAACCTGGAGGAAACACACTGCTAATTTCAAACTATATTAAAAAACTATAGTAATCAAAACGTTATAGTATTGGCAAAAAAAATGGGAATAATAATCAATGAAACAGAATAGAGAGCACAGAAGTAAACCCATGCATTACTTTTCTATTTAATGATTAATTAATTAATTGCATTTAGTACTATTATTCTTAAGAAGAAGGGAGTCCTGTCATTTACAACAACATTTAAGAAACTAGACAGCATTAAGTTAACTGCAATAAACCAGAGAAAGGTAAATATTCCTTGGTATCACTTTCTTTAGGGGCAGGGGACATGAAAATAAAGACAAAGAGTAGAATGCTAGTTGCCAGGGCCTTGGGGTTAGAGAGAATGAGGAAAGGTTAATAAAAGCACACAAGCTCATACATAAATAAGGTCCAAGGATCTAATATAAACACATAGTGACTGTAATTGATAATTATATACTTGAAATTTGCTAAAAAAAATAGAACTTAAATGTTCTCACCAAAATAATTTTAAAAGATACATATGTGAGGTAATAAGTGACTTGATGATGGGGATTATTTTTTTACAATAAATACATATATAGCATTATCATCTTGAGTATTTTAAACATAGAATAATTTTATTAATCAATTATACCCCCCAAAAGTTGAAAAATAGAGAAAATAGATCAAAGACATTTATATAACTGGAAATTGGCCATTGGCCAGGACAACCTGACTCTTGCTCCTGCAAAAATTTTTGTGACTTCAATGACTATGAGCAAAACTGTGTAGGTACCCACTAGCAAGTCTCATTAACATCAAATATTATATAGAATTAAAGGTGGCACAAAAATGTGTATCATTGCTTCAGGGCCAGCCTTCTATTAAAATTAGTATCGTGGGAAAGAGTCTGAAACTACTTTAGAACTCTTAGAGCTGGCTTGTTTTTTACTACAATGTATATGGTCTTCTGTTCAGTTTTTCATTTCTTTATCTTTTTTTTTTTTTCCTACTCTGGAATTATCAATAGACCTAAAGACTTGAGAGTAAGTTCAATACGGCAAGGCATTTAACATAAACCTTTAAAAGATTAAGAAAAATAGAAGCATCGAGATAGTGTTCTGATACAGATGAAAAAGGTTTTACTTTCCTAGATATATTATTAAATCCCATGATCAATCATAGACAGTATAATTCTTCATATCTTGTAATTTAAAATTATGGCCAAATATTGGGGCCACATATTTTTTACTATAATATTTTTTTTCAAGAAATAACTTGGTTAATATTTAGGAATTAGTTATAATAAGATTTGATCTAAGGTATCATATCAGACAATGATTTGACAAGAAAGAGACAAAATAATAAAACAGGGTAATTAGGATAGCTTAATGAAGGGATTTTTTTAAACTTATTTTTATACGAAAGTATTTTTAGGTAAAGATAGAGTTTAGGTACTACTACAAAGGATAATGTCATCAGTATCTGAGTCTATTGTTAGCAGAGCACTGTTTTCACTTTGTAATTCAAGACTGTAATGCAGAGATGGTACCAAAGTCTGGAGTCAGAAAAACCTATAAAGATAAGGCATCTCATAGGTGCTATGACCCAGATACTAACCTATACATTAATGAAGTCTGTGTGATTGTTACAGTGTTTTTACATGCATTTTAAATTTAATTTTGCTCTAAGGCAAAGAGTTAGAAATTATTTTTCAGCAAATGATTAAAAAAAATCAAAATTCACCTTCAGGGAAAAAGAATCAGTGGAAATTATCCAAATTATGTACTTTGTTAGATATTGAAAACATTAATGCTATTGCATCTTTTTGAGCACCTGACTATGTTGCCTAACCTTATTTTCTAAATGTACATGTGCATGTGTGTATTTGATGTTAGAGAAAAGCTAAAAAAAAAAAAAAACCTTATTATAGTCCCATGCTTAGCACTCATGTTAAATATTTTTCATTAAAAATTATGAAAAAAAATTAAAAATAAGTGGAGGCAGTGCATTTTTTTTTTTTTACTAACACTATATTTTCTTAAATTTGGGGTGTGGGGGTCAATACTTCTTTTGGGAGGAGATTTCGCTAGATTATGTGGTTAGAGCCCTAATTTATCCACTCTTTAAAATTAGGCGAAAATTATATATGTAATTATATACATATACACAAATATGTATATACAATATTAAATATGTTTATGTAATATGTATACATATGCAATTACATATACATTTATGTATATAATTCCAGCAGATGCAAGGCATGGTAAAATTTGAAGAAAATGTGATAAAATAAACATTTATTTATATATATACAGTCTCTCTTTATATATAGTCAATGAGGTTTTAATTATAATCTTTGATTTGCAGATAGAGAATTAAATGAAGAATTAAGCTTGAAAAAGTGTGTGATTTCAAGAACAAAATTAGTTTTGGGGTTGAGGTTTTACTTACTTCTTCTAGTTTTGCTGGGTCTAATTTCATATATAAGAAATACAGGAATTACAATAGAGACATGAATGCTTCTTTCTTTTTTTTATTTGTCTAGTTATCTGCTTGAACTCATCTTTTCTCTACTGTGAAATTTTTTTTAATGTTTCCCATAGGCTAGTGAGTAAAACTCATTAATTTATTATTTAGTAAAGGAACTAGAACTTATTATAATAATACTTTAATCAGCAGTATATGGATTCTGTTTGCAAGTGGCCACTATGATCACTGTAATTATCATCAAAATACATTTAATGTTTCCGTAGGCAGTGCTTGACATCCACGAGTCTACCTCTACTCAATATTTTTTTAAAAATTTGACAAGATTATAAAGTATTTGTACAGAGAATGACCTCCATTTTAAATTCCTTTCTTTTTGCTTTCTTTTCAAATTGTTTTTTCATTTGAAAATTTTTAAAAGTGGCAAATTGAATCCTTTCAAATGCTCTTTAGAGATTAGGATTAATACTGCTTTTCTGTTTCCAGAAGGTGAACTATGAGATCGAATCAGCTGTTTGTGATTCTTCTAGTCTTTGATGTTCTTAATAGTGTTACTAATTATAACTAATGCCTGCTAGTAATGCCAAAAAAACATAAGTTTTTGCCTGGCTTTTTAACTGCTGTATTCTGACATATAACAATATTCAGTAAATAATTACCAATAAATAAATGTATTACTCTTTCCTATATGATAATGATGTTTTGTCATTTAATTCTTATAATAAACCTGAGTATCATCATTATGCCACATTATTATGTTCATTATTATTATAAACAAACAGACGTTTTAAGAGTGGAAGTAACTTCTCCAAATTTTCTAAATAATAAGTTTCAGAAACTACTTGAGACCAGCTGTGTATTATTTCTTAATTTCTTAACCATTGCTCTTCAGCTCATACCCACTGTTTTCCTATATGCTGAGAACTCAAGTCTTCATTTACTCTGAACGTTTTCAGGCCTTTGATACTTAAAAATGGTATATGAGTCCAGAGCCTAAGAATTTCTGTCTGAAATAACACAATAGCAACTTTTGAGGCCAGACCTAGTAAAGTGTGAAAACAGTGAAACATGTATTCAGTAAAACTGTACCTTCTTGTTTGACCAAATTTAACTCCATCTCCTCGCACCTGGCTGTTCATGAATCCCACTTTATTTCTCAACCTTTGAAAACATACTTTGTAGAATTTTCACTATTACCCATTTCAGCATTTTTTTAGGTCAATTGAGCTCACTAAACCGTACTGACAAGTTAAATGACTTCTAATGGGTTAGCGTGTTGCCTTTCCAGGTGTTATAATTGTGTTTTAATGAGGGTATTGTGAAGGTAATATGTTAATTTTTTGCATTTCTCTTAATGATGAGATTTATAAGACACTGAAATATTTAACAGAAAACCTATTGTATTTACTATAATTATACTTTGCCCAGGAAATCATTTCTCAGCAGCTTTCTTAAATTTTGGTTATTCTTTCATACTCTCTGCATCACAGAGCCAGGAGGTAGAACTGATACTCTTTTCCTCTACTCACTTTCTAAAATCCTCACTTTTTTAAAGCCCATATTCCCCGATCTCTTGTTGCCAGTATCACCAACTTCTCAGTAGTCCTTTTTCAATCAGAGTTCTAGCTCAAAGTTGTCCTCTCTGCTTTAAATTCTCCCATAACCTTAGTGCATTTACTATCTACGTGAATTATCTGAGGCATGGGGCTCTCAGTTTATTGTTTTTCATTCGATGGCCTTTACTCCATCGTGAGCACTCACAATCCAAAAGCCAAACCTTAGAACTCTTGTTGGCAAAGAAATTCTACTGTTTATGAGAGATTAGCTTGGCTGTGTCCTCATCTCCATTTAGTAGTCTGAATTACTACTCTCGAACTCTAGATCTTAACTGAGTATTTAAACCAGCCTAATCTCTGATTCCAGGTGTGTACTGAAGTTACCAACAACAATCTTATAGCAAGATTTTTGTGTATATTAATGTCTTTGTTCAAGAAACTCTGAAGGAATCTTGTTATGTGTGACAAATTATTTTATGGCACAACTCTCTCGTTTCTTTTTTTAAGATTTCTTATTTCAATGTTGCCAGCATATTGGTGGTTCCCAGAGAGTATAAATTATTCCAATCAGACCTATTGCCCAAGCCTTTGGTTTCTAATGCTTTCTGGAAATTCCCTCAAAATTAACTCTTGGCAAGAATAGTTGCTATATTTCTTTTTGGAAAAATATCATTAAAAACTGATTTTGGCACAATTATCTCCACCAATTCCAACTTTCCCAACATCTGCTTAGTGGAATTGAACACTTTAAAATAAATTAACTTAAATAAAAATCATCTGTATGTGCTATTGATATTAATGTCTTGAGAAAATAACTATTGTAAAAAAAACCTGTAAGAAATGTTGATTTTAGGTTGTTTTGTGCCACATGCTAAAATCCATGTTTTCTGCAATCATAATTGTTCCAATCTAAAACACAATTTAAAATTGCATTAGAACAGTCTTTTTTTACAGATTATTTTTTGAAACCTAGATTTCAAATCTGAGTTCCCACATGAAGAAAAAATAAATTATTTATTACAAAATATAAAATTATAACAGGCAAATTTTTAAAAAGTGGTTCATAAACTTTACTAAGATCTTAACTTTTACTGATGGTTGAGCTGTATAGTTTATAGTCTAGTATAATAATTTAAAAATATAATCATGTTTTTTCAGATTAATTAGAATAAAAAATATTACTAATAAAGGATACCTATTTAGCATAAACAACACACTAAGTAAACTTTAAAATCCCATTTATATGAAGTTCTACAATAGGCAAAAGACTCTATAGTGAAATAAATGAGATTAAGGGTATGTCATGTGAGTAGAGAGGGATAGTGCCTGGGGAGGAACATAAGTGAACCTTCTGAGATGATAGATGTGTTCTGTATCTTCCTTGTGGAGTGAGTTCAGTTCCACAGGTGTACAATAAAAAATAAGTAAATAACCCTTAGTTAAAGAGGATGTTTTACTGATATTTTTTAGATCTATGAAGTCCACTTTTGAATGAACAAATACATAATATGTCAGATAGTGATATGTATTATTAAATTAAAAAAAGAAGAAGGTTAAGACCTGAGAGAACAGCTGATGGGCTGTTTTAGACAGGGTGGAAAAATAGGCTTCCTTGAGAAAGTGGCATTTGAGTAGAGACAGGAAGTAAATGAGACTCTGAGGCATACAGGCATCTGGAAGAAAAGCATTTTAGGAAAAGGGAAATACAAAGACCAGACTAAGATGGGAAAATGTTCATCATGTTTAAATTACCAGCAAAACAGCTGAAGTCAAGGGAGCTAGAAAAAAAAAAAAAGAGCTAAGATTTTAAAATATATATATTTTTTTCTGTTTATGTATAATTGGCATATGATCTTATACTGGTAATATTATTTCTTGTGTACAATATAATGATTCAACATTTTTGTACCTTACAATATGATCACCCCCAAATTCTAGTAATCATCTGTCACTGTAAACTTATCACAATATTATTGATTATATTCTCATTTCCCTTCCACTCATCTCTCCCACCCTCTCCTTTCTCGTAACCATCCCGATGGGCTCTATTTTTATGAGTCTGGTTTTGTTTTGATTTGTTTTGTTTTGTTTTATTTTGAGATTCCACATAAAGTGAAACCATAAGAAAAGGGAACCTTTGTGCACTGTTGGTGGAACGGCAAACTGGTGCAGCCCCTATAGAAAACAGTATGAGATTCCTTTAAAAAATGAAAATGGATATACCATTTGACCCAGCAATTTCACTTCTGGTTATTTATTCAAAGAAAATGAAAACACTAATTTGAAAAGATATAGGCACCCTTATTTGCACTGCAGCATTATTTACAATAGCCAAGATATAAAAGTATCCTAGGTGCCCATCAATGATTGGATAGAGATGTGGTGTGTGTTTGTGTGTGTGTGTGTAGTGCAGCAATAAAAAATGAGATCTTGCCATTTGTGACATTGATGGATCTAGAGGGTATTACTCTAAGTGAAATAATTCAGGCAAAGAAAGACAAATACCAAATGAAAATGTTTTTTTATTAAATATAACACAATATCTTATGAACAAGGATATGCAAATTAGTTTTCTTTCTTTTAGATAGAATTTAGTTTTCTAAGTGGTCATAAGGCTCTATGTCTTATAAGTGTGCTTATGTGTTCAGATAAGTGTATGTAACAGATAACTTTAATAATATAAAATCAATAAAAGTAGTTTTGGCAGATTCTGTAAACCATGCAGAATAGAAGTTTCTCTTTTTGTTGAAGGAAAATGCACAGCAGGAGTGCCTTCCATGATGTAGCTCTACAGCTTATTTACCTTCTACTGATTGTCTCTTGACATCTTGATAATATTACTTATATGTTTTGAACAGTTTTGGCTTTTTCAAATCACTGCCTTTATAAATATATGTATAGATAAAGTATAAAAATATTTCTGGAATTATTAGAAAATTTCACAGACAGTAAAATAACAGTTTTGACATTATAATGTTTTATTATAGGGCTGAGAGTCCTTGAACCATTAAAATAGATACAAAAGGTTATGCGACTTCATTGTAGGATTTTTTAGCTTTACCATTTGAAAAAATAAATCATCATTCACTTTTATAACACAATAAAAACATTACCACTTGCCAATGGTTTGTAAGAATTAAAAACATTGATAAAAAATGTGAAATGGAAAATTACACAATATAATTAATTATATTTCTTTTTTAAAGTATTATTTGTATTGAAAATAATTATGCCATAAATTACATAATTCTCATCCAAATCTCTAAAAACCATTTTATTTATGCACAAGCTATATTGTGGCTATTTCTGCTGAATCAAACTATTCAGATATAATTTATATAAAATAACATACAAGAAATTGTTTTCAATTTTATGAGTTTTGACAGTTGCATACACCTGACATTTATGTTATTCCAGAAAGTCATATCATGCCTCTTCCCAGCCAATTTTGTCTTTCACTGTATCTTCTCATCATCATTGTTCTAATGGTTCAGAAATCTCCTATATATAGCCATATTGATACTCAATTTCTGTTTCAACACTTTTTCAACCTGAAGACATAGTTATGCAATTAAAGAAAGACTGCCTATAGCTATTCTCTAGAGAAACTGGCTTATAGTTCAGTCTAGGTCTCAATGAATGAAAGTACCTAAGTGGAAAAATCAAGAGCTAGAGGCTGATCCACAGATCTAGGAATGTAATTTTTGTCTGTATACCTAGACATGAATGGACTCAGGGGAAGAGATCACACTAACCAAACCCATTCTAGACAGATCCATGTGACAAAAAGCCAATTTGTTAATTTTAATTAGAAGTATAACTGATATAGGGCTAGAATGTTTGAACCTATTAGGTAATACATTTTCTTGTTGCAGTAATATAGAAATGAGAAGCCAAATTGCAACTCAAAAACTGCAATTGGAATCAGATTAAGTGCAATGAATTTAATGCTGATAATGGTTTGGATTCATCAAATTTTGGTATCCCAATGCATCTGCTTGTGTTACAGGAATAGATATCTCAAGTTTTTCTTATTATTGTTGAAAGAATCCTTTTTTTTGACAATGCTGAAAGGAGAGTGACTTTTTTTTCTCTTTACTTTTTGTAGATTTTTAAAAGTATATGGCATATCTGTTAATACAAAATATCCACATTTAAATATATATTAATAAGTGACATTTATAATAATATAAATAATAATTTCTCATTGTAGAGTGTTTCCTTGTATTTGGTTTTATGCTAAGGACTTTTAACTTAGCCTTCATTACAATCTAAAGAGATAAAAGTATATTCCCATTTTACTGATGAGATAACTAATGCAATATTTGCCCATCTTGCCCTAAGATGTGCTGATTATTGATTTTTACTAGGTTATATTGACATCTAGATTTCTTGCTATAAATTAACCAATTAATCAATCAATAAAAGGCCAGCCATCTAAGTTCACATTGGGAGTCACAACCTCGATACAAATGGAAATGGTAAATACTAGAGGTAAATTGAATTATATGAGTTTTAGAAAAATATTACAAGCTAAATTTGATGTCATTTTAGTCGGAATATTAAAATAGCTTTCTGAAGGCTGTTTTCTGCTATTTTTAACATGGCATAATATTATTACAGTTCTGTTAATGCAAAGACCATGCCAACTTTACACTAATTCCTGTTTAGCCATATATCTGAATCCTTTAAAAGTGATGCTACACTCCACTGTTGCCTTAAATTGGATATTCTGGTTCCTTCAGGTATAAATCTATAAGTAAATTTAATATGTTAGAAATCGTTTCTGATATATAATCATTTGAGATGAGTAGATTAAACAATTCACAGGCTCTAAAATTTTGCCAATACTTTTGATGAATTTAGTAGTAATAAAAAAATAATAAATCTGTAAAATGTACTGTAAGATGTTTTCTTGTGGGTGACTCAGTATTAATTAAGTAATTTGGAATTAGGCGACAACACTATTGTCCTCTCTACAATTTACTCTCTGTGTTCTTAGAACAAGCTAATTAGCCTCTTAGGAATTTCCCTTTGTTTTCCTTTGCTTTTATTATTTTTTTTCCTGTGAAATAAGCAGCTGAATATTTGTTTTCTCTCAACATTGAACATAGAAACAATATCTGTTACACATTTAATTTCTCAGGACGATGGTTGCATTTTTTTACAGTATTTTGCTTGGATAAGACTGTGCTGCTTTTATTGCTATAACACAGAACAGGAAGTGAGTCCTGTAGCTGCCCCATTATCAAATCTCAGTTTGTAACCCCTGTTTGAGTGATACTCTTTCTTGCTGGAACTAGCACATGATCTGTCTTTTCAAAGATATTGCTAACTAAGCTTCATTCCACTGATGTAATGAGACAATCCTACAGTTATTTCTGGAGAATTTTTGTCTAAGACTGTCTGCACTGTTCAATTAATCTGTTACTCTTTTGCCAACTGAGTAAATCACTTGGACTCTATAGCAAGTAGTCTGATATCACATTGGCCTAAATATTTTATTTGGCTGAGAAAGTAACACTGCTGTTTGACTGGATTTGAATTTGGAGCTATAGTCAGTGATACCTGGCAAATCCAGGTGTAATGGAATTACATAAATAAATCCATAGTTTTGTTCAATTAAAATTACAAATCCACCAGAATAAAAGTGCTGCAAAAGCAGAAGTAGCCCTGGCCATACTACGGGTCTGCAGCTTTATATTCACAGCCGACCCAGCCTTAGGCTGGTGACATTAACAGTAATTGGGCTTACTTCAAAAATAATTTTTAAAAGTAATGTACCATAGATAAAGCAAGGATCATAATATTAACTAAAGTGTAATATGTTTTAAAATCTATCTTGATAACACTTTTTTTGTTTTTTGAATCATTTTTCAATTTTGATAAATACCTTCAAACTCAAAAGTGAGTTTCTTAGCCCACTAAAACCTAATTTATTTATCTTTTCTCTCTGATATAGAAGTGAATAAATTAACAATTTTCTGCACTGTTTCTTACAAGCCTGAATCCAACAAACTTTAGGGTTTTGCAATTCATATAGACAAGTTTATATAGACAAATTAATATAGACCAGTGATATCTAAAACCGAAAAAAGCTTTAGATATTTTTGGACTTGGAATTAATCATTTAGTTTCTCTTTCTCTCTCTCTCTCTCCTCCTCCTTCCCTCTGACTCCTTCCCTCTTTCTCTCTCTCTCTTTCTCTCTCTCACATGTAGAAGCTAAATAATATATATTTTAAATATATTTAGAGTTATCCATATTTCTATATAACTATGTCTTATGTGTATGTGTACATATGTGTGTGTATATATACATGTATATTCATATTGATTGTTTTTAGATAAACTTTCCTAAATATTTGGGATGTAAGAGATAAGCTGCTGTGTATAACATAACCTTAAACATGTGAGAGACATTTTGTAAAAGAAATCTTGACTTTATTATGCATGATATTGCATTTTCCTTTCCTGGATTCCATTCTAATGAACCTCATTGAATCCTTAAAATTCTTACAAGATTCTATGCAATGATACAATGCTTACATGATGCAATAAGAAATTAACCATTAGATAGATTTAAAAAAAAATCAGTGAGTTAATATTGTTTATTGGTAAAAGAGATCACTGACCAAACATTGATAGATACTTGATAACAGATGCTAAGCATTTTACTTCTGTATTTAATCTTACTGCATAAAATGAATAGTGACTTTTTCAATTTAGAGAGATGACGAACCCTAGTAAATGAAATAATATCAGCTTTAAAAAGGTTCTTCCACCCTTTCCTTTTTCCAAAATCACCACTAATATCACTGCTTGTTGATGCATATATCTGTGAATAAACAACAACAACAACAACAACAACAAAAAACTCACTACTACTGTTAGATTTCCATGAATCTGATTCAATCTGACCAGTTGCTGAAAAAAGCCAGAGTTCTCCTATAACTAAAATAGTCTTTCCTCCCAGATGTATTAGTTCTGTTGATAAAGATTATGTATCCTGCTTGTACCAGACCTTGATTGCTTTTGACCTTGGCTCATTATTATTTGTACTTTTACAAATAAAATTTTATAATATATAAATGTTTTCAAATTGCAAGCTCTCACTTGGAAAATTATAGCCTTCTCTTTTTAAATGATGTCATTATAACTGCATTAGATATTATGAAAATAAACTTCCTGGTGACTTGATGTTATAGGTATCCTCACTGATTATTCTCTAGACTGTTACAATGTGTATTGACACATTAGAAACAGATAAAACAAACATGCTAGGATTTTAGTTAAGATTTTTAAGCATCTTTTAAATTTGTTTTTATAAAACTTGGCTTGTCAGTTCATTTTTATAGGTTATTTACTTTTATCTTCTTGCTTTTGACTATGTCTTTAGGTTCATTTACTTTGCTTACATTTTCAGAGTTTCTAAACCATAAGGGAGAAAATGATTTCAACAGTAACTTATTCAAAATCATTGTACAGAAGTTAATGGATTTAGACATTTTCCAGTATATTTACTAGTCAACAGGAACACATAGGTAAGCTGTTCACTGTCTTTAATGGAAGCATCAGTTTTTAAAAATACATTATCCCTTGCTTATTTGGGTGATAAAAGAAAAAGGGCTGATTTTTATTAGTATCCTAACATGTGAATTTTTACATTAAGTATACAAGGCATATTCTGTCTAGCACTAAATTAGAATGCTTTCTTTATAACATAAAAGAGTCAAAGCTATAATGCAAGGGGTTATTTTCATTTAAACTGTTATGAAAATACAGGTGATACCTCACATATGACTTATGAAAAATTAAATATGTACATCCCATTGGGAGGGCAATTTGGAAGATTTTGACAAAATTTTATACCTATATATTATTTGATATATAGGTATATATCAAGAGCCCAATTTTAAGGAACTTTATTACAGAAATGCTTGCATACGATCACAAAATAATGTACCTAAAAGATAATTCTTGTAGCATTGTTTTAGTGAATAATTGGAAATAACCTAGATATCCACCAATAGAAAAATACTTAAATACTTAGCAATTATTTTAAATAATTAGCTTCATACCCATGTTCTTTTCAAAGTATCATCCAAAACACTGCCTGGAACACTCACTTGTAGAAATCCCTGTCTAAGCCAAGAAATAAACAAAACAAAACAAACAAAAAAAAACATTTATTATATTTAAGAATTTGGAGAGGAAATTAATATAATATTTTAAGTGTTTTATGATATAGATTAATCCTTAGATATAAGGTACAAAAAGTACTTCATGAGTAGGCATTAGGACTATTTGCTGAGAAACTAGCACAGAAGCTCAGAGAAGGTCACTGCTACAGCATGGTTAAATGGTGAGTCAGGCCAAATTCTAAAAGCTCAAAGCTATCAATTTCTAACTCAGATATAGTACTATACTCCTTCAAAGGCAATAAATTGGGTCACATAAGTGGATTTCTTCTTTTGATAGACATGATGATATAAATAATGACATGCATGAATGTCATATAGAGTAACAAAACTTTACATAAGGAATTAATGTAAATTGTCTAAACAGCATGGGATGGGAGTAAACAACTATTTTTCATTATTAGACAATTAGGAAGTTGAGTAAATTTTTTTTGCAGCAGGGACATAATTATCATTTAAGCCAATCATCTCTAAAATCAGAAACTAATTTTGTCTGAAAAACAATCATGCTTGTTTTGTTTTCAAGAAGATGTCATCATTAAAATATACACATATAAAGTGGTATTTCTCATTGGTGGTCTTGGAGGACATTTATTGTTGAACCAAACCTACATTTGTTTAGTTCCTGTGGAAAATTATTCAATTTTATATATTTCATTCCTAAAGGAGATTCAGAAAACTGGGCCTTGGTAATTTATCTTCAGTATAATAATGAGACCACATATATAAACACATATTTAATGCCTTCCACTTGGTATTTTTAAAGCTATGACTTATTCTTGCTGAAGGTGCATCATTGAATTTTTGTGAAATATTTTGAAAAACAGACCTCTGCAGATGATTTCATTTGTACAGAGGTTGTTGATCCACCTGAGCTCCCTGACGTATTAATATCAATAACAAGATGAATAGCTACTACAAAGAGAGTACCTACACAGAGTGTCAAATCTATTATCCTTTGGCCTCGTAGGAGCCTTACAAAGTAATGAAGACCATTATTGAGCACTTGGGATGTGTCAGGTTCTGTGCTAAGCTTTATTCTTTTTACATATTCTAGTTCTCAAATGTAATCCATTTAGTATATATTAATTTTTTTTGTAAAAAAAAAGGAATGGACTAAATAAGCAAGTGAAAACAGAAAAGTTTATATAAAATGGCATATAAAAATTAATCTAAAAAGAAAATAAAAGTGTGGGATAAGTCTTTGGAAGTATACATAAAAAAGACAAACACTGTTGTTCTAGTGAATGAAATATGTACAGATTTTTTTTCATATTTTTTCACAATAATAAATAATGGAGAACTACTGTAATGTTAGTGATAAAAATAGCAGAAATAATAATAACAAATATTTGTGTGAACTCTGAGGAAGATACTATGTTAAGGAAATCTGAGTTTATTGGAAATTACTACAGTAGATGTGAACACTACCCTGACAAAAGTTTAGCAATGACTCAGAAAGAGGAAATTAGAGGTGAGATACTTACAGGCTTTGAGGATCAGGTTAAAGAAATTTAAGGTAGGTCAGTTGAGGCAGAGAGCTAACAGACTAGAATAAGTTTATGATATGGTAGTTGAAGATTGGTGGGCACAGTGAAGTGAGAGCCTTGATAAATAAACTGTGGTTTGATAACTAAATGATATATTCAGATAAACACAGTGTTGTCTCCAAAAATGACCTATGGGAATTTCCTGAAACAAGTAGTAATTTGTTAGATTATGGCCTTATCTTTTCATGGAAAAGATTTTCTGAAACAGAGCAAACAAATTATGCTAACATAGGTGGTCTCTTATTCCTCAGACTTTCCAGGTTTCTGATGGGGAACATCTCAACCATCTTATACACATAGGTTTTTCTGTTCTTTTGCCAGATAATTATTTGTTGGATCATTTATGGCACAGTGGATACACAGAAACATTTAAGACTATGGAGATCACACATGTGAATGTTGAATTACAGACAAATACCAACAGAAAGATTATCACCTGAGTATTTTATGCTTTTAAGCCAGGAGCCAAGAGTGTCCAAATTAAAAAGAGAAACATGGAGATATTAGCCAAATTGCCTCGTTTTATTTATTTATTTATTTTAAAATTTCCCTTATCTTAATAACATAAAAGATGCCGGAAAGATTTGTAGGGGTATGAATAAAACATTCTTCCCCTAAAATGTCCCATCCTGAGAGACTGCTCAGTTTTGAAGCATCACCTGACCGATATGAAATTCTCGAATGACACATTCTATGGCCTCAGTGCCCATGACAATATCTGAACCATAGCATGGTTTAAAGACAGAAGAAAACTATTCAGAATTATACATGAACTTTTTATATAAGATTTCCACCTCTTTAAAAATTTCATTAAGCTACTGATTACTTTTAGTTAAGGGTTCTGCTAAGGTTAAAAGCCCTGTTTTTCCCATAGCATTCCAAAATTGTGGACTACCAAAATTGTGGACTATTCCCAAGGTATACCTATAGACTATCTTAACACTTGCTACTTGACAAGCTCAATTAGTATAATAAGTTCTTTCACTTGAAACAGAACAAACAAGTTATGCTAACATAGGTGGTCTCTTTTTTCTCAGACTTAAATATTGCTGATATTTAAGACAAATCAATTTTTAGACAGACATAGACACTTATGGAATGGAGTAGTGGGATTTTCATTACTGTAGTGGTGGCTAAAAGGGAAACATTTATAAAAGTTTATAGGAAGTAAGCCTGCATGCTGGGAAATGTACATTTTTGGAAAAAAAAAAAGTATTTCACAGCAAGAAGACTCAAGTCAGTAGAAAGAGTTTCTATTAGAAAGGTTGCTGATATTGCCATTTGTCAAGATGAGTAGGCTTTTTCCACTAAGTCTGAGAAAAGTCTGTAATAAATAATTAGTCCTTAAAGATTCTTATAAAGTTAAGTCAGAACACCAATGGGTTTCCCAGATTACTCATATACAAATTGGTAAAAAGAAACAAGATAATTCAGCCAAAGAGCAAATTTTAAGTCACATGCATGCATGTATGCATGTACATACACACACTCATGCACATATGCACTGATTACATTAGAAATTCAAGGACGAGATTTGGTTATTAACAAATAAGTTAAATCTATTTATTTTTTATTTTTTATTTTTTTGTTAGGCAAGGCAACCCTTGGTTGATCTCACAGATTGCAAGGACTTTGTCAGTTTACAATCCTTTATTTTTTATTTTTATTTTTAACGCCTACAGCACCTGGTCTTCCTAGATCCAAGTACTAACCAGGCCCGACCCTGCTTAGCTTCTGAGATCAGTCAGGATTGGGCTTGTTCAGGATGGCATGGCCAAAGACAAGTTAAGTCTAATAGACAAGGTAATTTCAGAAACTGTGGGAACGTATTACATGCAGTAACCTATGAGATCCAAAAACTCTTTAAAAAAATAATTTTTTAACAATCCTAGAAAAGTTGTAAATAGCCTGAAATACTTAAGACTGGTATATTTATTCCTCTGGGATAAATTATTAACTAAACAGTACATTTTTTTGGACAAAATTGTAATTTTTCTTTGCAAACTTTATATGCTTTCTCAGTTATTAAGTAGTAGCTGGAGTCAGTCTCAAAGCTTATGCTATTGTTCTAATGTAGCAAAAGTTGAACTATATATTAGAGAAGGGTACATTTACAGAGAGATTCAAGGTCCTTCAGATTCTGGTTGAGAACTTGTAAAAATTAGGAAGGAAAAACTCTCCAGGTATATTAAGTTTTCCAGGAGAAGACTAATAACTAATTACTATATTAATCTATGAGGGATAATAAGTAAAACAAAATGTAGATTTAGAATGATAAAATATATTAATTCAGATGATGAAAATCAAAATAATATAGGGATTTGTTGACCACAGAGAAATAGCAATGAATATTTTATTCATGGCCCCAAGGCCCTATACAAAAGTATAACCCAGTCCACTTGATTTATTGCCTAAGAGAGGATTATTGCAAAGACTGGTACAAAAAAAAAAAAGTATATTTAATTATTTCTCTATTAGACTTGTAGTTGCTGGCTTTGGTCCTCTGTCCTCCTTTTGCTTTAGGTTTTGTGGGGAGGAGGGGGCAAATGTAGATACAGAATTATATGAATTAATCAGAATATAATGGGTTTTTCTTCAATTATATTGCCACTATCAGCTATTCTTCCCTCCTCCCCCACCCTGCCCCACACCAAATAGTTAAAACCTCCTGGAGAAATTCAATTTGGGCTTGATTGAGACACAAGGCTACTGGTAAGCCACTGTCTGAATTTTGTACGATATGATTATGAGTAGGTGATCTTCAGGGATCTCAAGAGAAAGATCATCTGGACATTATTTAGATCAGTAATTCCATTTAATAGTAAATTCTAATCTAGTAAATGAGTAAGTATGCTATCATAAAGGAGGAAATGATGTTAAAGGTCTGAGTGTAAGAGATATAGACTGACACAGGGGAAGTGCCTTTGAATTTTGCAGATGCCTATCTCCTACGTACTTCATTGACTCTGAGGGAGAGATTGTATGGCTGAAACTGGGTTTATGGATTATCTTACTGTGTCTGAATCAATCGAAAACTTCAAAATTGTCTATTAATAGAGAAATTGGTCCTTACGACTTTAAGGATAAAATGAGAAATCAAGCATATAATCACTCCTCAGGTCAGCATCAACTTCCCTGATTACATCCCCCTCCTTATTTTCATAGTACAGAATGATTGTTTTTTGATAATGCTTCTGCTTACAGTATCTACAAAAGTCCTTGTTCAGGAGGTGTCCACCACTGGTGATTAGTGAGTTGGATAGAAATATCTAGTTGTTTTATCTGTAAAGCTAGTCATTTGCTCTGAGTCAAATGCCTTTTTTGTTCCAAGTCTTTTTCAAGAAGTTCAGTGAGGAAATAGAATTCTGTCAGTGGGGCTATTTTCAGTTTGTTTTTCTTTTGTATTACATACCCTAATTTTGGTTTAGATCTCAAGTGAATAGAGAGTTCAGCTCCCATCTCTTTTAAGATCTACTTCTTTTTCCTAAATATGTTAAAGAGCCTATTCCTAAAATTTCCAATGGTCTCACCCCCTGCCCATTTTTTAGGACTAGACGGAAGTCCAATCTATTTTTGTAGGACAAACTTTTGGGTACACTCCAAAATATTTTATCCACTATGTACAAAATTTCTATATGCTTCTGGTTTTCTATAAAATTTAAGATGTTTGAGTCACCTTCAGATTATCCTGATTACATTTTTTTATTTGATATTTTTAACATCTAATTTTCTTACTAACATATAAAGCATTTATATAGATTTGGGAGTCTTAGATTGTACGTTGTTAGAACTATGCTAAAATCCTCTGTAAAGTTCTATGATTCTTGTCTAGACTTTGGAAAGTCTTTCATAATGATTCTTAGTTCAGGCTGAGAGGATTCTAAAAATAAATTGTCAAGAACTTGCTCATTTCTGACAAAGGTTTAATTTTAAGAGGCATTTGATATTTATGACTGGCCAAAAATAAAGGGAACAAATCAGAAAAGGGGGTAAAGGCAGAGGGTGATGAAGGACAAAGGATAAGGAAGGAAAAAGAGTAAGGGAAAGGCAATCTAGTTCAAGTCATGATCAGAATTTTAGCTCCTTTCCATTCTAAGATACCTCTCAAATTAACAATATTGTTCATATCAAAAGTTTACAGAGTAGGGCATGTAATTTTAAATTGCCCTTGGTGAAATTATGACTTTTGAAACATAGTCATATGCATTAGATTTATAATATTAATACATGTAAGAAGCGAGGGTCTAACCTACAGAAGGCAAACATTTATATTCTAAATGAGATAAAGCCATGAGAATCTGGCCACGGTGTTTTAAAAGTCTTGATTTTACACATTGTTTCTCAGGCCCCACCAGTTAATGTTTGATTGTTTTTCAAAGCCTGAACCAGATCATCTGAGATTGTTGGTGAACAGAAACTTTTTTATAGAAGATCTTATATAGAACCAAACTCTCACAGACTAAACAAGACTCAAGAACATTCACATATGGTTTTGAAAAATTATGCCAGGCAAAGTTTCTCCAAAGGATAGCAGTCTGAGAAAGAATCTTCTGAACTTGTCTGCCCTGGGGCTGGCTCTAGGAATCAATTTATCAGGGTCATCCTCTGGTTTTTTCCTTAGAAGCTTCCTCTTACAGACTCATAAAAATGATAAAGACAGGAGACAATAATGAATATTGGTAATAAGGTATCTTTTCATCAAGCATTAACATTTTAAACACAAATTATACAAAATATCCTCAAATAGATTTTATTTTCCAGTAACCAAAATAAAATTCACATTTTGGAATTCAATGAGAACAAATAAAAGTTTAGACTTAATATCAATAGTTACTCTGTCTATAGACATGCCACCCTGAACAAGCCCAATGCTGTCTGATCTCGGAAGCTAAGCAGGATCAGGCCTGGTTAGTATTTGGATGGGAGACCACCAAGGAAGACCAGGTGCTGTAGGCATAAAAAATAAAACAAATAAGGGATTGTAAACTGACAAAGTCTTTGCAATCTGTGAGGTCAACCAAGGGTTGCCTCACCTAAAAAGATTTAAAAATTGTTACATTCCACTATCACAGTTAAAGAGAATCCCCCAAGGATTCCTCAGTGAAGCATGGTATTTCCAAGTCAAGGACCTTTGACTCCAGGAGAGAGGGGATCTCAGGTGGATCACAGTCATGCTTCCAGGTTATTGATTTCAAAATATCACCGGATAATCTGTTAGTAAAGCATACCTAAATTTATTAGAATGTATTGTAATCAGAGATAACATCACTTTTTTCAAAGATTCTTAGCAATATCTCAAAAGAGTAAGAGGTGGCTCCATGGTATACTGGTTACATGGTATACATGCAGAAGATCCTGGGTTTGCACCCCAGGTGGAGCCATGGACCATACCTCTGATGTGCCAGGACCCACCCCGGGTTCATCAGGCCCCCCCCCAGGTGTCAGGCCCCCCAAGTGCACCTGCAGTGCTAGTCCCCGGGTGCACACCGCAAGTGTGTGGGAGGAGATGCCCCACTTTCAGAAATCTAGTTCTTAGGGGGAAACTGCAACAGCCACACGTCAGGGATTGAAGTGGGGTGGGGGATGGGGGGGTGGAATTAAAGAGGGGGGATAAAAGAGTAAGTCACAATGTAACATTTATTGAGCTTTGGGTTCCAAAGCTGAAATGATTTAATGAAGGCCTCTCAAAGCAATGAACTCTTTGGGATTGGGAAAAGTTTAGGAATAGTGTTAATAATGAAGTCGGTATCTTTAAACAATAAATTATTGTTTGAAAAATGAACTGTTTGCTCAAATGAGCAGATTATTATCGCCAGTAAATTGATCTGTAGGAATTTCATTAAAAAAAAATAAAGAAAACCAAATAACAGTTTAGTTATTTATTACTTTACAATAAATTGGTGGGCAGTTGTTTCCTGACAACTAAGTCATTGTTACACACTCTAACCTGAGGAACGTTTACAACTCATTGGCTAACCTCAGTTCTAACAACCCTACATAATAGGTATGAACGTTTAATATTTACATGACACTATGTGCCAGATATTGTTCTACCTGGTTTACAACTACATCATTTAATCCTTGCAGCAGTTCTGAGGTAGAACTAAACAAAGAATTATCCCCTTTTTACAATAAGGAAGCTGAGACCCAGAAGGTTTAAGTAACTTCCCCCAAACAATTCAGGAGTGAGCTGTTAGGTAGGATTAAACCCCAAGCAAATTAGTACTAGATGCTGTGTTCTTAATTACTGCATTTTAATGCCTCTAATATATTAATAATGCCAGTTAAGTTTTAGAGACAATGGAGAACTGACAATGTCATTAATAAGTATCATGAAAGAGAGAATGAACATATATGTCAGATAGAAGCTTGACTTCTCACTGCCATTTTTTACTGCTATAACTGTGGAAATTTTGCTTCATGTGTATGAACTTTTTCTTGAATTGTAAACAGAAGATAATCTTTACTTTTCTGTAATTTTGAAAGATTTCATAGTGGAGCTAGTATATGGAGAATAGACAAAGGTCTAATCCTATGGAGGGCAAAGAAGAAAGCATTCTAAAAGAGGAGTTTCATCAGGTACCCAAAATTGTATATAAGCCAAAAAATTCAGAAAAATGTTTCTAACTTGAGTAAAATGCTCATACAGGGAAGCATAAAAGAATAGTAGTAGTTGGTGTCAAAGTAGTCCAGTTATGAGTCTTGAAATTATTTAGTGGAAGCTCTAGTTAATGTGGCTGAAAGAGAAAATCTAAATATTTTCATCATTTTTTTCAAATTATATTAGCATGACTTATATTTATTTTTTCTTTAACTATATGCTGTGTAAGATTTAATAAGAATGTATAGCCATTAAAATAAATGAGTTTCTAATTTCTATTTTGGGGCCTTAGGTCAGCTCAAATTCTTTTTGAGATACAGAGGATCCTTAAATAACATGCTTTATTTAGTTCAACATCATTTAGTCATACATTATTTGTTAATATATTGATGAGCTGCTGTAGGAACTTAACTCTTATTTATATTTATCAGCTTATGGTAAACTTGGTTTCCTCATATGCTGTTTTGCTTATAGTCACAGAACTTATCGACAAGGTTAACTGAGGAATGTGCAAAATATATTTGTGCTATATTCTTGTAGGAACTCATACTATTTTTGAGGTGGCTATAAATGAGGATACTTAAAAGAAATATATTCCAAACAATAGGGATGAAATGTTTTTTAAAAATCTGGTTGAAGCAAACACAGAAGGAAAAATGATAGCCTAATATAGTTTAAAATCAATTATTATATACACATTTTTTAAAGCAAGAGAAAAGAATAAGTGTTAATCAGGATGAAAATTGAATTGGGTGGCTATATTTTCTAATGATTTTCTAATATCTATATATTTATATTTATTATAATTTATTCCTAAATTATTCTTATAAATTATCCTCCTAATTAAAAGATAATTATAACTAAGTAACAAAAATTAATTTTCTAAAATTTCCAAATATAGTTATAAAAGCATTTAGAAGGGAATTTATATTCTTAAATGATTATATTTGAAATGAAAGTCTGAAGAAACTAGGCATATCTCTTTTTTTCTATATACTTTCTATTTTTATTAATGTTTTATAATCTACTTTGGATTAGAATAGAAGACATTTTATTATAATAGATCAGAAGAAAAAGTAGGTTTAATTCTGAGTGAAGATCTAGGTTTTTCTCTAAATATCAAGTTCATAAGCTTTAGTGTATGGACTTTTGAGATCTTGGGGACTATATCTTATTTGCTGGCTCTTGACTCTGAATAAGATAATTTAAATTTTTCCTAATGATAGGAATGTTACCAAAGTTTATAGCAAAACTATCTAACAGTAGAATAACAAGTCCATCACATATTTAAATAAATTAATTTGAAAAGAGGTATAATAAAATTCTCTTAATGTAACAAATGTTTGGAGAAAGATTCACTTGTACTATTTATAACATTGCCCTCTTTTTGAATAATATATAGAAAACTGCTGTGTTTATGCCATTAGACATACAATACTGCATGAAAAGATAATTATAAAATTTTAAAAAATGTAACTTAGTATGTAACAAGGAACCATCAACAAAATTAAAATACAACCTACTGAATGGGAGAAGATATTTACCAATGATACATTCAATAAGGGAATGGAATAAGAAAAGAAATGGAATAACAAAAGAAATGGAATAAGAAATATTCAAATAAAAAGGGCAGAAGAAAAATTGTCTGTGTTTGCAGATGATATTATATATGAAAATCTTAAAGACTCTACCAAAAACTTTTAGAACTAATAAACAAATTTAGTAAATTTGCAGAATACAAAATTGACATACAAAAAGCAGTTGTGAATCTATATACTATCTGAAAAAGAACTCAAGAAAATGATCTCATAATACCATAAAAATGGCATAATACTTAGGAATAAATTTATTGAAGAAGATGAAAGACATATACATAGAAAACTGTAAGACATTAATAAAAAATTGAAGAAATTACAAATAAATGAAAAGATATTCTATGTTCATGTATCGAACAAATTAATATTATTAAAATGTTCATACTACCCAAAGCTATCTACAAATTCAATGCAATCCCTATAAAAATTCTGATGGTATTTTTCACAGAAATAGAAAAAATAGTAAAATTTGTATGAAACTATCAAAGACCCTGTATAAACAAAGCAATCCTGGGAAAGAAGAACAAAGTTGAACACAAAGCTGAACACACTTTCCGATTTTAATATTTATTACAGTAATATAGTAATCAAAATAGTAAGGTCCTGGCATAAAAACAGACACACAGACCAATGGCACAGAATCCAGAGCCCAGAAATAAACCCCCACAACTTATATTTGACAAGAGAGCCAAAAATACTCTATGGGGGAAGGATAATCTTTTCAATAAATAGATCTGGGAAAACAGGGTATTGACATAAAAGAATAAAATTGGATCCCTATCTTACACAACTCATAAAATCAACGTGAAATGGATTAAAAACTTAAAGATAAAACCAGAAAAAGTAAAACTATTTAGAAAATAAACAGGAAAAAAGCTTTTGGAAACAATTTTTTGAATATGACACCAAAAAGTGCAAGAACAAAGACCAAATAAACTGGTGAGACTACAACAAACTAAAAACCTTCTTCACAGCAAAGGAACAATCATCAAAATGAAAAGTCAACCTATGGAATGGGAGGAAATAGTCACAAATTTTCTGTCTGGTATAGGATTAGTATTCAAAATATATAAAAAGTGTATACAATTCAATATCAAACGAACAATCAAATGTTTAAAAGTCAGTAGAGGACTTCAATATTTTTCCAAAAAGGACATACAAATGCCTAACAGGCACATAACAAGAGTCTCAACCTCACTAATCATAAGAGAAATGCAGATCAAAACTTCAATGAGGTATCACTTCACACTCTTAGCAGGACTGTTATCAAAAAAACAAGAGATAAAATTGGTAAGGATTTGGAAAAAAGAAGCCCTTGTACACTGTTGGTGGAGATATAAATTGGTTTAGCCACTATGGAAATAGTATGGACGTGCCTCAAAAAAATAAAAATAGAACTACCATCCTACTTTTGTATATATATCCAAAAGAAATGATATTATCAAAGAGATATTCACAGCCCATGTTAGTTGAAGCATTATTCACGGTAGCCAAGACATGAAAACAACTTAAGTGTCCATTGACAGACGAATGAATAAAGAAAATGTGTAAACATTAGAATATTATTCAGCCTTACTAACGGGTACTCAAAATTGGTTTGTGGCAAAGAATTTAACTTATATATACAAAGTAGATTTAAATAAAAACATTGAGATTCTTTCTGAAGAATGCAATTTTAAACAGTAATGATGCTGCAGCTTTTATTGTTGGAGCTTTTGAATATCTTCATAAGAGTCATGATTAAGAATTTTCTCTGAGCTACCTCATTAAGAATAATTGGAAACTAAAATAACAAATTAGCTTTCAGAAACAATGTAGATATAAACTCTTTAACTGCTTTTCACAGTGTTTCTTGAATAATTTTTTTCCTCCAACCCTTTTCCCTTTCTTTCATTTTTATGTTTTAATGATAAAACATAAAGACAAATTGGATAATATGATAAAACAAACTAACCAACAACAAAAAAGCCTTTAGTAAGATCTTAGAATAATGAAAAGATCTTGCAAAGAGCTTTTAGGAGTACACAATCTACTTTATATTAAAGTATTAAAAAAACAGTATTTTGTTTTTATTTTAGTTGTAAGCAGTACTCTGGTAAGTTTAAAAAGGAGATCCTTTGTATGATTTAGTTATCCCTATATATCTTTAGCAATCTGTGACTACATAATTAAATGTACTGTTACTATTCCAGTATGTTAAATGCACGCCAAAAATGTTAACATATCCTCAGCTTAGTTTGCTCTACTAATAAAATATGTCTTTCTTTTGAATGTTGAGAAAATATTAGCAACTTCTACTTAAATAAAAATATGTAACAGTCATTGTTTGTTAAGAGATATACGAATTCTGCATTTAATTAGCTCATTTGGTTAGAATAGAATTTGTATAACAATAATTAATAAAGCACTTTTAAATGTCAGGCACTATTCTTTGAAACAACTCTGTTTTACCAATAATGCAACTGAGTTATGGAGAGTTTAAGTAACTTTCAAAGGTCCTAAAGCCTAGCAAGTGGTAAAATATGGCTGGCTAGTATTGAACCCTGCTGCTTCTTTTGATGTCAGTAGTTACATTATCCCTTGGACCAAGAATTATTCCACTTCAATTCCTTAAATGTAGCTATGGTTGCTTGCTGGCAGTTTAGACAAGTAAAGAAAAAATGTCACCATCAATAGAAGGAAAATCAAAAAACTCTAACTCATGCAGTATGAATTACATATAAGAAAATTACATTAAAGTATATAGACTAACATATATGACAATGCATTTACATGAAATTACAAAATAATGACACATAATAATATTCCCAGTGAACAAAAATAACCTTAAAAGTATTTACTTGATCTGATCAGACTTCTACTGATAATTTATTTCTTGTTCTACCTTTTCTCTGTAGTTCCTGGCTTATCTTTCTTTTGGTTACTTAGATCCTTTAACTTCTTAAGAATAAAAATGGAGTACTTTCTCTCACCAAAGTCCACCCATGTAAAAGTACACTATTGTAGATAGACCAATTAGAATAAAATAAAGTCAATAGTAACTTTTAAAAAAAAGTAGAGGTGTGTGTAGGGGTGGGGTGGGGTGGGGTGGGGGGAGCCATGAATTGTACAGTAAATTGTCCTAATAAAAGCAGTGATGTAGATCAAAAATCATTAATGACTTCAGTGGGCATTACTAGACCATGCTGTTGGAACCTCTTAATCAAATTATGCAATCCAATTAATGATGACATTAAGGCATCATAAAATATACCTTTCTCCCTTCATGAGAAAATTTGAAATCTATAAATGCTAATTCTGACAGAGTACTTGTGGGGAAGAAAAATATTTTTTTTTATCATTTTAATTTCTTTTGGCTGGTCTAACAATCAAATATGAGACAGATTAACAAGAGAAAAATGACTACATATATATTATGAATGTATATACAGGGGTTCTATAAGAATATGTGACTCAAGGACAAATTGAGCAGTTAGGCTTAAGGCCATGGAGGAGGCAGGGAGGGTGGCAAGGATGGGAGTGCTGTGTTGAGTGTTGATTGTAGAGAGTTGATTGTCCTTTGAGACCTCAAGGCAGGAAGGAAGCAATTTACACGGAGATAAAAATGCAAATGTTTGGTAAACAAATGTTTGCTGGGCCATCTTTAACTATGTGACAGAAAGCACTTTAATCAAATGGATCTTTCTAGCTTTCTCCCTATTATGCACTTTCATATTAAAATATTGTTATCTATTATGACATCTCACTCCCTGGAGCAGGTCCTCTATCTATATTCTTTTAGGCATTTAGGAGGAAGGTCAAAAGTCCTTCCTGAGTCTTGTGTTTCTTAAAAATAAGTAGCTTAAAGTAAGCAATATTTTTTTTAAAAAGGCATATTTTTGAATTGAAAATGACTTACTTGTTGTGTCCTTTAGTTTACTCCCTATTGTTGCTGGCATCCTGGGTTTTTGTAATCTCCCAGGATAGAAATCAAGGAAGACCAGACATCAAAGCAGAAAGTTACTTTCTTGTCTCAGTTTTGCTTTTCTTTTTCAGTCATAATCTAACTCTATGTCTTTGTTTATCAGACAGTACAACTTAGAGTATGGTTCCATTGACTGCCGGAGCCCACCGGCTAAGATTAAACAGTTCCCGAGACGGGGAGTGAGGATTAAGAAAAGAGAGAAAAAAGAGAGAGACAAAGAGAGAGAAACAAAAGATAGATTCAGGAGGGCTAATAGTAAATACTGCACCCGGAGTTTATTAAGCACAACATATTTATACCCTAGGATGTGCATGAGAAGCAACACCCACAGATATGTAAACAATTGCTGACCTTTGCATAAGTTCTCTCAAAACATCCTTGTTCCTGTTTTCTGTCTCTTATTTCTTGGGACAAGGAACGTCAACTCTTTCCATTAAGCCAAACTTCCTCCTTCAGTAAGGAGCTTATTCATTAAGCCAAACTTCCTCTTTCAGTACAGAGCCTGCCTGCTCTGCAAACTTCTAGCTTGCAGGCAACTTTAACCCTGTCTGTAGGGCATTCAGCAAGAATGGCTCCCAACAATTGGCCTTATTAATTTCAAGGTCAGACTTCTTTGCTTTTGGATGAGAGAGTCAATATGTAAAACATGGAGTTCCTGGCTTGAGATTTCTTTCCTATATGAATTTTTCTGAAAATTAATATTCCAAAGATAAACAGAAAACATGAGAATACTCACTCTGATGATGTTTGTGAGAATACCCACTCTGATGCTGTTTGTGCGGCATGAAATTTAATGAGAGCATGCAATGCTCCTTTGAATTAGTGGCCAAATGCTTTGAACTAAGTAACTGAGCCAGTTTGTGTGTGTATGCACACAAGCACATTTGCAAATGCATGTTTCTAAACAAGAGAGACAAGATGACTATGAACATACAAACTGATAATAGAAGAATATTGAGAAGAATAGAGGTTTCAGAAAATCTGTGACCATTGCTTGATCTTTCAGCTTGATCATTTGAACACTAGTACATTTCAAGACAACAGTGGGACCAGTAGATGACTGTGAGCACTCTATTTTCTTTTAAACCTGAGGTTCAAGGATTCTGTTTGCCTGTAAATCCAGGATGGTGTCTCTAGATTGATATTTGTATTAAGAATTCTAATATATTTCTATTCATACAATCAGTAGTGACATTTCATTTGACTACTTTTATTTTTAATGAGAATGTACTTCACAATCACATGCATAAATAAAATCAACCTTCATTGATATTTAGAGAAATCCAAAATATTCTCTATCTTTTTGATGAAAGAAAAAAAATATGAATGACTCTAAATATATTCATTCTGAAAATAATGATACTGTGAAAATTGAAAGTGTATCTATTCTTATTAAAGGCACTGTTCTAAGAAATTATCATAGATTTTATTTTATTTACTCCTATTGTAATAAATCTATGAGATAGTTATATCTACTGTCATCCCTCTTTGTATAAACTGAGATATAAGAAATTCATAAACTGTCAATATTACATAACAATTAAAAGCTGAAGTAGGGATTTGAAATTGGGTTCTCCAAAGCCCATGTTCTTAACTTTTATACTATACTAGGAATCAATTCCTTTAACATCTTAAAACACTCTCCCAAAAGATTTGAAATGACTAAAACTAAAGATTTAATAGATTGTTTTTTATTTATTTGCCATCAAGGATGATATTCCCTAGTTCATTGAAGATATTGAATGCTGGTATGTCAGATATTCTTCTTTATGCTAGAAAATTTTACTGATAATAATTGGAAGCTGGTATGGAAATAGCTGAGTAAAAATTTGAATATAATACAACAGTATTTGTGATCTTTGATGTCATATAAGCTTTGAGGTCTTTGACTTTTATTTAAGGTGAAATTTGATAAAATCATGAAAGAGCTTGGAATATAGCCTTGCTATAGGATATTGGAGTAATCTTGTTCCAAATAGTTTTTTGGTCCAGGAAATTGGATAATCAGAGTGTAGAATTCTAATAGTAACTATAGATAATTGGAGGCAAATGAACAATTTCTCCTTCCTTTTCTTTTCATTACTTTATTATTCTGAGCTTTCTATATTTCATAGCTAGTCCTAAGGAATCCACAATTCCCATAGAATTATCTGTCTTTTTCTGTTCTTTAATGGTAGCTTTGTACTTGTAGTGGAGGAAATATAACTTTTCCTCTACACTTCTAGGTTCTTGGCTGAGACACCCTGTACAAAAAGACAGATCAACAGGAGAAAAACCAAGTCAATTATGTACAAAGATATTAAAAGAAGGAAGCCAGACAAATGAGGCTTATATATCATTCTGAGCTATGGAAAGGGATAATGGTTTGGGGTTTCAAAGGAGAGGAAGGCAATTCACAGGAAGATAAGAAGAGAAAGTATTTGGTAAACAAATATTTGCTCTGCTATGCAGGTAAGTCTCTCAGATAAAAAAAAAATATCCAGGTAATCTCTTTCTAGTATCGATCTCCTTTCTAAATTATTTTGGGCTGTTAAGAAGGAATTAAAAAGTTTTCTCTAAGTTTGGTGAGTTTCTAGATTGCCTTCAGCTCCACTTACCAAAGTGGCATATTTTAGGGTGTCACATTCTGCTACCTTTCACACTTCTACTGAGGTAGTGCCAATGACCCTGTATTACTTGCATATGAGAATGACATTTCGAAGTTTAGAAAAAAAAAAGGAAACATATTTTAGTTTTTTTTTTTATTGTTGCAAATTTAGTTGAGGCCATTTATTCTTTCATTCAACAAATAGTTGCTAAGAATCAACTGTGACAACACGTCATCTCTGAGGGCACAACCCTGAGAAGTAGAAGTAATATCTTGGTTATCACTTATTGTCAGTGAGAAGTCAGATATTTATAAATTGATACCAGGATTCAGAGTTTTGAGTATATATTAGGAAACGAGAGGATCAGAAACATTTTCTTTGAGAAAGTATAGCACAGGCTAAAATCTAAAGGATATGTAGGTGAATGCTGGGTTAAGTGTAAAGATTAGAAACAACGAATAACACAACATAAAAAGGCTTTGTGGTACCTCAGGATGGAGCATTAAAGAAAATTTTAATGTGATTAAAGAAAATTTTTTTAAAATCTGGAATTCTGAGAGCACGGCAATAGATGAGACTGGAGAGGAAGGAAAAGGCCATATTGTTTACAATATTGTGGGCTGTATTTTTTGGTTGTCATTCTAAAATCATACTATGCAGAAGTTTGTAAACCATAAAAAATACTTTTAACTTAAAAGCAATGTCAAAATATTACAAGGTAAACAAGTTTTTATTGTAAGAATCATTGAGGTTAAAGATAAAAAGTTAAATTTAAGAGTGGGGCAAAATTGCCTTTAGGGAGAACAGTTAGAAAAAACCTATTGGGATTAGCATGGTGACACCAGAGATTGAGAGCAGTAGAAGAATCTGAAAAGTTTTTCTTAGACATTAAATTTAGGCTTTATTAATAGATTCAACCTAGGATAGTGAGGGAGATGGGCAGGCTCAAAGGTGACCCTCTGGTTTTTGGCTAATGTAACTTGGTTCAAACTTGTGCCATTCACTGAAATAATACATACTGGAAGAGGACAGGTATGGGCAACTGGCATTCAATTTTGTAGTGTTACATTTAAGGCAACTTTAAAATCACAAGTGAATGTTTTGTCTGGGCAGAAATTGTTTTTTTCTTGTAATTTTTAAAATTTTTTTATTTAGTTTCAAGTATACAGTACATTGGATAGATATCTATATAGTTCATAAAACAATCCCCCCAATTGCACCCTCCCTCCCAACCTTCCAGCTAGCCAACGTATTAATGCTAACTGCATTCCCTATGCCATGATCCCCATCCCTGTGACCATCCATCAGCTACTAATTTGTACTTCTTTAACCCTTCACCTTCTTCTCCCAGACCCAAACTCCCCTCCACTCTGTCTGACACCAAATTGTTCACTATATTTGTGAGTCTGTTTTTGATAAGTTTGTTCTTCTTATTCCTTATATTCTGTATATAAGTGAAATCATATGGTGTTTATCTTTCTACCTGGTTGTATGGCTTGTTCATCAAGATGCCAGGCAATTTTTCTTTGCTGCTGTTTCTTGTTTCCTGCTCCTTGTTTCCTGCTCCTTGTTTCCGTCACAACTTTGATTTGGTTGCCAGAGGGATAAACAGAGCCTCTATCATCTATGCCATTTTTTTAACTCTCTCTCATGTTTTTTTAAAATATTTTTTTTTTAATGTGAAAACCTGAAGTCTCCACTGGGAGAGGATCTGCTTAAAAGCTCATTTGCATGGTTATTGGCAGAATTCAGTTACTTGTGGGCTGTTGAAATGAAGGCCTCAGTTCCTTAGGGGCTGCAGTTCCTTGTCATATGGGCCTTTCCAAAGTGAGCTCACAGATAGAAGCTGGTTTGAACACCATGGGGCTTAGTCTGGTGGGTTGATTGTGAGGTTTCCTGGGAGGAAACTAAAAGGAGGTCCATATAAATATGTAGAGAGAGGGTGGGCTGGGACCCGCTGGGTACACCAGGTGGCTCAGATAATTGCCAAATCAGACCTGGGCAAGAAATTTAATATGCAAGTCACTGACATATTCATGACAATTGGCATGTTAATATTGAGGAAAAAAGTGAAGAGATTTGAAATTTTATTGAAAACACATAGGCTTTAGAAGGAAAATTTGAGAATAGGCTCAGGTGGGAAAAGGATTTTCCTGACTTTTCTCTCTTCCAGATTAGGGATGCTCATATTTTGACAGTTCTGGATTAATGCCTTTTGTTACCTGTCTGTAACATGCTCTTAAGTTTCAGACTATATAAGGACAATGTATCACAGGTTTAGTACCTTTCATTACATATCTTTTTGATACTTATTTTTAACTCTGACCTGTTGCAAGAGATTATTTTAAAATATAAGGCTTATTTTTAGCTTGATGACAGATTTGAAGAAATGAATTACACTGAGCATTCAGATATTTGTATTCATATCCCACACTTTACAATAAATTGGATATGAGAATCAGGTAGGGACCTGAGAAGTCAGAAATTGGAGTCATAAAAAAATTAAATTGACTTAACCAAAATAGTCAAGGATGAAATTAAATAGATTAAGGAAGTCAGTTTCCAAGGTACAGACATCATCGACTGCTTCCTGTCTTCCCTTTGCAGATTATCCATAGACCATAGAATAGAGAACAGGGTCATCCAGCCCCAAATTGCTTTCTAGTCTCCACTTTGATCTCCATTTGGATATTTTGCATACATAATAGTCCCTGGCTACTCCATCCAAAATTACTATTTTTTTAAAGACAATTCTAAATATATTGTTATTAAAAATATTTTGTGCATTTCAAGACTAATTAATTATACTTTTCTGAATGCATCATTTCAAAACAAACACTTTGGATGTTATGAACAATGTTATTAATAGATTATTTTTATGTATCTGACTAATCTCTTCTTATTAGTATTATGAGTCTAAAAAAATATTTTTTGTTTCGATCCAAAATAAATAAATATTTGTTGAACATGAAAATATTTTATTGAGGGGATTTTGAACCTGCTAGAAGAATAAAACTTGCCCAGTTCTTAAAAAAGTAATAGAAGTTAACCAGGGGAATAAGAGGAGAAAGGACATTTCAGCTGATGGCGCAGCAAACATAAATTGGGTTTGTTTTGGCTAGAGAATGAACTATGAGAATGAAAACGGTAAGGGAGTTAGCCAGGGTTAGGAAATGGGGAGTCATATTTGGCTTAGCTGTATAAAGAAAGTCTATCCATAAATTTAATAGTAACCAATTGGTGAAAAGTTTTAAATACATTCAACTTCCTTCTTTCCTTTTCTTTTATCCTGCTGTACAAAAACATTATTGATTAAATATCTATACTTCTATAAATATTCATATGAAAATGCACGATATTTTTTGTCTACTCTCTGCAGTGATGGTGGTTTTAAGTAAGGCAATGGCCATATATATAAGGATAGGCAATAGTCTTGAAAAGTAACTCATCTCTAAAATACAAATAGAAGAAATGTTTGGTATTTCAAGAATTGCTTCCTGTAAGAACTGGACAGATTTCTTTAATTCTCTCCTCACAGATCACTTCTACCTTCTTGTTATCCTATTTCTACTCTCCATATGTATTATCTCTTTTGTCCTTTAATTATTTGCATTGTTAGTAAATTTATTAAAGAATTGACTCCACATATACCCCATTTTACTGTACGTGTGTGGTTGTTTGTGTGTATGTTCTTATCTTGTCTCTAATCCTTTTCACATGAGATTCTTGAATAAAGGAGCTGTTGATTTTGATTCTTATTTAGTACATAGTAATTCATCTCTAACTTTGACTGAATAAATAATTTCTGAGTGCATAAACAATAAGAAAGTAGATCAACAAAATATTATTGTGAAAACATGAGAGGAAAGATAAATTCTGACTGGGAGAATAGGTGAGGGTTCATGGTATAGGTGAAATCCAGAATCCAGTTTTATCAAGAGAAGCAGAGATTTGCCAGGCAGAAGTAGAGGCAGAAGTAAATGTAGATAATAAAAATCCCTTATAAATTTCTCTATAGGGTATGTTCTGGTGAGATTAAGGGGCTGATATGACTGAAAGGCATAGTGATTAATTCTAAGTAATAGATGTTGAGACCATAACACCCTTTGAATGTTATTCTAAACCAATTAGGTTTGAAAAACTTTGAAAGGAGAAACATATAAGGTTTTTTATCCCCAAAAGTGTCATTATTTTACCTTTGATTTGGCTGCATAAAATCATTCTCATAGAATGAATAGATGAATGCAGGGTGAGAATAGAGCTTCTGGGAGATAGGTGAGGAAACCATTGCAAGAATACTGGTAACAAATAGTGAGCAGCTGTGCTATATCGGGGTAGGGTAGAAAGGAGAGGAAGAAGTTTTATGAGTAGGAGTTATTTAAGATCTAAAAATATCGTGGCTTGAAACTCCTTGAACATTGACAAGGATGAAGAGAAAGAATTTGTAGATCTCTGTGATTTTAAGCTTCATATGAGAGAGCACATAACTTATAATATAGATTAGTACATGCCAAAGGCCTTATTATTCATGTCTATGTGCATAATAAATCTAATTTTCATAAATAATTAAATAATAAGCCTTGAAATCATCTTCCAAATAACATACATTCTTGGATCGTTTTAAGCAGATTTGATTTATGCTGCAGCCATATGAGTGTGCCAAGTACGTTTAACTGTATTCCACAGTCCTATCAGGATTTTCCAAGTACCTCCTAGAAGAGTGTTTGATGTCTCAGAAGTGTACATTTTAAATCTTGCCAACAAGCCTTAACATTTTAATCATCATGAGTATTATAGCTCATGATACTATTTATATGTTCATTATCATGAGATTCTTGATAGGGTATTAATAATGTTTGGAATAGTGAATTAGTTATCAGTACTGAATGACAGGCAGAATTCTTAAGGTTTGTTCAACATGAGATAATAGACTGTTCATAAAGAATTTGTATTTACCTTTTTATAGGAAACATATACATGTACTTTACATTTTAAGTGACATATGTTATTAAGCTATTATGTAAATAATATATTATAATTTTAAAATGTGTTATAAAGCTTTAATATATTTATTTTCTACAAATCATTTGGTGATGTATCTGTTATCATATAATGCTACTTATATCTGTAAATCCTCGCTAAATATATACATATATTCTTTCTTCCTTTCTTTCATTTTTCTGATCTGCTTCCATTGATGACTCTATACTTTTGACTCCAGACTGGCAATATGAGGGTAAGATGCAAAAATAAAAATTTCAAACAACCTCATGAGCATTGCTTGTCTCTTTGTTTTATTCTTAGAACATTGTTAAAATTTTATTCACTCTCTTTAATTAGATTCTGTATCATGATTAAAATCCAATTATGTTTGTTTCTGTTGTGAAGCTTTAATTACAACTTATCCTTGTTAATCATTCCTTTATGTTATTTCTTTGAGTTAAATTACCATCCCATTATCTCTGTCCTAAAGGCCTGATGCTCTCCAGTGGTCTCTGCTGGGGTTTTCTCAGTAAGATTTGAATAGTTTTATGGAGCACAAAGTGACTGTGTTATGATGTGGTAAGGCATCTGTGTGGTTCTTATGAAGTGTTTTTAAAAATTAAAAATCATTCAAAGTAATGATGCCTATTAATTTGATAGTGGAAGTTTTCTTTTTATGTATGAATATCTATTTCAATGAATTTGATATCAGAGTAAGTGCCCTGCAGTTATGACTTCTTACCTTTGGTTGTTTTCTCTTTTTAGACTGCAAACTAGCTAGGGGAGGACCACCAGCTACCATAGTCGCTATTGATGAAGAGAGTCGGAATGGTGAGTGAGCTTTATGTTTTATGACTTATCTAAGATGGATATTTTTCTAATTTCAATGCTAGGTTTGTTATGCATGAAAGTGCTAAATAAAAGCTTCAATCCAAATTCACAAACAACTTCTCTTTACTTTCTCTCCTATATGTCCTATATGGGTTTAGATATTGTCATTCCCTAAAAATGATTTACTTGGATTATATTATGAGGAACTCTTTCAATGAATGACTAGTAATGTTTAATTTTGATTATGAAGAAGTCATTTAATTCAGGATCAATCCAAGAAGCCATCGCAGATACTGGCTGCAATAGGTAGAGTTGACTATTATGTATGCACAAATCACCTAGGTATCTAACTAAAATATATTATATTCCTCCAAAAGAAGTGGACTCCAAGGGAAGCCTTACACTGCTAACTTAAATTGGCTGAAATCTGGTAAGAATTAGGATCCATAACCTATTAGACATGGTGATTTAGAAATGGTTAACAGGAAAATTGAAAGTGCTTAGGAATAAAAAAACAGAAAAATTTGAGAGCAAAGAAGTGTGAATTTTCACTCAGGTTGCCTACTATGATTAAAAACTAATACCTAATTCATATTAAGTTCTTCAAAAAGATAACCATCTTTATCAGAATCAAAAATAAATATAATTAGCACTTTTTTCCACAACACTCTTTTAGCTACTCTAAATTTTAATATACCAATATTAAGAGATTTTCTTTCTCTATTAGGAAGCAGTGAAATGATAACATCTTGAGTTGTTGGTTTCTAATTCAAGCTATTCGAAATGTGAGAATGTGCTCTGTGGCTCACTTTGCCTACTAATTCTATAATGGACCCTCCATTGCACTTGTTTGATTTGCATTTTCTATCTATTCTAAGCATTGTGGTTTCTGGATTTATATTTAAGAAAAAAATGGTCAATTATAAGATGTGGTTTTTCCTATAATTTAACCTGCATATATTTTGAAAACTTTTATAATATACATAGTATCTACATTGTTCATTTCATCATGGATTTATTGAGCTGCATTAAAAACATTCCTTTACTCTTTTGAAGAGCTGGCATAAACTTTTTGTTTTTTTGCACATCCTTCAGAATAGGCCAAAAATGTCTGCAGCTTTGCTGGCCTCTAATTGAACAAATTTAAATGTCTACACTAAATTTTAGCAACATTTTAAAAATCACAAAAATTTAAGTTTTTTAAAATTAGTTTTAAAAATACAATTTTTATTGAGCATAAAAGCATTTGAAGTTATTAATAGTTATTATGATGCATTTAAATAAATTGGAAATAAACCCTATATGTATCTACAGAAAAGAAAACATATATAAACATGCTACACCAGAAATATTTTTTGCCTCACATGTAGTATTGTGGTTTATTTATGGTTAACTATTTTTTTCTGTGAACAAATCTGTATTTTCTAAATGTTCCATAATGAAAATATTTTGCTTTTTTAACCGGAGACACTCCCCCATGAAAACTGACAGAAGGTCAGTCTATATTTTATTGTCTTATTGTTCACCAATTCCCTTGAACATATGAACTGAGCCGAACTAAAACATTTAGTTTAAAGAAATAATTTTTTTTCAATGTGTGATTCTGTACAGAGCTTATTCTGCCAACCAGATAATTATAGCTATGATTACAATGATATTTTATCTCCTCTTATGTTGATTCAATACCTCTTCAAAGTAGCTCAGGATATCTACAAAGGTGTTGCCGTAGCAGCACTGTACAATGGCATGTTGTGAAAGTTCAATATTTGTATTTTAGAAGAATGTGACATAATATAGAGCAGTAATGTTGTGCTCTTTAATTGGCATATTTTGTATATACTGCCAAATACTGAGAATGCTGCCAAAGTTATTTGAGTGTCATCACAAGGAGTCCATAAATATTAACCAATCCAGAGATGAAATGTTTTACATTTTTCTTTTGCATTAAATTTTTTAAAAACATGATGATGAAATAAACCTTTGTCAGATATTATAATATAGTGTGTAATCGTCCTTGTCTTGAAAGTGTAAAAGAAACAATCCATGAAAATGTTTTTTATACTTTTTGACAATCTAAGAAACTTTCCAGTAAGACAGTTATATAAAGTCCTGCTCTTAAACTCTCTTAATTTTCTTTTCCTGCAACTTTTAATTGATAGTAATAAAACATTTAGGTGTCCTATTCTACCAATATTATGCACATTGGTTCATTTCTAAAGGGTTCCAGGACTTCTTAAAAATAAGGTATAGAAAATCCATTATTGAGTTAAACTAGTAAATTTATTGTGTGTTAGCTTACTTTTGGTTTACTTTATTGATGTTTACTGCTAAGCAATCTGTTGCTAAATATATCCTTTACTAAAGTATAGCTTTTACATAACTGGTTTTTTTAAAATCCATACTTAATTTTCTTACACAAGTCACTGAGGTAAATTTATAAAATGTTCATTATTTGTGATATGCATTTCATCTTTCAAAATTTTTATACTCTGTGGGATGGAAATATTTCCTTCTTGTGAATATGTATGCAAAAATGCATTTGCACGTATGTACATGTTTGAAAGAATTAAAAAATGAACAGGTAGTGATCCATAAACTTCTTTATTGCCCTGGGTCCTATTAGATTTTTCCCCTTCTTGGTCATTTTCCTCAGCAGCATATTAATAACAGAGTCATTATATCACCCTTAGTCACAACCAGGAGTTTATTTTCATTACAACTATCAGAAAACAAGCTTATGATAGACTAACACAAAGTCAACACATAAAGAGACACAATTGGTGTCTGACAACTTCCAGAAAGCTCTTGAGTTAGTATGTAAACCATGTTTAGTGCATAAATACATTTAGTGGGGAGAATGTATACAGAAAGACAGACTTATAACATATTACCTTATTTAATTAAATAAGAATGTCTAAAAATTTTTTTATGGAAAACATGTATATGCAAAAAATTGTACATGGATACTTATGATAACTTTATTAATACTTGCCAAAAATTGGAAGCAACCAAGATGTCTTTCATATGCAAATGGGTATAAACTGTGGTATATCCAAATTTAATGCTAAAATAAAGAGCTATCAATCAATGAAAAGTCATGGAAGAAATCTAAATGCCTAATTAGTAAGTGAAAAAAGCCAATCTGAAAATGCTACATACCACTGTATACTGTATGATTCCATTATATGACACTGAAGAAAAGAAAAAGATCAATAGTTGTTAAAGATGGGCAGAGTAAAGATGAACAGAGGATTTTTAGGGCAGTGAAAATTATTCTATATTCTAATGATGAATATATGTCATTATACATTTATATAAATCCATAGGATGTACAACACCAAAAAGTGAAACCTAAGGTAAACTGTAAACTTTGGATGATCATGGTATTTCAGTGTAGGGTCATGTTTGGTAAAAAAAAAAAAAATGAATCATTCTAGTGAGTGACATTGATAATGGGTTAGGCTATGCATGTGTGGGGGCAAAGGGTATATGAGAAATCTTTGTATCTTTCTCTCATTTTTGCTGTGAACCTAAAATACTCTAAAAAATGAAGTCTTAAAATATTTTTTTCTAGAAATGTATGTTCTAGTTTCACTTGACTTCGAGTTCCTTATGGCATTGAGTCCTTAATGGAAGAAGAGAGGCCAGGAACAGTTACGCTGGAACTATTTAAAGCCTGTCTCTGAGTGCCAGCCAAATTAGAGTCCTGGCTGTTTTACAACAACCATGGAATGATATTCAAAGAGGCATTGGAACAACTGGTCCAGACTAGTTCTCAGAAACTGGAAAAATGCATAGGCAGTGCTGAGTGAAGGGAACAAGACAGTGAATTTTAAGTCATGATTTGAAGATAACTATGATTATACAAATGGACAGATTCAGAGGCAAGAGGATTTCACTATCTATATGAGAGGTTAGAAGGCCCATCCTAAATTTTCTTTATGGAATTGGTTAAAAAGATATTGTGAGGTCACAGCAAATTTGAGAAATGAAAGATAATACTGGATTTCTTCACAGTTTGGAAGCAGCAGCCAGCAAAGGATGCCAAGGATTTTCCCATCCTTGTCAGGGCAATTTCCAGAGCCAGAGTGTGAATGAAGTTGAATTTACATGGAGGAGAAGAAGTCATAAAAAGGAACAATGAGTTCATTTGTTCACTCTTTCCTTGGCATTTCTCTTGTCCAAGCATGCAGCTCGGGGAGGGACGGAAATTATGTCAAGGTTGTGTCTTTATTTGAAATAGTTGTTGAGGGGCAGAGTAGAAGATTGAATCTTTATGTTGATGTTTTTCATTCTTTATAGTTGCTAATTACATGTCTCTCAGAGTTATAGTAAGAAACTAATCAGTCTTTGTCCTGCAGACCCCCAAAGAATTCCAAGTAGAGTGGCACACACTCCTGGTAACAGAAGCCTTGCTTTCATGCAAAGAAAAACCATAAATAACCAACATGTCTTTATGAATATTTCCAAGGTTCAAACAAACTATTATGTGATAAAATTTTTCAAAATTCCAGTGTTCAGGACCCTCCCCTTTTTGCCTGTTTATTTTCATTCTTCTCCTTCATTCTCTACAGAGAGCAAGGTCTAAACTAGTAGACAATTTTTGCCAGATGCACAATCAGAGTAGATGTACAATAAATTGTAGAATAGCTCAGAGTTGAAGATGAGTGGACCTTCAGATGTGAGACAGCACCAAATTTTGAGAACAGAGAGAACTGAGGAAACAAGATGGCAAGTATCAGGCATCATGATGATGGTGTTCCTCTGGGCTAAAGTGAAAGGGGCCGAGGGTTTGATCAAGAGGCGGTAGGTGCTAGGGGAAAAAAAAAAAAAATATATATATATATATATATATAGTAGATGGAAAAATGTTTCAATAACAGTTGCCATAGATAGAGTCCTTTGAGAGAAATGTTATTAAAGAATGAAATTCTTATCTGAGTCTGTCATTTGATCATGTTTCTTTAAATGTGTCTATAACTAGAACACTGGTTTAAGATGTTTTTGGATTTAATTAATTAATTTATTAATTCTCTCTCAGTTCTGTGATAAGTAAGTCTTTTGGTTATTTCAAATAAGGCACATAACAAAGTATGGCCTACATAATTTGCATATTGAATAAAATATGAAATGCAGGATATACTCAAATATTAAGCTTTTGAAAAATATGTAGAACTTTGATTATGGCCATGCTATGCTGAACAAGCCTGATCCCATCTGATCTCGGAAGCTAAGCAGGGTCAGGCCTACTTAGTACTTGGATGGGAGGTCACCCAGGAAGACCAGATGCTGTAGGAGTAAAAAATAAAAGAATAAGAGATTGTAAGGTGACAAGGTCCTTACAGTGAGGTCAAGCAAAGGATGCCTCACCTGAAAAAAAATGTAGAACTTTATTCAAAAATAAAAGGGAGAGGGAGATCTATTTTATTTATATAATGAAAGGGCTCTTTCTAAGTATTTGGTTTTAAACAATTATTTTCTGTAGGTACTTTTGTCTTACCTCTATTTTGCATTATTGTCTTATTCCTATTATAACTAATATTTGTCTTTTTTTGATTTCCAGAACAATTTCATATCTGAAATAAGAAAAAAATTAAAAGACAAAATTAAAACAAATAAAACAAAATAAGGTTATATGCAATAGAAAATATATTTATAGAATACAGCAACTCTAATAATAACAGAAATTCTATGAAGATTAAAGTAAATTAATAGATAACTATGCAAGCTTATAAAATATTGAAATAAGACTAATACATCATGTGGAGTTATATAAGATCATTATTGTTGGCATCAAGCAAATGATATTTGGCTCAATATGGCAGTTTTGTTTTTCTGAATAAATAAGAAAAAATTGTTTCTTTTGTTCAATAATTTTATCACATCCTAACTTGATTCTTAACTGCTAAAATACTAAATCGTTTTATAAGACATTAGTGACTTTCTGATTAGGTTGCTTATGATGCTGCATAGCACTAAAAATCATGATTCCAAATTTTTCTGTCATTCTATTGTTTACTTTTCCCAGTTATTGTCAAGTCATTCTGAGTTATTTTCAATGAAATGTGTACACATTGAAAAAGAAATAGAATTTTTCCATAAATTATTGAGGAGTTAAATGAAACTATCTGAAATACATTTGCCAATATTAGATCTAAGGTGATGTAACAAAAATCATGTCCATTTCTCATATATTTTAGTCCACCTATTATTGTGAATGTAAGACAACTATAGTAGTAGAAAACAATTTGTTTCTGCTCATTACTGCTGAAGATATATATGCAATGATGCATTCTGCTTCTTTTCATTTGTGCCAAACAATCATTTTCAAAAAAGGTCAGCAGCTGCAAACCTTCTGAATATATAACACTGAAATGATAAGTAAATGGAAAAAAATTCTAAGCATTAATGAAATAGATTGTTGCTTACCTCCTCAAGTTATCTAGAATTTTATTGACATTTAATCATATATTTCATTTATGATCTTCCTTTTCTCATGTGTTTATTAAATAGCATCCAATATGCAATGGGATTGCTGGAGCAAATGTAATGATCATAAAACAAGGGACAGGAGAAATTCACAAAGCAAGAGAGAACATAAAAAAACTCCCAGCAAAACTAGGCTATTTCATACAGGGAAAATAGCTCTGTAAAAGTTAGTGACCCGTCATTTACTGTTTAAATTTCAAAATGCTGATGTTATTAATGATAATTAAAAGATTCAATCAGCAAAATAACTTCTGGTTTCTAAGGAAATGAAAAATGCATTTAAGAAAAAATGTTCTATTTGAATTGTATGTTTCCTTTTTGTTTAAATTCTTTATTTTAATTTCATGTTTAATAAGATTAATCTAAATTATACAGAATTAAATTACATCACACACACATACATACACATACACAGACTTAATCCCAAATGATGAACCATTTTTCTATAGAGTATTTAAATCATAAGTTATTAAGGAAAACAACTGAAGCTAGTATTGATTTCACTTACATAGACTGTTGAAACATGGGTCATGGGCTATGGTGGACAGTAAGAATATTCTTGTATAGTAGCATAAGGGAAGGTTTATTAGGTTCTGTACACTTGTAACCATGTAGAACAGAATAGGAAAGTGTGTATATTAAAGAAAAGTTATTCTACTTTAAATTTTTATTACTTTTACGAGCCGAACAAGACACATCACTTTGTGTTACATAGGCCACCGGTATTTTAACTTCTAAGTTAGGCAACAAGGATGATAGAAATAAATTAGAATAACATAAGAAACAAAGATTCTTCTATGTGGGGAGAGAGCATCCATAGAGAGACACATTTTTTGGAAGGGCATTAGGGGTCTTGGCTTTGAGCTTTCTTTCTTTCTTTTTCTTTCTTTTTTTTTTTTTATATATATATCTAACATGCTACTTATACTTAGGTTATATAACTTTTTAGTTTAACTGGGAATGAATCCCTTAGTGGAAGTTATTAGGAACTTATGGATGTAAGAAGCTCTAAAGTTTAATTAGTAGTTTTAGAATAAAGCTTCTGGGGTTGTTCTATGTCTAGGACCTTCCTAAGCAATGTCTATATCTGTTCTTTCTCATGCATGCTCTCTTGAGGCTTTAGATTCCACCATCTTATTTCCCCCAAAAAATATTCTTTCCCAGATCCCCCTTTAGCATGAATTGTTTCATCACTTCTTTTGTTTCTCATGATCAAATATTGGCTGCTAGATTGTTGATCTTTCTTGCTGAAGCAATAGGTTAAGAGTTTCTTCTGTTAGGACACTGGAAATCAAATGAGTCACTACTCTTTTGAAAAGAATAATCAGCAGTATAAGGGTACTTAGCAATCACTGGATGAAAACAGTTATCCCCAGATGATTTCAAACTTTCTTGAACTTAAAATACCTCCTATAGCAGTTTTCAAAACAAATGTTCAAGTGCCACAAATTTCTAATTTGGAATTGCTAATGTAATTCAATTAAATATGTTTATAAGTGTGCTAAGTAGATTAATGAATATGAAAGTACTTGGTATCCCTTCATCTATAGCTACTTCCTAAAAGTATACAATAAGGCTAGTATTTATTTATAATCATATCAGGTGGTACAGTTTAAGCAAATAATACCTGCTTAGAACAATTATGCTTAATAATAAAAAGGTTTGTCAAATTATCATAGCTATGCTTTATTAAAGTACTCTCAGCTTGGTTAAAATACAAATGGGTTTATTAAACAGTTGAAGGGATATAATATGCCAAAAGTGCTTTCTTGTTAATCTACCTCAACTACTTGTCACTAGTGACCAGAGGCAAGGTGGTGTTTGTTGTTGTTGTGGTGGTGGTGGTGGTTTATTTGTTTTAATATCGGTTCTCATTTTTTTATTTTCTGAACTCTGCATTTTGCCAAACAATAATTTTTGATTCTCAAGTGAACTCTCCTTAACTCAGGACACCTGGATTAACAAGGTTTAACTCAGGACACCTGGGTTAACAAGGCTCTTTCCGTTATAATGGCATTAAACAATCTTCTTTTACCTGCTCTTGCTTTTGCTGGTATTTTTCTCCTTGCTTGTTTGCTTTTGAAAACTGACAGATCTACAAAAGAGTGATTTGAGTAGTCAGACCTGTGTATTGAGAGGGTAGCATCTTAAAATGGTTTTGAATGGGAAAGAAATGGCTACTAAGGAAGGCTCACAAGGAAAATTATCCTCCCCTTTGTTTTCTACTTGTCAACAAAATGGCTGTAATAGAAGGTAAATGAAGGAGGCCACCTGCTTACAATTCTCTTTCCCTATTACAAACCACCTCTAACACATGCCCACATAATTAGTTTCTTGTTGCTGTTATTTCAATCAATAATTCAATTATTTAATTATTATTTATTTATTTATTTAATCTTTTCCTGAAGATATTCTCACTGGCACTTTACACTGTGTGAGGCCCTATTCTAAACACTGAGGATGCATCAGAAAAGACAACAGGCAAAACCACTCTCTACCTGGAGGCAGAGGCAGGGTCCCAGGGAGAATAAGTAGAGGATGATGGGCAAGTGCAGAGGCAGTGGTGCTATTTCAGGTAGAGCAGTGTTTCTGAGATCACATTTGAGCAAAACCACGTACAGAATTAAGACTGAAGATATGAGTCATGCCATTAGCTGGAAAATGTACATTACAGATAGAATAAAAAAGGCTCCAGGATGAATATTGCTGGTAAGTTTAACATACGGCAAAAAGTTGGCTGGAGAAAATGAGTGATGACAAATGTGGTTGAAAAAGTAGAGAAGATAAATGTTGATTGAATATATGTAGATTAGTCAGAATTTTTTTTATTGATTTGCTAACAAATCAGTTGATAGTGATTTCATCTGGCAACCTGTAATTTATTAAGGATAATTCACCTTCCCATTCTTTACTCAGTGTCCTAGTTTGCATAATACAGCATTTAAATAGATAACTGTGTGCGTATGTATGTAGGTTTGTTTATAATCTCAGATAATTTTATCATCTGAAAAAAAATATTCTCCACTAAAAAAAGAAAATCAGAAAATACATTAACTCGTGCAGTTTGGCTTGATGGTATTGCTGCCTCATTTAATGTGTACTAGAGGATTACTGCGATCATTCCAAAGGTCAATGTGAACATGATCATTTCCAGTCGTAAATTAATACTTGGTGTCTGAAAATTTGATGGTGTGGTGACATCAAAATTATAATTAGTGATCTTTTTGTTATATTACAATGTCTTTAAAATATAATTAATAAAAAAGGGAAGATTCAATACTGGTGGATTCACATTTCAGAGAAATCCCTGCAAACATACTCACCTTGCTTGATAACATGCTCATCTTTAGAGAAGCCTGTTTTGGTAAATATATTGATTAATATGATTGGTTTTATTTTAATACTCTAGGCAAGGTGTGGGCATTATTAGTGTAAAAGTAACACTTTTTCAGTATAGATTCATTTTCTGTCCTTAAGTTTATTTGAGTATGTGAGGAGTCTTAGAACAATAATACTAAATGCTATAAATAAATTAAAAAGTAGATGAATAATTTAAATGCTACTCTTGAGACTGCCCCAATTCTTAGAAACAGTTAAAGATTTCTGTTATATGTACTGTTGTAAGCAAAGTTTTTCTTTCTATGTTGGTGTTACTAATGACAAATTAAAACCTCTGTTTAGATTTCCATCCTATGATGAGTAGAAACTATGAAAGTAAATGTTTCATGTATTATTTGGGCATTCTTTTGACAGCTTGAATCTTGATCTCTGTTAAATGATATCCCACACTGAAGAGGTTCTTGTTTTTTGAAATCTGTTGAGTTCCAGAAAAGTAATTATTTTAGTATCATTTCAGTCTGTTTTAAAGTGCCAACTAAGTCTCACAAGATATCATTTTCTCTATACCTTTTTATACTTCACCATATTCTACTCGTTGCTTTTTTTGTTGTTGTTCAGTTGAGACAAAACAACTAAAATTACATCTGACTCTGAAGAGACTAAATACCAGCAATTTGAAATTGAGTAAGAGATAATTATTGTCTTTCCACATAATCCTAATTAAGCTGCTAACCTTATGTATTTCTCTGATTGGAAATCTCTATTTTGCATATTTATTATTTTTATCATTATAGGCAAATGAAACAATGATGGGAAATTTTGCAAATATTTTTATGAGTACATATCTGCTTTTATAGAAGGCTTCAAAGATCATCGTTTAATCTTCAGTTTTATAAAAGCATGCTGCATAAATTAATATTTTTGAGGCGGTGTGTTTGAGGTGGTGTATTTTAAGTATTAATGTGAATTTAGCATTGTCTTCCATGGTATGTCTATCTTTTATTTAACATATTTTTAATTTTTAAATAATTGACTATTAGTTACAATTAAGGCTCTAGGAAGATGTACCTTTTATATTCAGTGACCTAGTCATTCAGGGATAGCATGACTACTCCTGGTATATGTGAGAGAAATATCTCCTGTGAGTCAGTACATGAGCAAGGCATAAATTGTATTTATATTAACAGTGGTTGAAAAACAAGAGAATCCTCTGTAAACATACAGAATTCAGTTTTCCTGTAAATATAAAACTATGCTCCAGGGGGATGACAGAGTGGAAGAAAAATTATACATATATAATAATTATATAAATATATTATATAATTATATAATATTAAAAAATTAATATTATCTCACATAAACCTTTGTATAACATGGAAATGATTTAGTTTCCATTTACTATCTCAAAGAAGAGCTCATCTAAAATTTTTGAGCATGAGATACCCAATGTAATTATATTTTCTTCCTAATTTAGTCTTTAATATTTATATTGTATAAAGTGCAGTCCCTTTAATTACCCACCAACATATTAAATTATTCTTAAGCCAGCCTGTATATTTCCAATATGTTTTATTTGAATTGAAGGGGGAAAAAAAAGACAGTGTGCTATATTCTCACTATTCTCTCAAATTTCTAGTAGCTCAAGACTTCTCATGCTAAGTCTTAGGTTTAATAAATACTGATTTTTTTTTTTAATATTTAAAAGAGCTAATTTAAGTCATGAGCTGTGCATTTGACACAGTAAATAGTGTGATGGACAATGTAAAATGGAAAACCTTTCACAAGATAAGCTACACATTGTTACTTAGTGTCAGTAAAATTCTTCCAAATGGTAGTCCAAATATACTTTTTAACTAATTGTTATTATCACTAAACAATGATCATGTTAAACAACTTTACTACTATAGGATAAAGAAGACCTTGCATATCACTGAGAATTTTATTTTCACTGCAGTTTAGGTCAACTTTCCCAATTTAATTTTGTACTTCCTTAAAAAATAATTTAAATTCACAAAATGTTATTCCTTTTTAGTATGCATAAAAACTGTTATAAACTATTTGAATTATATTTCTGTGACCAAACTGGACAGAACTTGGAGGGGATAATGTATTGGCATATTATGGAACTCTGGGTAGTATGTAATGATTTGCATGGGCAAATAGGTTTCATATTTAGAACTAAGGAAATATTTCCTTCCTTCTTTTCAAGTTATTCTAAATATGCATATAGATAGAGATAGATATAGAGATGTAATGATAGAGATAAAGATATATGAAGAACTGAAAGGAACTTTGAAATACTTTATATGTATATTTTCCTGATAAAGGGCATTTGAACTTGTATAAGGGAGAGGGATAAGAAGGGTTTTTTTTAAAGCAACCAATTTTAGAATGTAGCTATAAGTTCTCAGTTTGAACAGTACTGTATTATCATTTATAACTCCATGGTTTAAGAACAATAGCTTAAGGAACGGCAGAGATTTAGGAAACAAGATTTAGGAAACAGCAAGGGGTAAGATCTTTTAATTTTAAAAGAATCACATTTCTGAGATCCCACAACTCACCAAGCAGCCTCTTTTCTCCCTTTCTCTCTCTTTCTTTAATTCAAGTCCCAAGTTAACTTCCTTATTTGAAATGAAATGTCCACAGTATAATTTAATAATTTATTTTACATTGCAAATCAGTTTATCATAAGGGATTTGCTCCAGCCTGATTTATTTATTGATGATGAGATTCTAGACATGTTTTCTTGATCAAAAAAATTGTGGTGTGCAGAGAGATAATGGCAACTCCAACTTTCCAGCCTCTGGGTCCACTGTCCTCTCTACAAAGTAAGACTTAGATTAGGACAACACTGTGTAGAAATTGATACATGTAATGGAGATGAAAAAAGAAATTATAGACCCAAGACTTGTACTGAACTCTTAGGATCAGTATAAGAAATGCCAAGGTTAAACAGTCATTAATTATTTATTTAACATGTGCCAAGCACTGTAAATACAAAAGATGATTAAAACATGTCAGTGCTTTAAAAGCTTACAATTTAGTTGGGAAGATAACAATAAAGAGACAATATGAAGATACTAAGAGAATTATCTGCAAGTCACAGATTTAATACAGAGGAGAAATTGATTAACCATCTGGTAGATAGAGAGGAAGGAATAAAGGAAAGCTTCTTGAAGAAAGAATACCTTAGCAATACCTGAGCAGGATTGTGAAGAATTTATGACATTTTTCCAAGATGAAAAGTTTGGCAGGGGAGAGAGGTTTTAGGTGAATAGTTGTGAAATAGCATGGTGTTTAAACCTGGTAGATCTGCATGGCTTTATGATATTTTATCTCACATCCTGGGGCTTATGCTAAAACTTAAATTGTTTAGTCCCATTCCAGAATTAAATTTAAATCTTTAAATATGAGACCCAAAGATGTGCATTTTTACAAACGTCCTGAGTAATACTATGTATTTTAAAGTTAGAACACAACTATGAATATGTGAGTAGTCCAAGATAAATGTGATGAGAACTAAGAACTGACTTTTCATCACCAGGAGCCTGATGGTGGCATTTTAGCAGTAGAATGTCATGGGCAGCTTGCACTTAAGAGTATAATTCCAGAGACTGGGGATTGGGCCCCAGCATCGAGTCAGGGGAACAAGTTAATGGGATGCTATTTTGATCCAGGGAGTAAATAATGAGAAGTTGGACCACATTTACTGCAATAAGAATGGAGAGAGAAAAACTAGCATACCAGATTTTTAAGATTTAAAATATATGATCAAAGAATGTTTTACCTCTTGTTGCCTCACATTCTACATAGTTCTTCATTTCTCTCTAGCCATAAGTATAAAAAGGTTTTAACTTTCAGTGTCAAATATTACACAAATCATAGTTTGCCAGCCTGACAATTTGAAAAGAGTACATGTTATATAGAGGTAGGAGGAACATCTTGTTTGTCTTTGGAGAAAAGTTTCAGAGATCTCTTGGTTTACTTTCATCTCAGTGCAGCTCTGTGAGTCAAGCTTATTCTAAGTACTAGCTTTATAAAAAATGTAATTCTCTCTACTTTGTATCTTTGTCTCTTTCTGGCTGAAATAGCCCATTTATGTTCCCTTGGCCATCATAGGTCCAGCACAACCCTGCCATAGCTTCCCTTTCATCACAGGCAGCAACTGTCTTCTGCTCCTGAATTACTACAGCATTAACCATAATTTCTTCTCATTGTCTTCTGCCTCTCATTTTCTTGCCTGAGATTTACTTCAACAGCTTACTATAACTTTCAAGATAGCATTTAGTCTCAACTTCATTATTTATAAAATTGAGGAAATGATACCTATTTTGTGAGTTACTTCGAGGCTAAGTATCAAATGATATAAGCATTTATTCAATAAATACATGTTAAGTGAGAGCCTATCTCTCATACATGATATTAAGGAGTAGGGATACTGTGTAGAATAAGAAAACCCAGCTTCCCACTTTCTCAGTGCTTATATGCAACTGGGCAAGTTAAGAAAAAATACATACAAATAAATAAAAAGTGAAAAATGAAAGAGTGAGGCAACCACTGCTAAGGCCTGAAGAAAACAACTTGTGGCCTATTTAAGGAACAGAAAAGGCGAATGTGACTGGAATACTGTGACACTGGCAAAAAGCTGTAAAGGTAAGCAGGAAACAGTTAATAACAGCTCATGGTCCTTAATTTTTTTTAACCAGACAGTGTATTAAACACATATTATATATATGAATATTCTTATTACAATAACCCTACAATGTAAGGATTACTATTATCCTTATTTTATAATTTAGGAAATGGTATCTTGCTCTAGGTTACATATCTGGTGGAGCCAAGATTTGAATTTAAGCATTCTGATGCCAAATTTAATGTTGTTTACTAGAGGGAGAAGTAGTTCAGTTAAAGATGAAAGCAAAGAAGATAGAGGAGGAGGAGGCAGAAAAGAAATGGGAGGAGGGGAAGAAAATAACTAAAAGATTACATTAAGAAAATGAATCTACTGTGTATTATATATACCCTAATTACCTGTTCCATATTTTTTTTATGCTGAAGAAAACCATGTAAAAAGACAATACCAGTACAAAAAATAGTACTAAAGAAATAGGCCATTAAATAAGTCAGAAAAATATTTATTTTTAAATATAAATATTTATTAAAATATTTATGACTTAATAAGTAATAAAATATTTCTCATATTTTCACCAAAAATCCTAATGAAAACTTAAAAAATAAATAAATAAATTTTATTTACTCTTGGTGTCTGTACTATAATCTAAAGCAGTCAGCCTTCTCTTTTGAAATGGCACAAAGTCACTATCTTCGTCAGTCAAAATATTTGGAAGTACTACTTCAGTTTCATTATTTACATTTATGTTTTTGAATGATCTTTTGCCAACCTCATATTTTGTTAAGTTGTCATAAATTTTTCTATATTCACTGCAACATTTAAAAAAATATTTTTGAAATTTTAAGGCTTGTTGAATGTTTGGATAAATATGTAGAATTGCAGTTTCCAGTTTTGTGGCCAATTGAAGAGCTTTGTAAATATTTTTTTGCAGTGAATGAAACTAGTTAAAGGTGTCTGCCATATTCATCAGCAAGATGGGCTTCAGATATTAAACAAATTATTTATTATCAGTTAATTTGTGATCAACTAGTTATTTGTTTATATCATCTACAGTCAAACTGTCAAAGCCCTCTTCTTCAAATTTACTTAATAAGTTAATAATGCCAGTTAATCCCTCTTTAGCTATTGGAACCATATTACCTGGTACAACCACTTCTGACCATATTGCTTTTCAGCAAGCACTTAAAATTGATGGCTCTATATCACTCAAAGCTAAAGCAATATTCTTGATACAACTTAAAATTGTGTATTTATGCCAGGCTTCTGTTACTCTAAGTGATATATTATCTACAAGTTTATTAAAAATATCATTCAAACTCTGTTTAATATAATTAATCTTAAAGGTGGAAGTAATGTCTTGATCTAAAGGTTGGATCAAGGAAGTTGTATTTGGTGGCAAATATACAACATATATATTAGGCTGTTCTAAACTGTGTGGATGACCAGGCACATTATCTAAAAGTGAAAGTATTTTAAAAGGAAGACATTTTTCCCTTTATATAATTCAAAGTTTCTACAACAAAACATTTGTAAAATTGATCTCAAAAGCTTCAAAAGTCATCCATGCTTTTCTATTTTCCATCCAATGAATGAGATTGTTCATATGTATTAGTAAGTATTGGTTCTTCATATGTTGCTAAATTAAGCTACTGTTTTTTTTTTTTAGAAAGAGTAATCACCAATAATGGAAGTGGAAAAGAAAAAAATTGTGTAAAATGAGACTTGCATAAATAGAAATGGTGTATGAAAATTCCATGTAAATGGTGGGGGAGAGGAGAGAGGTGGATATTTACCATATATAAAAAAAAAGCTTGCATAAAAAATACCATGTAAATCAGGAATGGATATATTCCAATTTGTGTAAAATTATATATAGACATATATGCATTGTAAAATATAAACATTTACTTACCTTGAGATGACCATAACATATTTTTAAAAAGCAATTCATTTACATACACACACACACACACACACACACATATGTGTATACATGGAATTTTCATACACCATTTCCATTGATGCAAGTCTCATTTTACACAATTTTTTCTTTTCCACTTCTATTATTGGTGATTACACTTTCTAAAAAAACAGTAGCTTAATTTAGCAACATATGAAGAACCAATACTTACTAATACATATGAACAATCTCATTCATTGGATGGAAAATAGAAAAGCATGGATGACTTTTGAAGCTTTTGAGATCAATTTTACAAATGTTTTGTTGTAGAAACTTTGAATTATATGAAGAGGAATATATATATATATATATATATATATATATATATATATATATATGTTTTAGTTTAAAAAATCAATACTAATCATATATATGTAGGGTACGGCTTAAATGTACACACACACACACACATATATATATGCACACATGATCATAGAGAAATATACACATTAAATTTAGTAATGTGGATATCTCTATGGAAGGAGTTGAAAAACACCATATTAAGAAGGAAATTAAAAACAGAAAAATAAAAGAGTGGAAGGGAGATTGTAAAACACAAGTGACCTTTCTTTTCATCTGTCATTGGGTATGTTTGCAAAATACATGGTACATCAAAAAATAGAAAGAAACACAAAGATTTTGGCATTAGACAAGACTGTGAAACTCTTCGAAGTTGTGGAATAAATGATGTGAAAATATTGATCACTTTAGACTTAATAATGTGACATTTACCTTATTAGTTATGAATTGTTAAAATACTATTGGTTTGCAAACTGCTGCAGGCAAATTAAGGACATATTCATTTGTTTTGTAATTGTCCACTATTTTCAAGTCTTTTTTATCCCTAAACCCTTGGATAGCCAAAACACAATTCTTATTTTATAATCCTTCTTACTTTGGTTTTAGCCTGTACCATATAGAAGTTTTATCCGAGTCATATCCTCTCCTAAGTGATAATAAATGACTTAGAGATTAATTGCTTTAAGTGTTCCTTGCTAATGTATTTATTGCTAATGCATACATAGTTTTATTTAAGTAAAAAGATACTTTATTCCAATTTGCACTTTTAAGATAAGTTATTTCTTATTTCCTTAAAAATGAATTTATTACTGTTAGTGAGAGCAGAGCCAGTGATGTTATAGATAAAATGAGAGTAGACATTGTTGTGACTGGAATAACCAGACTTAACCTGAGTGCTCTGATATTAGAGGCAGTTTATTAGCCGGCAGCTGTCCTTCCAAAGGAGCAGCCCCAAAACATAAAGGTACAAGGGTTTTAAGCCCAAAATCTCATTCTTCATTCTGTCTAAATCACAAAGGTCTAATATTTCTTCTATTCTCTACCTGTCAACCTAAAGGTGGGTTGTGCAAGCGGGGGTACAGAAGCAGAAAGTGTACTGTTAAAATGTTAGGTTCCCATGGGTAACTGTTAGGTTCCCATAGGTAACTGTTAGGTTCCCAGGGGTAATAGTCAAACAATAACTTTTCAAGCAAGCAGGTGTCCAGAAGCGAGACATGGCGATTAGCATGTAGGCTCTTAACCTTAACCCATTACTACATCTTTGTGACCTGTTCAGTAGTACGTCATCACAGACATGAGTTGATCATCTTGAACCTGGATAATGAATAAATTTGGAGGCATATTACAATGTTTGCTGATTTTATATATGTTTGAAATGAGAGAGAAAGCAAGAAACAGAAATATTGAAAGACTGAGATAAAACCTTACAAATTTAAATTTTCATTGTTTATGGTGTTATGGGCTGAGATTAGTAGAAATGTTGGAGAAAATCTGAAAAGAGTTATGAGAATTATTAGAATATCCTTGTTTTTTTTTTAAACAAATAAACAAACAAACAAAAACGTGTGAATGGAAAACTTCCGGAAACAGTAACTTAGTCAAATGAAGGATTATCTTTTAACAGGCGAAAGAAGTCTGGAGTTGGGCAGCTGAGGGCTAGTGCAGCAGCCCCATGATATCACAAATGTCCTAATCACCATCTCTTTTTCTACTCTGTTCTTAATATGTGGCCTTTGTCTTCATGGTCACAAGATAGTTTCTGTATCTGAAAATACCACAATCACATTTAAGGCATTAAGAGGAAGAAGAAAGTGACAAAAAGGAAAGAGTAGTGCCTACATAAGGAAATAAAATTCTCCTTAGCAGATTTCCTCTTTAGGTTCATTGTCCAGAATCATGTCATGTGGAAACTTAGTCGCAAGGGAATCTAGGAAACTTAGTTTTAAGCTGGGAAAATTTCCAAGCCCCAGGGAAATCAAAAAAATGCTAATGAGGAGGAAAAGGAGAATGTACATTGGGCAGGCAGAGAACAGTTCCTGGCTGTGCAACATTCTTAGGCCAACTTCTTTACTGAGAGTATAATCCACCCACCTTTGCCTACTTTATGTGAGACAATGACCTGAAATCTAATCTAGCTTTTGTTTGTTTGTTTATTTTTAAATTTTACTATTTATGCCTACAGCACCTGGTCTTTCTAGATGGTCTCCCATCCAAATACTAACCAGGCCCGACCCTGCTTAGCTTCCAAGATCAGACATCGGGCTTGTTCAGGGTGGCATGGCCATAGACCATTAGTTTTTATATCTCACCCAAAGTCCAGAATTTTACCCTTATCTGAAACAGAAATCTATTGTTAAGATTACTGAAATAATTCTGTTAGAGTAATCAGAGAATGCTCACAAATTGCTTAAGAGAACACATTCAAAGGAGTATGTGGAAGAACATCTGGCTTGTATAAGACCAAGGAGCAGGTTATTGAAATCCAAATGAAAGATTGAACCAAAAGAGTAGAATGTTAAAGAAAAGTCTTAGACATAGACCTCACTAGATATAATCAATATAGAAATAATGCAAGATATCAGGCAGAGGTGGTTAATGAGAGAGAAATCAAAGGTGGTGACAAGATTTAAATGTGTGATTAATAGAAAAAAGAAAGCTCCCCATTTGTCTTCTGTGTAACTTTTGTTATCTCTATGGAAGGAACAAAGATCATAATGTGCATTCTTTCAAGGAAATAATAATATACTCTCTTCTGAATGCTACTCTTCAATTTAAAAAGGCTGTTAATGATATAAACAAATATTATGTATTCTGTGCTTATTATTGTCTGAGTTCCATGTAAGCCATTTCAACATTATCTTATTTAATCATCACAACAATGTAATAGAAAAGGAAATATATTCCCTTCTTACAGAAGCAAAAGTTATCTTAGAAAAGATCACCGAGCTGCAATATAAACTCAATTGCATTGCTACAAAGGACATGTCCTTCTTTCTCTATTATACTGCCTCATATACATTATCATTCATAACACATACATTTTCATTTTTGAAGATGAGCTTTTAAACTAGAAGCATCTCTAAATTTTAATATGGATGTGGAAAGTACATTGGAAGAAAAATTCCTTTCTAAGGGTTTTTGACCATTGTTAACACTTTTCCTCCTGACTCGCATACTCTATGCCAGAACGAAAAGAATTTCAACCCATGACATTAAAATTCTGGAAAGTTTAGGACCTGCAATACAAAATATTGTCAGTAGTGTCAGAGAAAGCAGAGAACTGGGAAGAGGAGTGAGTGGCTGGCAGAAGTAAATGCTGTTGGCCTCTGACGTCATTGCTAAAGTCAGAGGTCGTGAATTACACAGTCAACAGGCTTCAGGAACTAGGGCTTCAGGACCACCAAAACATGCCATCCTTTCACTTCTCATCCTTCCTTTTCTTTTCCTTGACAGTGGCCCTCATTCTCTCTGTCAAATCAAAAAGGAATCTGGACTTAATAAGGAGAGACTCAATTCAAAAACACTTTTGCAAGGACAGGAAAGGAACTATTGCAACAGAAAAAAATGGTCTAACTGTAAGATCTGCAAGCCTTATATGTGTTAGGTAAAAAGGATTTTTACCTAAACAGTGTTAGAAGTGGGGTGAAAGGTGGCACAGTTGAATAGTAGATTAAAAAAATATTTTCCCCTGAGGCCTGCCTAGTCTCAAGAGAGATTGTGTACTGAAATAGCTGAAGATGGGTCAGAGTTCAAGGGTCTGGGAGAAGGAGCCACTTACTAAAAGATTAGTTAACAAATATTGATCAGTGGGGATAAAATAGTTTAGCTAATCATGAATGAGGCAGAGAATGTGAATTTGGAGGGTCTCCAATCTTGGCATAGGTAAACAGGGAGTATGCATGATTCTTATCTAAGTCATGGGGAAGGATGGTTCTGTGCAGTTAACTATTCCCTGAAACACAAAAGGATAAGTACATTTCTTAGCCTTCTCTATTTTCCAGCATCACAGGACTCAGGTTAAGTTCAACATTGTCATCTATTCCAGACAAGTTTTCTCTTTGGAATTATTCTCCCCACACATATCCTTTTAAAGTTAGCTTCAAAGAGCAACATAGATTTATTTATTCTCTTCTAATTTTGAAAATTCTAAGCAGGGACTCCAAGATGTCATATGGCAATACCTGTGCTTAGTGAAAATGAGGTATTATATTGTTAAATGCTGATTCCACATGATTGGGTAGAATACGTTTTGACAATTTATCCTTCCTAAGATTTCTTTCTTTAGAGGAAGAAAATACACTTATCAGATCTAGTCAGATAATAAATTATACTAGGCAGCTAACAACAATGGCTGCTGTAGTCTACATGCCTTCTTTATGATCATTTTGTAAATCTTACTTTGAATCATGATTTACTGAGACCTGAGGGTTCGCAGTATCTGCATCAATAGCTAAGAGCCTTTGACAGTTGAATGCCTCAGCCCGTCTCTCCCTCAGAGTGCTAGACGGCTTCAGTGTGCATAGAAATGATTGTCTGTTTATGTTGACACATCCTACCTCTTCCATTATTCAAGGGCCTCTGTACTGTCATTTTAAGTTACTCCTTGAAATAAGGTTCAACTTGAAGTCCTATTGCACTTAAGATAAAAAGCATTGCTGTTATTGTAGCTATCCTGCTCCTCATAGGAACAGATACAGTTGCTATCAAAGAACTGTAACATCACATATTAGAAAGTAATAAATGACATACCATTAAATTTGATAATCAGGGAATGTGTAATATAAGCTTAGATTATATTATGTACTTTACAACTAACCTTTTCAAACTTGTGAAATCAGATTCTCAATTGGTTACAAGTGATTTCTCAATGAGATTTTTCATCTTCATTTTGCAGAGAAATTAGTAATGAGCAAATAGAGACTCTTTAAAAATACATTTCTAAAAGTAAAAAGCAAAAACCAGAATTTTGGCATTTTAGAAAACATTATAAAAATTATGCTAGGGTCACTTTGATTTTTACAAATGAACTTAATTACTGGTCTGGATTTTGAGGTATACGTATTTTTTGAATGAGCATTCAGATTTGGAGTCTTTAAAAAGGGCCTTTTAAAAGTTACTGGGCTTTTTTTTTTTTAGCAAAATGGGTTCTAAAGTAGTAAAATAATCATGAGTATAACAATCTTTGTTGAATCTTCTCTGCATTGCTCTTGAGACTAAAAAATAAAAATAAAAATGTTACAGCTTTTTTCAACTACAAGAAATTATCACCACTTTCAGTACTTTTTTCCCAGTGTGATAACTTACTTTTTCCTTAACCTCTTAAAAAGTATTACTTTGTAAGCATCTACTCTATAAACATAACACAGAAATGATTACTAGGTAGTAGTTTAGATTTTTGGAACTATGTAAATTGTTGAAGAAAGAAATCAGAACTTGAAAAAGAAACTAAGTTTAAATCATGAATTCATCAGTTGACAACTGTGTCAACTTACACAAGTTTCTTAGGTATTTTGAGCCACCATGTGAGGATAATGCTTGTCCAGGGGATTTTGATAAACTTTTAAAACATACAAAGAGCCTGGTATAATAGTTTAATAGTTACACTTGTAACTATTAAAATTTAATCTTCATTTTGAACTTGTCCTACAAAGTGCTCTTTTTCTGGTGACTCTGAAGTAATCTAATTGCTACCACTTGGGAATTCTATTGTGACTAATTAAATATGCTATATTTAATCTCCAAAGAGACTGATTTCTGAGAGCTGCCCTCTTTTATATGTAGACATATTTCCTAAAGCTCACACTTTGATACAGTCCATAATATTGTCACAAGGAAAATATGTCTTGGCCAGGATGGGCTAAAAAGAAAATGCCCCTGCAGGTAAACCATCTGGAATGGCTCATATAATTCTTTTTTCTTCTGTTTTTTTTTTTTTAATAACATTTTATTTTTTAGTAAATTATCTGCTAATAACTTATACTAGAATAATATTACATTTTTATTTTATTTTGATAAATTAGCATTTGTAATTGATGTTTTATATAATGCTTATACACTTTTATGTTTAAAATGCAGGTTAAATCTTGCAATTAGTTCTTTAGTTCAGGGAATTATTTTATTACTTGTCTTTGGGAAAAATGCCATCCTTGGACCATCTAAGTAAAAAAAATCTCTTCTGGTTTAATGTTTTCACAAACCCATTTGTTCGGTAAAGCCAAAAAATGAGTAAAATGGCAGAGTCCTTTGTATAAAATTATCAGTAAATGTGATCAGTCTTTCACCTTTTGGGACTCATTGAATTCTTCTGTGGTAATTTGTAAAAACACTTCAGACAGGGGGAGAAAAAAAAATGGCATAGGTGATAGAGGCTCTGTTCCTCCCTCTGGTGACCAAATCAAAGTTGTGATGGACACAAGGAGCAGCAGCAAGGAAATATCACCTGGGATCTAGATGAACAAGCCACACAACTAGGAAGAAATCCAAGAAAGCACCCTGCAATGGCAGAACGTAGGACGGGGCAAAGATGTGGGGCACTCTAGTCCTGAATGAGACGGAGGCTGTGGCAGCAGACTCCTCTTAAAGGGCCAGCCTGAGCAAGTGGATTTTCGTGGCATTGGACCTGCTCACTCTGAGCACCAGTGCCATGTGGGCTGAGCCCAGGTACACCAGGGACTTACAAGGAGACATTGTTGGAATGAGGGCCTAGGCGAGATTAGCTAGGTACAGAAGTGCCAGCAGTATCCATCGTTCCTTGTTGAGCCCTCTCCTCTCCCAGTGCTCCAGACATAGCACTGCTATAGTCATGATGTCATCAAACTGGAAAAAGAGGTTGCTCCATCAAGATGATTCCCTAAAACCTTGCCTCCCCCCAACTGACAGCCCTACCCAAGCCACATCCAAGTGTATTCTCAGTGAGTCAGGTGCTCCTTGCTGATCAGCACCTAGACTCACACTGGAGGCAGCTGGCCTTGGTTTCTAGTGTGGCCTTTTGAGGCAACTATAAGCACAGCATCTGTGTTTTGCTTGCTGAATCTTAACAGGTGGCCCCAGAGGGTAGAGGCTTGGGCTAAATTTGACCTGCAGCTGAACCCCTCTCAGGACTGTGCCATTGGATATCTACTTCACAAGTCCACACTAATAAGACCGAGAGACTTAAGCCTTTTGCTTAGTGCATAGAAACAGACATAAAAAGACAGCCAAAATAGGAAGACAAAGAAGCAGAAACCATATGAGAGAAGAGAATAGAGATCCAGATATAATTGAGTCAAGTAATCTAATAGATACAGAGTTCAAAACACTGGTTATAAAGATGCTCAATGATCTTTTGGGAAGTGTAGAGAACTTTAATAATGAGATAAAAAAACTAAAAATGGAAATGGAAATTATAAAAAGAAACCAGTTAAACAAAGAACACATTATCTGAGATGAGAAGTATATTAAATGGAATAAACAAAATAAATAAAGAAGAGGATCTAATGTCTTATCTAGAGGACAGGAAAGCCAAGGACACTCAATCAGAATAGCAACAACAACAACAAAAATGCCAAGACTATAAAAATAATTTAAGGAGAATATGGAACATTATTAAAGGTCCAAATATTCACCTGATTGGTGTACCTAAAAGAAAACAAGATATTGAATGGCTGTTTAAAAAAAAAAAAGATGAAAAACCTTCCTAACCTGGTGAAAGAAATGAAGAAATGTACATAAAACCCCAGGAAGCTCAGTAAATTTCAAAAATTAGGGATCCAAAGAGGCCCACACCAAGACACAACATAATTAAAATGTCAAAGTTTAAATACAAAGAACATTAAAAGCAGCTAGAGAAAAACAAATAATTACATATAAAGGAACACCCATAAGACTAGCAGCTGATTTCTCAAAAGAAACTATGCAGGACAGAAGGACTCGGCAAAAAATATTCGACAGAATGAAGACCAAGATTCTACAACCATGAATACTTTATCCAGCAAAGCTATCATTTAAAGTTGAAGGACAGATAAAAAAACTTCCTAGACAAAAATAAGCTAAAGGAATTTATCACCACCAAGCCAGTATTATAGGAAATGTTGGAGGGACTTTTAAAAGAAGAAAAAATATGTATCAAAAATAGGAATAAAGAATAGTAACAACTATATTCCTGTCAATAGGTACCTTAAATAGAAAAGAATTGTGTTTCAACCAAAAGATAGAGTGTCTGAAATGATAAGAAAACAAGACCCCTACATACGAAAAGGAAGGGGATGGAAAAGAATATTACTTTGATGGACCTAGAAGGTATTTAAGTCAGACAGAGAAAGGCAAACACTATATGATTTTACTTATATGCAGAATCTAAAGAACAAAAGAACAAACTAATCAGAAACAGACTCACAGATATAGTAGACAATTTGGTGTTGGACAGTGGGGAAGGACATTTAGGGAACTGGGAGAATGGGGTGAAGGGCTAAAGAAGTACAAATTCGTAGTTGATGGATGGTCACTGGGATGGGGAGCATGGCACACGGAATTCAGTTAGCATTAATATGTTGTCTAAGTGGAGGATCAGAGGAGGGAGGGTACAATTGGAAAGATCATTTTATGAACTATATAGATAGACATCTACATAAAATGAAACTAAATAAAATAAATTAATTAATTTAAAAAAATAAAAGAAATACTTCAGACATTCTGATTCAGCAGATCTAGGATGGGAGAGACCAATGTTGGCTTTTAAAATTCCACGGCTGATTCTAATGTGCATCTAAATTTAAAAACTCTTGCTCTTATATCTTCAACATAAAGTTGGTGATGTATGCTGACTTTCAAAGTTATCACATGTGGAATTAGAAAGTAAAGACACACAAATATAAGGATGCCATGAATTACTACTTTAATATTAGCAGTCAGGGTTGTTCCTCTGGCTCTTGACCACTCGATATTTTTCCATAATTAAGTGTAAATAGTATAATCATATAAGAGTAGTTGAGATATAATTTTAATTTTGAATTTCCTTTTTAAGATAGGATTTATAATGTATTTAATTCTCATCACATGTCAGTTATTGACATTTTACATAGATTACCTAAGATGTTATTTTCTTCATCTGACACCTAAGGAAAAGTAAAGCTGGTAGAGTTGAGGATTGTTGAGAGAATGCCCAAGTTCACATTCATTAGGGAGAGCCAAAGAAGGATTCCAGCCTGATTCCAGCCAATTCCAACTCTTGATCTCCTTCCTGTAGACTTCTCTATTTTTTAATAGTCAAATGAAAAATAAAATCTAACAAATATCTCTGTGTTCTAATTTCTAACATTCTTCTTTCCTGTTCTTCCCTTTCAGGTCCTGAAACTATTCTTCTTTCTAATTTCTAGCCTATTTTTTATAACAGAGCTTTTAGGTAAGCAAGTAAACAAAGCAAAACTTATGTGTTGAGGACAGAATGAAATACCTGTGGTACATTTACTAGAAGATAGACATATCAGAATGGAGTATAATAAAATATTCTACTAGAGTATGGCATACACTGGTTTATAAGAATTTGTAATAATGTTTCCCTGAAGCTAAGTGTGCACAATAAGAATGTTAATAAGTCTCCAGAGTGCATTCTCAGGCATATGTGTATTTCTGCTTACATATACATTTCTCAAATGTATGTGTGTAACATACATATTTCAGAGATTATACAGTCTGGAGATTTATAAATATATTTTTTACTGAATACAATTATCATAGAAAAGACTTTTGTTTGATGTCTTCTGTAACTCTCACAATACTGTTGAACTCTGTAAGAAACGTGGAGCATATCAAATAAGTATAATTATTTTTAGCATTAATTTTTTATGGAATAAAAGAACAAACATTTGTGACTTTTCTGTGGCCATCTTAGACATCACAGAGATAATTTAGGAATAAAAGACACCCTGAAAATTTTAGTTTCTAAATTTTAGGACCTAATCTTGGGAAGACAATGTAAGAGTTATTGGAGATTTATTCACTCGATTAAATTAGGAGCATCACTATCTGAGAACAATGAAAGGTTGTAGCTTGACTTCCTGTTAATCAAGGAACAATCCAATATGCTAAATTAACAGAATAAGGATATAATTTTAAGGTTTCTTAGCTATTTCATGAGTGAACGAAAAATCCAGGGATTATAAATATAGCACAGTGTATATAGAAATATTCTGGTGAGCTATAGAATCTCTGCTATTTGAATAGATTACATGGAGGGTAAAAATTAACCTTTATATTTATTGTTAAGATTAGACTGAATAGTACAAAATTTAATTTTGTTAATTTAATATGTTCATAGAAAAAAAATCTAGTTTTGCTTTATTAATACTGGCAGTGAAAGATTAACAAACTACTTTTCTTTTTTATCTTACTAGACCAACCACCAAAACCAACCCAGTCTTGACCAAATTTTAAGGAAAGTCTCTGCTTTTTCTAGATTTATTACTTGCAGATGCTATAATCTAAGATAATCAAATTATCATTTCAGAAACCCAAAACTTTCTGTATTAATTCAGATTCTATCATTCATTATTTTATTTTACATTCTGAAAATATCAGATACTTGAGGATAAAACTACTCTTTTATTCTTAATCAAAAACACATTGTCTGTCTTTGCATACATAGTTTTTTGTTTGTTTGTTTGTCAGTAAATACTGATTCTAACATATTTTCATTCACCTATATTAACATGACTTTTGGTAACTTCTGCTTTACAGAGTGATATGGGATTTAGGTCTGTCTGAAAAGCCAGCAGAGCTAATGAGTACACATAACATTATACCCTATGGCTATGCACATTCATTATATAACTTCTTAAAAAAGACAAAAATGAAGATATTTGCAAACCTGATCCAAAGACATAGTTACTATATAGTATATAAAAATAATAATCAGAGAAATATGTTTAAAAACTGTGTTATTACCATATTTCAGTATTTTACATTAGTTAAAACCAATCCAAGCATCCAAAAATAATTAACCTGATTTAATATTTGTTGAAAATTATATTTTATTAATATAAAAATGTTTGCCTAAAATCTAATCTAATCTAATTAAATACAAACTTTTACATTTTTATGATTCTATGTAGGAGTAATATTAGGTTAATTTATTAGAAGAACAGTATGAAATATTAGGAATTTCATATTAACTAATCTTTTAGAGATAAAATGTACAATTCCTTTATGCTACACTCTTTTAAAATCAAGGAAAATATTTGTTTTAAAACCCAAATTATCAAAATAGTCTGATTTGGCCAAATCATTTTGATTATGTAAACTTGGTTTATTTTAGAAGATGCTTATTTTCAGTTTTTTTATGTGTATATATATTTTTGTTATAGTTTTCCAAAAATATTTAGCACATTAAATTATTAGAAATTTAGTTTATTTCCTCAGTTTAATCTGCAAAACATTATATATTTATACATCTAGAACCTTTTGCAACTTTTGACCATGACCTTTAAGAGAGATGGGGACTTTGATTAATATATGGCTCCTTTTGTAAACTTAACTAGTCAAATAACTTAAAATAATTGATATACATAATTTTCTTTGTAATTATTTTGACTGAAAGTCACCACTCCCCACTTATTTAAATAACCTTTAGAAAATAAAACTAATAAAGTAAAGTTTGCAGTGATTTTTAAGATCTTTGAAATGTCCTGACTTGTAAAATAAACCAGTTTAGCATATGGCTTATATTTATGGAACATAAAATCCTAAAATAATAATAACTTAAGTAAGAATGGTAGTTTGCTTCCTTTAAAGGAAACCTGGCTATAAACAACAAGCAGCCAATATTGGGGCTCTCTGAAGTCCTCCCTAACTAAGGCTCCTCCTAGCTTCCCATTTGTCCATCATGAAAGTCTGATACTCACACACCTCATCTGCAATAGCCTCTTGAGCTGAATTAATCAGAGCTGAGGTACATGGAAGAGAATAGAGAAAAGAGAAAAATCAGCAAACCCCTGTTCCTCCAAAGACAATTTTAGAAAGCTTTATACAATGCTATGCTTATATCAAAGTTGTTAAAACTTAGTCCCAAGGTCACAAATAACTTGAGCAGAGGGTTTTATGGTCTCAGATTTACAACTAAAAATTGTGATTTTTTTATTGCTAAATAAAAAGGAAAAAAATGGACATTTGGTGGCAACTAGTAGTTTCTACCACATGAAATGATCTAAGTCAAATCTGTTTAACACCACAAATATCAATCAATTAATTATACGTTTTAAATTTGAATCACAAGGTAGAAATGGTACTCCAAAAGGACAAATTTTCTTAAATATTTTAAGAACATAAAATAGCAAATATTTATAGAATCCAAATATTAATACTCTAGTATGGTATGCTTCAGTAACTATATATACAAATCTAGAGCATTCCAGGGGGGAAAAATGCATACTCATTAATAAAAACCCTTTTTGTATCATGTTGTTTTGATGACCTCCTTAGGCCATGTTTTCAGTTGTGTTCTCAAGTTGATGAAGTTCTTAATGACCAACAAGTTTTAGACTAGGCTGCTGACTGTATTCTTCTCTGTGACACCAATGGAACTCATAGAGCCCCATTTATTGTTCTCAATTCAATGAGGCTTTATGTTCTATATTACCCGATTATAATTACTGACTACATGACTTGTCTAACCATTCATGAAGGACGTAAATCAGAGAACTCCACCCACAGTGATACACCACTGACTAGACTTTAAAATTGTCTTCCTGTATAACCATTGAAGATCCATTTTTCTGTTTGAAACTCAATGCCATTCTACTAAGAGATAATTGTTTAAATTTAATTTTATTATTAGTTTCAAGTAAACAGTACATTGTTAGACATTTATATAGTTTATCAAACAACCCTCCTGATTATATTCTATCTGGCTCTACACATAGCCATTACATTACTGCTAACTGCATTTTCTATGCTGTGAAGGATTACCTCAAGCTCTTGGTTGCCATGGCATACCTCAAGATTTTGCTATTGACAAATTTATGAACAACCAGTCATTTCAGAGCTGAATGAGAATTGAACATACTCATTTGGAAACTCCCCACTGAGAACTGATCTTTTGAAAAAAAAAAAAAGGTAAAAAAATCATGGTCCAAAGTATCATCCGTTCTGTGCACTTCAGGCTGAAATTCTCCAGCTTGTTTCTTCCCATGAATATATCACAGTCTAGCAACTGGCTAACATCTAGTTTCATGAAAAATAGTACCAAGTGGCTTTTGGCTTTTATTTTTCAAGAGATAGAGGTAAAGATCCTCCTAGAAAGAGACAAATATAAAATGTAGCAAGCAATATGCAATTTTACATTTTTCCCCTAAACATGTAAAATTGATTGCACTCACTTCTTTCTCAATATCCAACTTTGGTCTTACTTCAAAATGCTGCTCATAAAAGGAAAAGAGTTTCAATCGTTTGGCTGAGGAGCTAGACATCCATAAAACATTTTGGAAACCTTTTCTAGGAGCCCATTTTCAGTAAATGGGTCCTTTGATTTCCTAAGGTAACAAAGAAAATGAAAGATTCTGGCATAAAGAAACTTAGAATAATTTTATTACTCAAAATTCTGACTATTATAAGCACTATTGATAGTAATTACTTTTGTTTGATTTTAAAAAATGGCTTTCTAAACAATATTCATGAGAGAAAAAAGAGAACTCTTCCTCTGTTGTGGAATCTCACAATCCCATCTCAGTTTCAGCCCCATCTGGTTACTGTTATAATTAGGAATCCTTTCCCAGGGAGGAGTATCGCTTTCCCTGTGGCCTTAACTTTTATACCTAAAGTGTTTGGCCTGAGGGATTACTATTTATACGTTTTCCTTTACTATCGTCAAAAACTCTTTGAGGAGCCACATATAACTATATAGTTCTTAATGAGATGTTTGCAAAAGCGTAATCATGGACATGTTCATTATGGGTGAAGTTAACACAATCAATTAAGATTTCTTGGAACTTAGAGACTTCAAATAGAGGTATGTACTTTTTTCTCTTTCTTTTTGATTTTTTTTCTAATTCTCTACATTGTGATATAATCCCTGATTATGAGTCTATTATACTTTTTATTGATTTTAAATTCATCCCCAAATTAAAAGAAACCCTCTCTTTCTCCTCTCAGGAACTAGAATTGATTTTATTTTATACTTCTCTCAGTTTATTAACATGATTTGTATCTGATTAATGGCTACTGTTCCTTCTGTTCACTGCCTTCCTGACTGCTGTTACTTGTAAATTCTTCATTTGAGATATTTCAATTTTTCTTTGAATATTCTTTCAATTCCTGTGAACAGTATTTTTTTTTTAAAGTTGTATTTGTAGAGGCTGCATCTGGAGCCTCTATGAAAGCAAATGAAAGCACTCTAAGGGAAGAATTCCACCAGGAATGCATTAAAGACTGAAAAGCACTATTAGATGTTTGAGTGAGTCTCTTGAGAACATGAGAAGGAAAAGCAATCTCCTTGGTTCATGCTCAAAAAAGGACACTTCAGTGCCTTTCTACACAGGTACTTTCAGACAGCCAATTTGCAAAAATGCCATTTATTATGCTCTGTTCTCATGCTAGAAGCTTCTCTTCTTCTCTCTCAAAATCCTTACCTCCCTTCTGTGAATTCAAAGCGCTGACATCACTTGTTGATTTCTGTTGCAACAAAAAAATTGTAATTTTGAATTGTATAAACAACTTTTCTTCCTTAAAGAAACAAAGAAACATTTCTGAAGACTATGGAGAACATAAAAAAAAATTAAAAATAATAAAAAAAGAAACAAGTTTAAGGGAAATCATCTGAATCATAACAATTGAATGCTGCTTCTCTTATCTGTCAAAACAGATTCATAATATGTATTTGATAGGGTAGATGCTAGAATTAATCTGGAAATATTTGTGGAGTACCTGGCATAAGAAAAATAAACGAAAATAAACCATTTGCTCCCTTACCCACATATTTTGAATTAGGATATTTTACAAAAGAAAAAGTGGGAAAAAGAATGAAAAACTAGAGTGAACCAAAGTGTAGCATTCCTTTCTATTTCTTTTCTGTTTGTTTTTGTTTGTATCAGCTACCCTGCAGTCCTATCATCTTCTTCTGGTAGACGTTGCAATTTGCTTGTGGAGCACTTCCTTCTCTACCACAGCATGACTCTAGTGGGACTCTCAATTGCAGCGCCATCTTGGAATTTAATTAAGAAACAAGGTCACAAAAGGATAGAAGGAATTAGGCTCTTACACAACTTGTTAGAAGCTTCCCCCACACCCCCCAAAAATTAATCAATTTCTGAAAATGGGAAGAGTCAACTTAAACTTAATATTCAGTCCTTTCTTCAGAAAAAAAAAATCTCACCTATTTTTGCTCAAAATATCACTATTTTTGTAACTTGTTTTAGGTACTGATTGTTCTTATATTTCAATTTAAAATTCTCTTAACCCCAGCAAATTCTGTGGATAACATCTAATTCTGCTCCTCCCTATATCCTTATGTTCTTGTTGACTATTTCTTGAGTCAAGAATTATGCATTATAATTTTCATATTAGTTTCTTTCCATTAAGAATCTTTCTCATATGTAGGAATCTGGACAATGATGACTAATAGGATCATTCTTATTGAATTCTCTTTATGGTATTTTATTGCTGATGTCTTTTATACATCTGCCTGCTTTTCCATATTGAATCTCTATATACATTTCTGATAGCTGATAAATATATAGCTGCTTATTATTTTTATTATTATTATTATTATATATTTTTTTATTATGACAACTGACTAGTAATTTTTTACTCCTGTGTGCAGTTCTCCCACCAGCTAGGTATTTGAGCTTTATTCTCTGGTCCATGTGCTATTATATTTCTGATTCTGTACCACAAATATTAGACAAACCAGCTGAGTACGTGGAAGGTTCTATCACAAACACATGCTGTTCCACATGAAACCAGACCTTCTGCTTCTAGATAGTCATCATTTTCATTTCTTTTACGTGCCCTGGTGAACTCATCTTTTTGTTTCTACCTAATCAACAAATGGGGGGCCATGCCCTAAAGCATGTGCATAGGAGGAATATCAGAAAATAATATAGTTTTGAGGAAGGAGCACTGTCTAGTCTCTTACACACTAGTTATGTCATCCCAGACAGGTTATTTAACCTCCCTGAGCTTTTGTCTTCTCACTCGTGAATCACGAGTAAAAATATAGCTTTCTTATTATAACCTTGTAATACACAGTAGGTGTTTAACAAACTTTTGTGCCCACATTTTTGTGGAAAAGAAAAATTATTTTACCTCTACCCTTCTGAGTTCTTAGCATGATCTGATCTGTGATCAGATTAATAAAAGAAAATAAACAGAAGTTTAACACATATCTCATGTATATATGGAAGATAATCTGAGAAAAATGAGTAACTCCTCAAGGTGACTTAGAATTCTGGCTTAAATACTATCTTAATAGGGAAAGGGGAGGAGGGATGTAGATCTCTTAGAAAAGAGTACAAGTTTTTAGAAAAGATAAATAGACCCTTAGAAAAATAGTTGGGAATTATGATAGTTTATCATAAAGTTTGTCTGAGTGCGGCATCTACTTCTAATGTCCTCTCCTGTAATGAGTCAATTTTTTCCTGGTTGACAAAACTCCCTGAGAAAGGATCTATGACAATTGCGTTTCTTTTTGAAGGATCTGTCTTTAGGCAGATAAGGGGAGTTCAGAGAAACACTCTGCCTATATTTGCTGTTTTTTAAGTGCCTATAATTCAAAATAATCAGCATATCAAAGTGGAATATTTTGGGGTGGCATATTCTACCACCCTTCACTACCTTCGCCTCACTGCCTCACTACTTTGTTCCTCTTCCCTCCTCTATATATACTTGCATCTAATCTCTGTGTGCTGGGAGATATATGGACAGAGGGAAATCTGAAGTCAATTGACTGTGAGGTAGGGAAGACAATTTAGAGTCTAAATCTCTTTACAAGTATCTGAATTAATTCTGTTTGTTTGTTTTAATTCTAACCTCAATCACATTCTCTGCTAAAGTGCTTAGTGCCTTCTGTTCTTGAGAACTTTCTGAGAAATCGAAGTCTAAATCATGTTGCTTCCCGTTGACTCTACCCTAGTAACTACTTTGGTTTCAGTAATTTCAGCTCCACTAATTCATTTAAACACTAGTTATTATTTCCCAATCTTCCTTAATTGTATTGGCATCTCTCAGTCTCAAACATTTCTTTCCAAGTCCTTTAGTTCTTATGGATTAGATCATTTTATTTCTTTAGGTAAGGCATCTGGAAGGAGTTCTGATAAATTCATATAAATATCTCTTGTCATCTGGAATCCCAAGGAGATAATCATTTAAGAATTCTGAATTTGAATCTATCGTAAATTACATTATGTGATTTCAACATAGGTAGACTTTGATGCTTGTATTTTCATAACCTTGATCCATATTTAACTTACTTATTACACATTAATTATATGACATAGCATATACCTATTGAAAATGTGTTATTGCTTTGGGAATTCAGTAGAGAGTGTTTTGCTTCAATTTGTTATTGAAATTGTTTTTATTATGTACTTTACTTGATTTTCAAAAAATAATTATTTTATAAATTTATTTAAAATTATTTCTTGTTATATAAACTAAAAAATTGATATGACAGGTAGAGTAGAATACAGTGTGTACATTTCTATCAAACTGAAATTTGTTTTGTGCTCCAGAATATATACAGAATCTAAACACTAGTTAATGGAATTGTGTAAAGTTGAATTTTTTTTTGTAGTTGGTAGTTTGTATTCTTATTGTAATTTTGGAGTCATAGCAAATATTAAATGTCCTGCATTACTATAGGGATGGCAGTAGGGTACAACTGAAGAAACACACTCTGCTTATTTACTCATAATATGCTTGAGAAATATCCTTATTTTATTAGAAATTATGCTAATTTTCAGAGTAATTTTGTGTTTTAATTGGGATGTCAATTTTTTTCTCTTGAACATGTATTCAAATATCTGGAATATAATGTATGTTCATATGTACTTGACATTGCACCTCCTCCACTTTTTTCAATATTGTTTTGTTACTAAAGACAATATTCAACTTTGAGAGAGATTTCTAATTATTTAAAAATGCATAAAGTTAGATTTCCAACCAAAATTTCCAAAATTTTTAAATAACTTTTTTTTAATAAGTATTAGAAGTACCTTTGTTGCTACATTTTTATCTTTTTTAAAAAACTCAAATGTGGATAGTTGTAGTGCCAAAAATAGGTTTATTCTCACTGAGCCATACTCTGGGAAATTGCTATTTTGCTTAGAAAGATTTTGTTTCTGCAACACAGTGGTGACTTTTGTGATACTGTATTAGATTTGTAGCCTTGTCCTAAATAGGATGTTTCATTTTTCTTCTGTATTAACATTTGCCTCTGCATTAAGATTAAATTTCAATTGATAGAATTTTTATATATGTAATATAACATAAGTTGCTTTGGGCATTAAAATCTAAGAACTATATGGAAGTGCCATTACCTACTTACCAAAGCTTATATAAAAATAAACTATTGAACAATAAAAGCATAAATAGATCATTTATTTTTATAACATCTTAAAATTTATGTACAATATTTGTTTACTGTAGAAAATCAGGAAATACAAAACAAAATTATACTTAGGCTCATCATCCAGAAATTTCCAATGTTAATATATGAATGTATATCTTTCAAGACAAAAACTATTCATTATATTGACAGTTATTAGAGTAAGATATAGATTAGTAAGCACCAATTAAATAGTAACTATTATTGCAAATAGCTATTTTTGGTACAAAAATATACAAAATTATAATATTGTAAATGTTTAGAATTATTTGTATTAGTTTTATTTTCTTAATATATTTTAATATTTTTGTTAATTAAAATTTATGATGATACATGTCTCTATAAGTAACATTTTTTATATGAAAAATGTAGTTACTTCAGGCAAATCATAATTATGTATTGTTAATTTTCAATTCCCAGTAAAGCCAGACAAATTTAGACTGCAATCAATATATATTAAAAATGATATACAATATAAGAATTTTTGTGCAACAAAAAGTTTCTTCAAAAAGTATTTAAACCCATGTTAACTTGGCTTAAGCATAAGCTATGTGACTATTTTATTTGTATAAAGAAAATCAAGTTTTGAATGAGTGGATAAGAATCTTACAGTCTCTTTAAACTTAGCATGTCTGTAATACTAAAGTGTAAGTTTAATATCAAATTATGAAATCATAGATTATTCGAGATGAAAAAGACATAGATATTTATTTGCAAGGAATGTTGGCATTTTAATATAGACAATATAGAACTCTCATGTCTTTATCTAATTTTTATGCTGTCAATAGAAGAAGTTTAAAATAACCATCTAGTATTTGCTAATATTTACTAGATATACATGTTTTCTCATTCTTACCAAGTACTTTTGCTATTTCTCCAGAAAAACAATGTCTATCTACAGAATAATCATTGTTACTTTATTTTAATTTTATATTTTACTCTATTAAGTTTCCAACTACATGTCTCAGGAAACTTTAGGAAAGTCCTCTGTACCTAGTAATTTGAAATTTCATTCTTTACCTTTGAGTTCCACTTTTTAGGTTTGCTAATCAGGATGGAGCATAACTAAGAATATCTACTATCAGTACATATCTACCTGAGAGCTGGGCTCTGGTACAGTTGGCATTTGGAAAGTATAACATATTTTACTTTGGGAAAAAGACCTTTCTCTTCTTTGTATATTTCAAAGAGAATATGTTTGGATTTTGAGCAGTAAATAACATTTTTGTTTAGGTTTGAGATCTTTGATTTAAGGAAGATGATGAGTGCTCTATTGTCCTAGTGTGCCAAAGTCCCTCAGCCTCATATGACCACTTTTGGTTTTGTTGTTATAGAACTTCTTTGGCACTGATAGGCTATTACACCTCTATTAAGTTTTTAGGCATATGCAAGTGTCTTGACTACTTAGTATCCCCAGGTGGTCACTCATCTTTTCCTACTTGATCTACTAACATAGTTTCCAAAAACACCTCAATGCTACCAGTGAGAATTTAATTATGCAATTAATTTAAAATTTGCTATTATTCGTCATTATCAACATCTGCTATTACAATTTACTAATGGTTGGTCAAGATGATATCCTGTGTTTCAACCCAACTGAGCTCCCAACAGAATATAGTTAAAAGAATGACTTTGTCAATACTGTATTGGAAGAACTAATCAGCACAGCCCCGCCAGCACATGAAATCCTAAGAAAAAATTATTTTAACCCCCCTAAAACAAAACAAAAAGAAAAAAAAAAGGTGGCATCACTATTCTATAAACTAGTTAACAAAACTACTGTGCTTTACAACAGTATATGGACTTAATTTTTCTCTTAAGAATTGCTTTTAATAGTAACTTTTATTCTGACCACTAACAAATACTACTACACAGTAATATTTTGATCCAAAGGATTTATACCCACTGTTCAGTCTTCTATAATATAAATACCGTAGATTGAGTGGCTTAAGCAACAAGCATTTGTTTTTTATAGTTCTGAAGGATGGGAAATCCAAGGTCAAGACATCAGCAGTTCGGGTGTCTGGGTAGGATTCATTTCTTGGCTTATAGATAGCCACCTTATCAGACAGTATCCTCACATGGCCAAGAAAGAGACCACCTCTGTGTGTCTCCTTTTTTTGAAGGCATTAATCTCATGCTCTTATTAGAGGCATATAATGATTTAATTATCTCCTAAAGACCCCACCTCCAAATGTCAGTATAGTGTGGAATAAAGCTTCAATATATGAATTTTTGAGAAATACATTCAGTCGATAGCACCTACCTAAACTAAATCACTAAAAACAGAGACTTAAGAAAGTTTTTATGGGGACTGGTACTAATTATGTAAATTGCAGTGGTTAAGGTAGTGAATTGTGGATAGGAAGTGCAATATGATATCATTTATACGCACAATTATTTTTTTTAAAAGCCTACTATGTGTTTAAGTAATTTAAGAGATTTTTTGTTTTGTGTTTTTTTTCAAATTTTTCTTTCTGTTGAGGAGAGGTGAGGTCTTTTGTCTCTGTTCATTGAGAGAAGTTTGAAATTTATTAATGGAATTGCAAAGTTGAATGTCAAAGGGCATGAGTAGTGAGAGAGTAGTTAGCTAGAGCCAGTAATTTTATAAAAAATACATGGTGTAAATATATTTTCTTTTTCACTTTCTTATTATCTTCTGTGGGGAGAGAGGATTTCTTTACTTTTTCATATAAAAAGTAAAAGTTATTTCAGAGAGAATTTGTTCTGGATTACAATCCAAAATAAACTCAGTAGTTAGTGGATTATGTAATGTGTCACACAGAAATTAGGTGATTAATAAAGTTTACAATTACATTGAAATGTCTAGTCAATAAATTACACATTTAACATTCAATTTCAAATATAATGCATTTAACTTAGGTTGTTCCCCAAACCAGACCAGCAGTAACATTAAGGCACAAATAAAATAAGGAAGCTCCTCTATGAAGAGCTTTAGGGTAGAATTTAATTAGGTTCATTCAAGCAAGTAAATTCACTAAATTAAATTAGATGTTAAAAATCTTATAATTCCCCAAAAAAACATATTGCAGACCCATATTGATATAGAAGTAATTTTTTATTGAAATTTTAATAAGAAATCTAAATAGTATATAATTTCTTTTCAAAATTTATTACCAAATCAAGATTAAAATGTTGCTTTCTCTTCGTTTATGTTGCTGGCACAATCCTCCACCCCAGCCCCCTTTTTTTTCCTAGTCTTTTTGCATGTAGAGCATATTGTGCTAACTTTATGAGACTGAATTCCAGTATGACTCAATTGCTTGTTAGGTTTCCTTTTGTATGGAAGGAGTTTAAATGATGAAAAGAGAGTGTAGGGTGAAATCATCACCTATACTAATGACTAATGTACTTTTCTGAAAGTAGGGAAATGTTCATTTTTATGTTAAATATGGTCTTGTGTCACTTCTTTTTTGAAGCTGAAATTTTCTTTTTGTGAAGATTTGGCTTAAAGGAATATGATATATTTCTGCATTTCAAATTTGGCAATATATACTTTTGACATTTTTCCTTTCTGGAAAAAATAAAATATAAATAACAACCTGAACTTGGGTGCTACTAGGCATAATTACAATTTTGGAGCATTTAACTTTTGGGGTTTACTAGATAGGTGGCTTCTAAACTTAGCTCCTTAGGACATGTTTTAATTATTTTCTATATGCAGACTTATACTTTAAAATGTTTTATTTTATTCTTTAAAAAATTTTCAAATCTACATATGTCTGCCAGTCAGATCAGAGTGAAACAACCAGTGGCCTTACTATAAATGAAGAGACTGGATATTTTTGTTCATTCATTCAGGTACTGTATAAGTATTGAGTATGCAATAAATCTTATGCTTACCTTCTATGAACAACGCAGTTAGACACTATTCTAAAGATCTTATATTTAATGAAGGATAGATACATAGAGGCAATTGCAGTACATTATGATGAGTGCTATTATAGGAACAGTAATAATGAAAATAAAAGGAATGCCTAATAGGGATAACTAACCCACAGTTAAGGGATCCAGAAGGGTTTCCTAACAGAATTTCTCAACTGAGAACTGCAGGTCATGTAGGAGTTTGCCAGAGAGGAGGAATATCTATGAGAGAGGGGAAAAGGGAGAAAGTTTTCAGAAAAATGCAGATTGTCCAGTGGACTATAATATAGTATTTAAGTACATAAAACTGTGGGACATAAAACTAAAATGATGTTAGAATTTAACTATAAAGGGACTTACATTATTGTGAAAGTAACCATGCAAAAGGTTTAGTGAGAGTGTAGCTTGATTCTATTTGTGGATTTGAAGGTTCACTCAGCATTAAGGAAACAAATTAAATGAAATAGGCTAGAGACAAGGAAACAAGACAGAGCCTGTTGTAGAAGCAAAGGTAAGAGAAACAGTGTCTGAAATAAATTAAAGACAGTCTGGAGATGAAGAGTTATACAAATTTAATACATATTTAGGTATTATTGATAGATTGAAAGTGAGAAAGAAGAGTGATGATGGAGCCAACATTACAGGTTCAGCACCATTATGGTCCTCTCTGCTTGTTTATTCATAGATGGCCACAGTCCAACAGACAAATAAAGATGACCTAAGAAAAGAAACTGGATTGTAGAAAATCACTGCTATCAACACCAATGAAGAAATTTCGCCCTCTCAATCCCTTAGATTAAAGATGAAAAAACTAGGGACACAGTCAAATATGGTGGATTCTATTTATCTGTGTTATTTCTATGGCAGCTACATAACACAGTGTGAGGAACCTTCAAGAATCTGTAAGTTAGAGTTAGACTGCCTAGTTCGAAATCTGGTTCTGCTGCTTATCTTAGACCAGGTACTTAAGTACTTCACTTACTAAGTAGGTATAAGAACCTCCTCACAGTGTTATGAAAATAACATATAATACATTATAAGTGACAGTGTTAAAGCATTTAACGCAGGTTCTGGAAGTGCCCTAGACATTTTATCACTATGCATATAGAAACTGTGTTAAGGCCTGGCCTTGAGGGAATTCATCAACAATTTACATACAGATGGACCAATTTAAGTTTATTATCACTTTTGAAATAATTCCCATGACATCCCCTGACGATAATAAAGAATCATCTTTTTTACTGACAGCTATACAAATTTCACAGACATCAGTTTTTGATTGGAAGTTTCTTCTCTAAGCAAAACAAAAATAATAATAAATTACACTAATTTTTGTTTTTTGCTAATTGACTTACATTTTACTTATCTGAGTAAGTATATATATAAAGGATACATCTTAGAAAAAATATTGTATAATTGCTATGATGTTTAAATAATTCTGTAGATCCAGCAAAATAAAATGCAAGTGAATTAAGATTTACTGAGTATTTACTATATGTCAAACATCTTATTCTTTGCTTTACATGTATTATCTGTAATATATGTAAAGATCTGGTAGGCAGGATTTGTTATCAGAATTTAAAAGATAAAGATATTGACAGTTCAAAGATATTAAATAAAATGTCCAAACATATAGTGTTAAAACAATGATAGAATTAGGAAGAAAACTTAATTAGCCAATCATGTCTTTAGATGAAGTTTAGCTTCCAATTAAAAGAAATGGTGACTAATATAATTTAATTTATACAACTTCCATATACTATAATAATCACTTACATTAATTATTATTAAAATATTGAATAAGAATCAATGATTCAGAGCTAACTTAATTGCTGTAATATAGCTTAAATATACATGATGAAATTTAACATTTATACCAAATACTTGAAAAATAAAGTATGATAAAATGTCATTGTCCTTGTTATAAGTACCCCAATCTTAAATGTAGCTAATCTATATTTCTAAAAATATTTCAGAAGAATAATTTCCATATCATTTAAGCTGTGAAAAGACACCAGTATAAGCTTAATTTTATATTGCTTTCCATGTAAACAAGTTTTAGGAATATCTTAAAAAGTAACTAAACTTCATTTTTAAGCTTTAAAAAAAATTTTATTAATGAAGAAACAAGAAACACTCTATCAAAATTAGTTTGAACTGTTCTGCAATTTATTCAATGAAATATACCAGCGTTTCACTTATTTCTCATTGTAGTTTGAAAGGTGTTTATACATTTTTAGTTGTCGTTATTAATAAATGCTATATTTCCTGAGTAAGAAAGATATATCTGTGGATAATATTTGGTTTATCAGCTAACTCAGTTTGGGGATGTTCCTCCCTTTTGCCTGCCTTTAGACCTTTGCCTATTCATCAGCAGCCTATCCTGAGAATCTATTATGTATGAAACCCTGCTCTTGGGGAATATTATGTTTGTTGGTTTGATTTTAAAAAGCTTAGTGATTATATAAACAGCTAAGCTAAATACTTTCATATAAATGACCCCATGACCTGGGAGTAACTTATTCTAGTAGCTTTAGCATAGGATTTGTAAGGGAGAAAAAGTAATTGTTTCTCCTACCATTTAAGTGCTTCTGGCTGGACTAATAATCACATAATCATGCTAAGTGAAATAAGCCAGACAGAAAAAGTTGAAAATCACATTATATCATTTATATGTGGGATATAAACCTAAAAGCAACAAATGAACAGAACAAACAAACAGAGAATCATGGACATGGCCTATAGACTAGTGGTTTCCAGAGAGGAGGCGGGGGAGGAAAGGGGAGGTAGATGGGGTAAAGTGGGTCAACTCTAGTGGGGTAAGGGGAGAGTAAAGTGGGTAAAGTGGATCAAACATGTGATAGTTGAAAGAAACTGGACTTTGAGTAGTAAATACACAATAGAATATACAGATGTCAAATTATAATGTACACCTGAAAATTATACAATTTCATTAACCGGTGTTACTCCAATAAACTTAATTAAAAAAAAAATAACATGAGACAGATAGCTAATAGGATTAACAGGAGAAAATAACCAAATTAATTGTGTATGTTCATACAGGGATTTCATAAGAATATGAGACCAGAGGTAATCAAGCAGTTAAGGCTTATATGCTATCTTGAGTTAAGGAGAAGGGATTGTCTGAGGGATATGGTTCTGGGACTTCAAAGGGCAGGAAAGCAATTCACATGGAGAAGGAAAATCAAATGTTTGGTAAATACATGTTTGCTGGGACATCTTTAACAATGAGACACAGAGAGGACTTTGATCCAACAGGCCTTGCTAGGTTCCTCCCTATTATACTTAGTTCATATTAAACTATACCTGTGATAATATATCCCTTTCTGGAGCAAGTCCTCTATCTAAATTCTTTTAGGCAATTGCGAGGGGGTCATAGATTTTTTGAGTGTTTTGTTTCTTGAAAATACCATCTTAAAATAATCAATATCCCCAAAAGACATCTTTTGGGGTGGCAAACTTTGTTCCCCCCACCCCCCTCAGAGTCAATATTAGAAACCTTGGATCTTGTTTTGACTGCAGTTCCCACCCGGCTGACATTGGGAATGCTACTTAATCTTTTTGGATCCAATTTTCTATGATCTGTGAAACAAAGATTGATCTGAGATTATTTTTTTTCACATTTCTAAAAATATAAGTTTTTATTTCTTTCTAAACTTTAATTTTCATGCCTAAGAGTACTTCTATTTGAAAACTTAGGATACTATTATAAGTAATATGTTCAGCAGATGTCTTTTGTGTATTCTTTATAACCAATACAAATAGCATATTTGTTGTCAAATTCCTTGCAATGTGAACATAAAAATGAAAGTTTTATTTCTTTGTATTTCTGTTTATGGCAAATTTTCTTTGGCAAGAATCTTTCTTTTAGGTTTTATTATTTGAAAAACTAATTTTAATGTATTGTCTTACTAGTTTGCAGATTCTTGTGACTATTTGAACAACTTCACGATTATGTTTATAATTTCAAAACAACTAAGCATGTAATAATATCTTGAAAAATCTAATAGATTTGAGACAATTATATCCATGTATACAGAAAAATGATTAATTAGAAATTTATGTTTACAAATTTTCTATAAATTTAGAGATACCTTTTTAGACGCTTTAAGATTATATATATATATATATATACCTTTTCATTGGTTAATCTAATATTTAAGTACTAAAAAAGTTTCTGAAACCTCTTTCTTCTCAAGAACTACCTTTTTGTATGTTTTATTTAGAAAATTTTCACTTGATACAGTTCCAAATAGTCCTTCAATAACAAGTTTTTGCTTACTATGATTTTGCTTTCTTAGAACCTCCTCCACTAAAGATATTTTTGTCATATATCCGGCCAAATTTCAATCAGTACTTGTATATGTTTTCCTTTCATTCATTTTAAATGAGTGCTTTCTAACATTTTTTTCCTCTTAATCATTCCTTGCCCATGACTGATCTATAAAAGTTCAGCATAACGAAGAGAAATCTGCCTCACCCAGATCTGCCGGTTCTCTGCATCCAATGAAATACCATTACACTGCAGTCTGTATTTCCTATTTTTCTTCATCAACAATTTTCTTCCTTCTAAGAGTTGTGAATGTAAAAAGTTACTCTTTTAAACTGTATAAATAATTTATGTATATGGTATATTTTACCATCTGGTCATTCCTCCCTTTTCCTATCTTTCTCTGTGTGCCACCTTGTGAAAATGCCTGTCCACTTCTTTTCATCCCCTTCTTTATTTTCCAAAACTGTGGTCAGTCATTGCCTCCTCCTGTAAGCTTCTCATGACCCACGTCCTGCCTGACTATCGTCTACTGTGCCTACTGCTGTCCCTGACCTGCACTTTTAAAAAGTTATTTTTCTGATTTTGTTTCTATGATATCCTCTCTCTAGATTTTGAATTTCTTTGGGATACTTATGCCTAGCACATGCTAAATGACAATAATCATTTATTAAAGGAATTTATTGTGTCTTACAAATTAGTCTTTTTATTTATTTATTTTTAAACACAGTGTCTATTTTGACTGATGTTTCTGAATTAAAGGAACACATGGATTATTACATAATGATAACTTTCTTTACACTCATTAAAACTGTAGCTATTGAAGAAAAAAAACTAAAATTAGGTAAAAACTTTTAACAAATCTAAAACAAAGTGATTTATTTGACTAGTTTCCCCATCAAAATTATATTTTGCATAATATTTATGTAACAGCAACCAAATACCTTTTTTTGTTTTTGTTTTTGTTTGAAGTTTCACAGTTGAAGGGAAACATGTTGATACATTCCAAAGTACAGCACTTTAGATAGTAAGTAGAATATTTTTGCAACAGGGTGCTATGTAGAATCTCTTAAAATATATTTCAGATTTGTAAAAAACAATTCACATTTTAATAGTTAAGTAATATTTTATAATATATTTATAAGATAAATATAAGATCACACTTTCCTTAGGCCTTATTCATATCCTACTAAGTTTTCAATATTTTCCTCTCTGTTTTATATTTGGAAAGTGACAATTCACTGACAATGCTGAAAAATCATTTGTGCTGTCATGAGTCAGATTATCCCATAAGAGCCATCTTTTGTTTTCTATGCCATGGCTGAGTATAATTCGACAAGCAACGACATAATTACTTTTTTGAAAAAAGGAACTGTTTAAAAAGATATTACACTAATTAAAAAATATTTACACTGTTTATCAAATATATCTTTTTAATTTACAAAATTAAGTATTTTAAATTTCTGAATTAAGGACGTATTTGGTTATACTTAATTAATTGTTTCAAGAATTAATTATAGACATAGCCCTCTGCTTTTATCATACTACATGTTTTTATCATTAATATGTAGGAAATGATATATATAGCAAACAAATCTATTTCTAGAATTATAAATTTATAAATTTTAAAACACCAGCTTCTGCTTCCATCAATAAGTCAGTCATTTGTTAAATGACTATGTGCCAAGAGTATAAAATCTTCTATCAAATAATTTCAGAAAATTAAAGTATATTTGAATAGCTGTTTAAATAGAAGTGAAACTGTTATAAAGTGTTATGCAAGTAATTGCTAAATAACTATATAAACAATAAATGCTATAGTAATTAAAAGAAATATTAATTTAAATATTGAGAGTCTGGGAAGTGTTTTTAGAAGAAATGAAATATATGTTTAATGAGTAAAAAGGGAAACAAATGCTTCAGAAAAAAAGTAACAATGTGTTTGGTACACAAGCAAGAAAGAATAAAAGAGCAAAACTAGAATTCATGTTATTAGTCATGGCATATTAATCTATAAATCTTGTATGGTAACCTTAATTTCTAAAACCAGATTTAGACCCTCCTCTCTCACTAGCTTAAGTAAAACATTCTTTTCAACTGTTCATTCTATCTTCTTAGAAAGCATAACCTTGTCTTTTTTTTCTAATGGAATTAGGTCCCTCCTGTTTAAAATAGATATATGATAGATGAGATAGATAGATAGATAGATAGATAGATAGATAGATGATAGATAGATAGATGATAGATAGATAGATAGATGATAGATAGATAGATAGATGATAGATAGATGATAGATAGATAGATAGATAGATAGATAGATAGATAGATAGATAGATAGATGATAGATGATAATAGAAGGATACATGTATGTTTAACCTTGGAAATAAGGTCAAGTGAGGAGGGGCAATGTAGTCTTTTAATATCCTACTGAAGTACTAAGAGGCCTGTTCTAGGATTATTAACTATATACATATCTGAATTTGACTTTACCATTTACTCTTGGATAAGAGCCCAGAAACTGTTAAGGTATTTGCTTACTTATAGATTGCTGTCCAATAGACACAGTCACCACAACATCTATGGTTTTATTGACTGTAAACTATTATAACTTTCTGTTTAACACAGAGATCTTATTCAAACATTTTTTCTTCAAAATGCATATAAATATTTAGTTATAAATGCTCTTGAAATCAAATAACCAGATTACCACCTCATAAAGTTCCATTATTAATAAATTAACTAATGCTTGACATATTCATTTTAAATATATAGAACTACTTTGTTTTAAATTCTTTGAAAACTTAATTTGATATTCTCCGATATTAAAATCTTCTCTCAATGGTAGTCATCCTCAACCTCCCCGTAACAGCTCCCTTGTTGCATCTTATTAAAATGTGTAATGTTCACGTGTGGAGAGACTAAATTCAAACACATTAATGCACAAGTAAGATAGATTTAGGTTGTGCCCAGTTTTTGGAGAGCTTCTTAAAATAGCACCTGTTCTTTCAATTGATCCTAGTGCAGCAAAGGCTATACATGGCTGTGTAAGTAGAGCCCTGCATCTAGTTTAAAGCCTTCCTTCCTAAACTACCATGACCTCCTGTCCAGAATCTTCTCCCACAACGTCTCTGGCTTCCCTTACATCCAAACACACATTACCTAGATATATCAAGTGTTTTCTCATTTTCAGGCCTGTGGTCATAAATATTATTTTCTCTGTCTGAAATATCCTTTGCCCTTGAATCTGTTCTTTGAATACCTGTATTTATTTTTCAAGATTATTCAAATGTCACTTCATATACAAATCCTTCTTTCTCTAGCTCTCTTAGTGCTTTGTCAGCACTTTTCCAGAAAACAATGACAGACATTTAATGAGTTCCTGTAGGGAGTGGGCATTGTGGGAGGCTCTGAAAATAAAGTCAAATAAAAAACAATTCCTGACCTTGAACATCTTAGAGTATGGTAAAGCTTACTGCCTGGTGGGCATGTTTATTCCTCTCTTATAATACTTAAACAGTTTTATTTAAAAGCGTATGTTTACCTGGCTTTTCCCTAGAAGATAGTGACTTCTACCTAGCAAAGATATGGCATATTCTTAGAGAAAAGTTTCTAGACACATAGAGCAAAGAGTCAAAAGTCAGACCACCAGGTACAAGTTCTGGCTCTCTGACCAGTCTAGTGGCCTGGATTGAGTTACTTATTCTCACTAGGTCACAGTTTTCTCACTGATAAAGAGTAGCTATTCTTGTTCTTCTTACCATTATTATTACTGTTGCTACAAAATAATTATTGTTAATTGTTGAGTTTATAAATGTCATTTAATGTTACATTATATATTTTAAAATTTACCATGTAAGAGAATGAATGTATTCTGATATATAAAGTGACTATAAATAAGATCAAAGAAACATTTAAGAGATTTCTATGTTAATATTTATTGATTTATTTGTATTCAACTTATAACTTTTAATCTATAAAAAACTTTTTTGCTTGGAATATATTTTATGAATAAGCTTCTTTAATGGGTGAGCATAACTGGACATGAGCCTGTATACCTCTCAGAATTCTAGACTGACCTTTTAATAAATTTGTTTTCCTGTAATATCTGATGAATGTTGAAACTACTGTTAAACTACTTAGAATGTTCTTATATGTTTAATATAAGTTTTTAAATGCTCTGAAAAGTTTCGGTGCTTTGTTAAAAGATAACAAAACAAAAACTGAAGGATAAGAATGTGAACAAGTTGTGTCAACCCAAACAGGCAAGATATAATGACAAATAGGATTTGTCATTATACAAATAGGAGCTTTACAAATAGGAGCTGAAGAACCTGGAAGTAAGGAGTTTGTAAAAGATTTGTGTTCAGATGGAAGAGAAATGACAGTACCAATGCAAAATAAACACACACCAGACTACATTCAATGTGCAGTTTTGGTTTGGATAAAAGAGTACCTCATAAAAGATACACATTTTCTTCTAGAAATTGGGATATTAATATTAAATACAGTAGTTTAGCTCATTAAAAAAAATCATAAAAAGTCTTAAAGCTTTCCAACATTGCCAAGAAATATAACGTCTTTGGAGATAATTTCTCAGGTTCTGAAAGTTTACTATCAATTAAATTTGCTTTGAGAGACTATGAGAAATAGCCTACTAACATAAAAGACACCCAGATAAGTTTATAAATTTTTTTGCATCAACAAGTAACTCAACCAATGTAACATGTTTATATAGTAAACAAATTAGTGTGTAATAGAAATAACTACCTTTTACTAAGTTTTTACCACATACCAGTCAGTATTTTAAGAGCTTTACCTGTGCTATATTATTTAATTCTTAAAATAGCCCCATCAGAGAGGTTTTATGTTGTCATTGGTTTCATTTTATGGATGAGGATGCCAATGCACAGGCAGTTGCAAAGACTTGTTCTAGGTATCAATCAGTATTTAAGACTTGTACACAGTTAATCCAGTTCTCGAAGTCACTGTCCACGTGACATGTAAATGGTTGTTGGTGCTAACATGTCTTGTGTGTACTTGTAAAGCCTCAATAACTTTAATATTGTAGGCATAGAGTAATAAAGAGAAGGTCTAATCTCAAAGTGATAGGACTTGGCAGTTAAGCCACACATGAAGAAATTTACATTATCATGATTAGCAGGAATGCTAAGAGAAAGTTTTTCTTTTTCTTTCTTTCTTTTTTTTCATTTTTTTCTTTAAAAAAAATTTTTTTTTTTGCTAAATTGTGTAAAAAAAAACAGCAAAAGGAAAAGAAACAGATGTAGTATGCTACACATAAAACATAAGTTATTGCACAAAAATTTTTTTTGGAGTTTAATTATTTTGCACCTAATGCTGAAGTAACCTAAATGTGTACTTACTCTTTGTAGAAGACTAATTGCCAGAAGATGCTGTTAGGCATTACATTTTACTTATTTATTTATTCTTTAAGAAGAGAGTTTATGAACACAGTGAAAAACAATTCTTCAATATTCCTTCTGAAATGCATAGCTGAATAAGAATGTTGGTGACTATTTTGTCATTCATAGGTGACATTTATAGCAATTTTAGATTATAACAGCATTTAACTAATTAATAAATTATAAAAAATAATTATTTAGGCACCTCATTCTGCTTATCAGGCACTGCTCTAACTGATATTGATTTAAAATATGTTCCTTCTATGACTCAACTTTACTCTTACTCATAGAAGTATGTTTTTCAGTGAATCTTGTTAGTTACATTTCATTAGAAGTGTATATAAAACAATTCAACACCCCCCTTGGATTTCTCAAGTACACTTTAAACTCATATATTCAAAATTCACATCATTCTTCAGCATCTACACACACACACACACACACACAAATTTTCCTTCCAGTTTCTTTATCTCATTAATATCATCTAGTTCTTCAAGACACATGGATGAAAGTAATCCTGATGCCCCACATTCTGTCATTTCCCACAGTAAATGCATCTCATGGATGATATCTGTTTTATGACCCTAAATGCTTCTTTCCTTCTCTTCTGCCACAGCCAGGATTCAAGTATCATGTTTTGTCCAAGAGCAGAGCAGGCATATAGCAAGTGTTTAGTAAAAGTTTATTAAACAAATGAGTTGATGAATTTAGTCAGGAAAATGCAATTCCCAACCAGTTCAGTATAGAATCATGAATGTCTTATTAGGCTTTCCCATATCTTATTTTATTTCTCTGGTTTAATTCAACTGATTCTTCTTTAATATTGAGATTACATGGTATTATTTAACCTTTATTATTCATCAAACCATCTATGGAAAAAGAATGGTACTTGAAAGGTTTTTTTTTTGAAAGACTTTAATGCAGGCTTATTGTATACATGTAAAATAAAGGTAAAGATAATTAAACCAAGTATCCAATAAAATGTCATAAAAGACCCAAAAATATTAATAGTAAGATTTTTCATGGATAAAATATATTGCAGATTTTAGTCAAGGACAATACAAAAGTCTGGGTAAAAAACACTGAATTAGGAACTTCTAACCTCCTTGTACATCATTATAGGTCTTCAGTTTCTTCATCTAGAGATTGGAAAATGTTTTGTATGACATCTTTCTAATACTAGAATTTCATGACTACTTATAAAACAATCATTCTGTCATAAGAATAATGTTTGTTATATTTATTTTCCTTATTTTTATTGTCTCTCATTTCTTGTTCCCAGTAATAAGCTTTGTGAAACCCTCATTTTGCCAGCCTCAGTTCTCAGATCTTTCCATATATTAAATAATTTTTCCTTCACAATAGCCTAAAGAAGTTTGTACAATATAAGTATGACATTGAGTAAACTAAGACACTGAAACATTAAGTAATTTGTCCAAGGTCAACAGAACTAGTGCATGGCTGTGAGATTTAAAGCAAGAATCTTGGCTCCAGAATATTTTGTCCTAATGACTAGGCAACATTCCCTGTTGAGTTCAGGAACTGAGATATGTCTTTGAAGCAGTCAGAAAGAGGTGTGTATGGTGGATGCTTGTCATCAAAGAGTGAGTTTTGCATAGATAATTATGAAAAAATATATTTATTAAAAGTGTTAGTTAACAAGGAGAATGGATTCTCTCTGCAAACATCAGAGAGTATGTTATCAAAGAGATGGCATGTGAACCATCTTTCTAATACTAAATATGAGTTAGAGAAAATTTGACAAGGGAAAAGCCATGAGAAGACAAGGAGCAGTGGTGAATGACATGAAATGATATGTTTTGAGGTTGAGTAAATAATATGGAAAAAAGCAGAAACTTGTGTTAGGGTAGAGTATGAAAGGCTTTCTCTCTCTCTCTCTCTCTCTCTCTCTCTCTCTCTCTCTATATATATATATATATATATATATATATATATATATATATATATACATATATATGTATATGAATATGTATATGAATATGTATATGTATATACATACTTATCCAGCTATTTAATCATAATACCAACGGTCATTATTAAAATTTTCTATGTACTACACACACACATCTGGAATTTTTGAAGATGATTGTTATGGTAGTGTGGAAAAAAGTAATTGTTCATAGACTAAGGGCTGCAGTTGGACTTAACTTCTTATCCAACAATAATAGGTAAGAAACAGATGGGAAGTCTAAGAGTAAGAAATAAAATTTGGTTGTCCAAAAGTAAAAGATAACAGAATCTAAACTCTAATAGGAGAAACATATGGGAAGACACATCCTTTAACAGAGGTGCATAAAACACCCACAAGAAGCATGCACACTATTATGAAACTAAAGTCTCATTTGGCAGTAGCTATTATAGGCATGCCTTCATGAAAGCAGAATGTGTATTTCATTGTTATTCAGTGCCAGTGGCCATTGATATATGGTAACAGCATCAAGTACACAGTCCAAACTACTTCTTTGAGACAGAAATATTGCATTATGCTTGTGCATAAAACAATGATGAATGCATAGTAGAATCCAGATCCATAGGTTTAATAGATTTTGCTAAATGAGAACTTTTTATTACATTTTCCCTATAGCACATACTTTTGTGTTTATAATTATCATTTTGATACTATTTCATTTTATGTGCTTACAACTATGATTTATCATTAAATTTTAAGTATATTTTTTAAATATTTAGCAATTCTAGATGTCGTTGTATAATTTTTATGCCAAGAATTTTTCCTAGAATCACATTGCAGATGATTTTTTATTTACCATAGGACAAAATAAAAATTTAAATAAACCAGTTTTCTCTAAACATGAGCTGAGAGCAACAGCAGATGGTCCACACACTGGGGAATATCTGATCATATTTCATCTGTGTGTCAGGGAATTCTAAGATGGTACATTATAAGAATGAGATAGAAAGGCTAAGGAGAAGTTAGTGGTTCAAACCCAAGTTCACTCCTTTTGAAAAGAAAGACACAAATTTCGCTGAAGAATAAAATATCAAGAGATAACAGAAAGGAGAGGACTTTATAAGTCCTTAGCTGTCATCCATTGCATTATATTATGGGTTTCAATCTCTCTAATATTATTCATTGTTTAGTTGTTATTGTTTGTCAGCAATATAGTGCATACATTAGTGAGGAAGGCTGACTTTGATAGCTCATTTCCTTGTCACTTTGACAGCTGAAGTTGAAATCAGTCATCTGCAATAGATCGTTTTGTACCATGCACATATTATCAGAATTAGCTGTACAGTTCATGATTTATATGTCTTTGCAATGCTGATTTACACTTCATCATTCTTACCTTGACTTGAATTGCATACCTAAGAAATAAAAACTAAAAAAGATATGAACAAAAATTGTGAAAATATATTAAATATTATAAAACTAATGAAATGTAGCCAAGATATTCTTGCAAGATGTTGCTTAAAAGAGTCAGAAGACAAATGAAAGTAAATGCATTGTAATAGCTCCCTTTGCACTTAGAATTATGTTTGTTTAGTTTTATTTTTAGAAAGCAAGATAATTTTATTTCAACATAAATAAGTACTCTCTTTTACCTAGAAATGATAGGCTAAGACTCTCATGTATTTCTATGCATGTAATGCTTTAGGAAAATACCTCAAAAGAAAAATCTATACAAATATTTCTTAAACCTTTGTTAAGTTCTGAATATGTTATATTAAATGCTATGCCTTACCTTTATTAAATACTTTTAAATGTTACCATGTGCTATATTCTCTTCTGCAATTCATGTTTTAGAATTTGAGCATTCTAATTTCTAAATATAAATTTAAATGTTTCAGACACAGACAAAAATACCTTTTAAAAATAAAAACCTATATTTTAATATTGTTGAATACAGAGTTTTTATAGAGGTAAAAAGTAAGAATATTAAAAAATGACAGTAACATCCTACATTTTATATAAATTGTAATAGGATGCATAAGTTCAAATAAGAAATATTTCTGTTATTTTGACACTATATATTTAGTAGTGTGCTATTTTTAAAAATATTTTAATTGTCCACAATAATTTTTATAATCGATAAATGAGAAACTATTGTCATTTACATAATAAAGAGTAAGCATTATCCTGTAGTCATTGTGCTTGGCTTTATTAATTGGGATCCCATTTGAAAAAAACTTATAATTCAAAAACTAAATTTATATATACTTACATTTATAAAAATGTTAAATATAATTATATTCACATATATAATCACATTTTAATAAATACATATGAACTCCTTAAGACCAGTAGTTTGGAAAGAACACCACCATCTGTATAAATTTTTTAGAGTTGCCAGAACAACTTACAATAAGACTGGTAGCTTAAAACAACAGAAATTTATTCTCTCATAGTTCTATTACTAAAAGTGTTGGCAGAGCTGTGCTCCCTCTGATGGCTCTAGGGGAGGCATCTTCTTTACCGCTTCTGAGTTTCTGGTGGCTCCTGGAAATCCTTGGCATTGAGTGATAAATATTAGTAAAATGAGTTCTACATAATTTAGAGCTCTTGATATTAAGCAATCTAACAATTACTTGAAGGAACTGAGGACATCTAGCCTGGATAGGAAAATTCTTAAAGATGTATTTGGTAGTTATTCTTAAATATCATAATGACTGTCACAAATTATATTGATTGGTCTTGTTCTGGACTTGTGAATAAGTTGCAGAATCAGTTTTTGACTAGACATATTGAGACAGGGAACATTTCTATTGAGATCCCTTGCAAGGTCTGCTGGAAATTTTTAAACAAAATAAATGTAAAGGTAACATAGAAGTGATATATTTGTATTTGTATAATAAAACTTTAAAGTAGGACTAACTTTATATTTTCTACTAATTTTTAGCTATTAAATATTTATGAGGCTACTTTACGCATATGGGCACTGTGCAGATGAATATAAGAATTCTAGGTTTTTGAGGTATTAGGTGAATTTAAGTATCTTTCATAATTTGTTTATTGACAATATTTTCACTCGAGGAAAACTTAACATTATATTACTCATCTTTCTTCAGTATGTAAATTCAGCTGTGAACTTTAAAATACATCTTTTGGCAGATCTGTGTTGCTATTAATTGTACTGTATTGCACAGGTCCAAGAGCATTTTGTTTATAGATAGTTAACAAAATAAAATGTGATTAGATATGTGGATGATTTGAGTTTATCTTTTCTTCCTTTGAATGTAAAAAAGATGGAAGTAAATATGATAGACTCCATGGGATTTAGTAAGATCCCTTTGTTATGGATATCTTTGTAGTTCTGAGCAAAGTTATTTTTGATTAACTTTATTGATAACCTATAAGTTGATTATGACTAACCATAAGTGTCTGTCACCACTGGGGTGAGGTAAAATCCTGTTTTGCCCCAATGGCACTGGGGAGGAGGAGGAGGTGGATAATGGAGTACGGTGGATGGTGGCGTTATATGTAGTTATTCCTTGGTTTGTCCCCGCTAACACAGTAAATAATTACAGGTCGGTGAGATTTAGAAAAAGTAAAATTTAGTGAAAGTACATTTTAAAAGATGGGCCATGCTAGGGAAGGCTGTAGCCTTGTGGAATTTTGGAGGTAAAGAGATAAGATAGTACATCCCAAAGGGAGGGACGGGTTTTCAACCAGGAAAACCATAACAACACAGAAATGAGACAGTTTTACTTTTAGCCTTGATCAAAGGTCCTAGATGATCCATATGTGAGGTCACCTTGATTGACAGTTGGCCTGTATATAAGGCTTTGTCTACTGACCATATGCTTACCTAGAATTCAGTCTGTTATAATTAGATTTATGAACTTCCAGGCATAGTCATGATAGTATAATAATGGTATAATGAGGTTGAAGTTAGGGGCAGTGCTTTCTGTGCCTGTGTTTGCAGTTGGTTTAGCTAGCAGCTTTTATGACTATTGTGCTCTAGGATTTGGGGTAATTTATAACCCTACAAGGGAGATATGTCTGGGAGGTCCTTAAGGAAGGTCTTCAAAGAAGTTTCTATGGTTACAGAGCTAGGCTTTGGCTTCTGTCTCTCATGCCTGACTAGCTACCTAACACCTTTCATAGCTACTTGTCTAAATGTCTAACTTTCTTTAGAAGCACCTTTTCATGTTTTAGGAGGATCCAGACTTTTCAAGAGTCTCAACACTTAGAGAATATCATCTAATCTTCCTTTAAGTCAGCATCAATAGACCAAAAAAGTGATACATTTTTGTAGATTCTACATGTTTGCCAAGAAAAAGCAAGAAATTACTGTAGGACAATAAAGGAATATTCCTCTAAGTTTGTGTGTGTGTGTGTGTGTGTGTGTGTGTGTGTGTGTGTGTGTGTGTGTGTGTGCGCGCGCACGCGCGTACGCCTGCATGTTTTATTTATTTTATTTGCTGAATGCTGGCACCCCCAACCTCCCTCTTATGCCTAGAAACTTATGATGTCAAAATAAATGACTCAAAGGAAACAGTGGATATGAAATAAATTTATTACTCACTTTCTATATGGTAAATAGCCAACAGAGAGCTAAGAAAAAGCATGAAATCTTTGTTCTCTATTGCATTGCCTCTATGATCTGAGTCTGATCTTGAGGATACTTTAAATCTTGGATAAACAGTCCTATTTTGTGTATATTTCTCTATTTCTGAAGGAGAGGCACCTTCTGACAAGAGGTTGTTATTGCAAAATACTCAAGCCTCAAGCAGAATTCCTCTATTAATTAGCATCAGAGAGAAGAATATTTTACTCAGTTACAAAGAGATCACCTCAAAATTAGCTTTATAAAAGGTTAATGGGAAGAGTCACAAAGTTTGGTAAATAAAAAAAGAATTAAAAAGTCAAATATGGTTTTAAATAAATATAAATAATTGAATAAAAATGGTATATTTGAAGGATCTTGAAAGTTGGCAAAGGAAAAAGTTTAAAGGAAAAAGTTTCCTTGACCTATGAAGAAAGAAAGCTGTATACATTTTTGCAGATTAAATATGAATTTCTGTGTCCATGTGAAAACATATAATGCAATATGAGAAAGAACACTTCTCACATGTGGCTAAACATGGAAAACTCTTCTTGTTAAAAAATACGCCAATAGCTAAAATTATAGCCCTAAGTTTAGGAAAAGAATTAGAATGGTCCTATTGAAGGCCAACAACTATGATTAAACCAACACCTTCATGTCATCAATGGTGGATCTGTTAGCCCACAGTCATCTCAAATGAAAAAAGAAAAAAGATCAAGAGATGCTTAAGGAAAAAGTGACACATGACTTAGATAAATGGCTAAGCACTTAACAGTAAGACAAAATTCTGTGCCTAGTTTAAAATCTCTTTTAGCTTAGAGTGGCAGAGTTAGTCTGTCAGGTGCTTCCAGAGTAGAAATTGTATGATATTAAATGATCATATTTTTAAAAGAAACGTGCAATGTGATACCAGTTACAGAATATAACCCTTCTATTTGAAAGAATATAAAATAGAAATGCCTAGAAAATAGTTGATAAAGAGATAAATTAATACTAGTTTTTATTTGTTTACTGGTACAGGAGCAGGTATCATCTGTGTGTTTATCTTCAAAGAGAGGAAAGCAGATAGGATGCTGGGATGTACTCTTGCTTATGCGATTTATATCACAGTGTATGTGAGTAGTGCTCTCTGGAATTACATGATGTACAGTCTGCCTTTTTTTAGTTGGGATAGATATTGGTGAGGATGTAAAGACAGCCTTTTTTATACCTTCTATACTTGATTTTAAAAAAAAATTACAATTCATTCAGGGGTATCTTTTATGAGTGAAAATGGTATTGAAAGAATTATTAGACAAATATTTCCCTACTTTTTGCTTGTTCCAGAGGGTTAATAAGTTATCTAGAGGCTGAATTTGTTGTAAAAAAAAATGTTAAGATTTTCTTCTCAGGATACTATTATTTTGAGGAGGAAAACACATGAAGACATTGTGGATAGGTTCAATAGGTTTTTTAACGTGTTTGTATACTTGGCAGACATAAACCACGTAAATCTGACGAGGCGAGTAGCACATAGTAGTATTGTTAACAGTTTAGAGCTCAGTAAAACTGAGTGCAAGAGACTGTGGTGAGCTGATGAAGATCAGATCAGCCATGATAATTAGGACTCTCAATACACACTTGAACAAAATTAAATGAGATGGTAATCCGGGGGATTATTGAAACAGAAGTAAAGGAATCACTACCTAGCTATAGCCTCATCACAAAATCAACAGATTTTAATAGGAAAATCAGAAACAGGAGAGAAAGTAGCATCTTAGGGAAGAGAAAGAGCTTTGTGGTCAAATAGAAGGAAGTCTAATTATTCTTGAGTTCTCTATTTACAAGGGCTAGATTATCTTCTTTTCTGAATCTCAACTTCCTCTTCCATAAAAGGGGTTTTTTTTAAATGAAAAAAATATTTTATATAGTGTTTTTAGTATATTAATACACATGTGGGTTACATGAATAATGTATGTAAGCTCCTCATACATTTCCTGGTACAGAAATGCTTATTAAATGGTAGCTTTCTATTTGCTCCACTGTCAAATTTGGAAAAAAGTCTCGTTTCTTAAGGGACTTTGGAAGGTGAGTATGAAGTCATTATAGAGCTAAGAGTATGTATCCGGCAGGCATGTTCATGTCAGAAAAATGCCCCAGTCTGTGTATTTCAAGTACAAAAACGTTAATTAATACAGGAATTCGGAGACTTAAATAATGAATTGAGGGTCTGTGTGTGTGAAGAAAAGAAAAAATGCCTTTTTTTTTTTTCTCCTGTGAAAGCTGAAAATGAAAGAATTATATATAGGGAGGTTGGTATCAGTGTTTTCAGGTATCTGTCAGGTTTCAACAAGAAATCACTAGAAAAATGATCTTAACTTTTTCTCTATGCCTTGCACATCTCACATTAGAATTTTTATTTGGTTACTGGTAATAAAATTATTAGCATAATCTTCAGCAAATAAGATCATTAGCATAATCTCACCTGGAATCTGTTGCCAAGAGATCCTAGAAAATGTTGTTGCATATTTTTTCCTTGCAATTCAAGGAATACTTTAGACGTTGGAAGAGTTGTTAACAAGCAACCTGGTGCCAACAAATTGCAATGACTTTTTCTTAGTATTTACCACAGCAACAGTTAACAAATTAATTATGTACTTCTTTGCTTGATGTCCTAATCTCTTACTACACGTTTAAAATCCATGATTACAGAGACTAAGTCTGTGTTTTTCATATTGTTTAGACCTCCAACATGTTAATTAATTGAAGAACAAAAAACAGGGTTTTGTTTTTTAAAAATGAAACATTCTTCAGAGATATAATTCCATTCTAAATTAAGGCAAATATTTACATAATTATACAAAAATTTTCTATCCCAAAATTGGGCTTCTTGACATTCATTTTACATAAATAAATTACCTTTAAAGTATTTTTAAATAAAATAAATAAAAGAATACTACCCCTCTGAAAGCGAGTTGTGACTTCTACCTATTGTATATCCAAGACTTTCTGAAATGTGAATGCCTTATTTCCCCCCAAATTTTAAAGATTCTAAGTCCAACATAGTCAAAGTTTAAGATAAAACTCTAGACTTTTCCTCCACCCCAACTCTTGACTCCCACACACTATAAATATCATACTCAGAAGTTTCTATGGGAAGAATAATTTATGTAAGTACATGACCATGAAGTGGGATACAGCATTGTGATGAACATGCAAAAACATGTTTTTATTTTAGAGATTTTTGCTATATCCTTAGATATTGTCATTTTAATACATTTTCAATTATATTTTAACATCTCTCAGGTATTCATCATTGAATACATTTTTAATATATTTTTTATTTTAATTTTTTTTTAAAAAAACAAGTTTATTCAGATAACATTGGTTAATGCAATTGTATAATTTTCAGGTGTACATTATAATTTGACATATGTATATTCTATTGTGTGTTTACCACCCAAAGTCTAGTTTCCTTCAGCTACCTTATATGTGATCCCCTTTACCCACATCACCATCCCCCTACCCCTGCTTTTTTGACCCTCTTACCCTATCTACCTCTCCCTAAACCCCTCCTTTCCACTCTCTGGTAACCATTAGTCTATAGTCCATATCCATAAATCTCTGTTTGTCCTGTTCATTTGTTGCTTTCAGATTTATATCTCACATATAAATGATATCATAGAATACATTTTTTATTCCCTTGATGGTAAAAGCAGATGAAGAGAAATATGTTTCTTTCTCTTGAACTCTGTGTTTTCTTTTAAGGTTTAGTCACTTTCTGACTCAAGTTTCTTTTTTAAATTAATAAATTAATTTCTGCATCTCTAAGTCTCCCTCTCTTTCTATCACTATTGCATACTTATTTATCACCATAATAGTGTCTGCAGTTATTTTACCTCACTAAAATATATCATGGACACTCAATAAACACATATTGAGTAGATAAGTATTTTCAAATTTGTAAAGACATGGAACTTTACAGTTACAATTTCAATTTAGCAAATATTGATAGTAGGTCTTTTTTACATACTTTATCTCACTGAATTCTAAGGCCAGAATTCTCTGTGTTAATAACTTGTTAAAGATGTTACAACTAGTGAGTCGTGAATCAAAATGCCAAGACTTAAACCATGTTCTCTATAGCTGTTTCTCAATGGCAAGCTAGAATTCAATTAGAAGGTTGGGAATCAGTGATTTTAGAAGACTAGTCATGGGACAGAAGAGTTGACTCGTGAACTTTATCTCATTGTAAAGGACACATTGACTTTAATAATAGCTCTTATATCTTCAGTTTCCTTAAAATGGAAGTGCTGGCATTTTCATGATTTAGTTGAATTTGTTGTTGATGGGGGTACAGTGCGAGAAATAATGCAATAAAAATACCTTCAGTGTCCCTTGCCCTGCTGAAGTGATTTATGAATGAGAAAAATTGAATTACTACACATTGATATTCTCTGCCAATCCCCTGCCTATGTGAGTCTTGGGTAAGACAGAGAAGTGAAAGAAGATTGAGAATATGATAAAACAGCTGTGTATTGTTAAATGATTAATTGATATTTCAAAATGTTTTAAATAAAATTTAAACGCATATTACGAGTTGCATGCTTAATTTTGTAGTCATAGCTATTGGAGCTAGAAAGTTTCTTTGTAGCAAATTACAACTTTACAGGTAAAGAAAGGGGTTAAAAGAAGGGAGTAACATATCTAAGGCCACATGCAGAGTAGATGTTACAGCTGGAAATTGGCAATGATATTGTGATTCTGTTCCTTAGTTTTTTTTTCTTTTTTAATATAAACTTTCTTTAATTCTTTTCTGAAATAGAACGATGTTATGACTAGGTCTTTATATTTTCAAAATGTGATATTTTATTATTTACTGAGTTGATTATAAAAATGTAGACAAAATTATAAACAGTGATTATATTTATAAAAATAAAAATTTTTAAAAATTGGTAACCTATATAATGGAAATTTAGATAGAAAAATGTATGTTTCAAGAAGAATATTTTAAATCAAATGTTCAATGCCATTTTAAGAATTTGATTCTCTAAATTAAAGAATGTGAATGAAATTTGATACCACATGAGCTAAATAGATGCTAAAGAAATATAACTAGGATTATATAGAATTTTCTAAATTATCAATCAAGTCAAAAGGAGAATGATTTTCATAGCAACTGAAGGTTTAAAGGATAAGTTACTTAGTATTCAGTTTACTCAGGAAATAGCACAGTAAACTGTAAGGTGGTTTCCCTGAGCTGTTAATTTTTAAGCATAGAGAAACTTTACCCATTTATTTTTAGAATAATATTTTACAACCTGTCTAAACCACTCGCAAATAGCTTATTTGCATGGGAATAAAACACAAGAGACTTCATCTTTCTTTTACTTATTACTGGGATAACAAACCTCCATTTATGAAGTACAACATCGTTTTTGTTGTAAATGAAGAATCAGCCAACTTTCTGCCACATCTGGCTGCTGATCTATAAGCTATGAATAAACAGTAGACATTTAACTGCCAGCATCCATTCTTTAAAAAATGAAAGCTCTTTCCACCACCCAGTCAAATTTTTCTTTACTATAATTGCATTTTATCTTTCAGAAAAACCAAGAATTTAAAAAGAGATCAGTTTTTATAGTGCAGGGGGAAAGCCTTTATTAGATAATCCAAGAAAGATCAAATCTATTTGTACTTCATATACTAAATATTTTCCCAATGTTAAATTACCTATAACAAAATAAAATGGTTACTACAGATAGAATATTTCCAAAGTATCAAATTTATCATATGCATTGAAAGGTAATTTCTACTCCTTTTGATGAAACATAAAATAAAGTCTTAATTTTATGAAGAATCTAGACTCAACCTGAGGAAGTCTTAATGACTTTCTTCTAGGCAAAGAGAATGAGGACAATTTAAACACAACAGCTAAAGAGTATAGCATTTGAAAAATATATTTAATTGAAAAATAAAGAAAAACTACAGTATCTATAAAATTCAAAGTCCAATATTTTTATTTTTTCCATATATTCCAAATGAACCTCATCCTCCTTACCTTATAATTTCAAAACAATTGCCTATAAATAAAGTTATTAGTTACATATGTATAAAAATATTCTTCCGTGTGGCTACATGAAAATTGACTAGAGCAGGGATCAACAAACTCATTTTGTAATAGAATAGATAGCAATGCCTTATTAAAATACATCACCAGAATGTAACAATAAAATATAGACTATTTGTTCTTATGATTTGTTTGCTTTTATTAATAGAACCTCATACTAGAATATTATTTTTTTTAGCAGCTACATTGAACTGTTGATGCCCATTGTACTTGTAACTTAAAACATATACTTTTGTCTCTAGTCTTCTGCTTACATAATTTTTTATTATTATCATTTTAAAACTATTTCAAGTTGTTCAGGTCTCTGTTTCAAACTAAGATTATGTTGAATTTTTATACATATTTATGATATCGTCTACCATTCCCAGATGAGTCATCTGAAATTTATATTAAATCTTTTTTATAATTGATCAAGTTTTTTATCTATATAATTTTTATAGGAGATAGAATGTTTTTCAGGTTTTGGAAATTTTAATTACAAAGAAATGATGATTACTCCTAGATTCTGAAGAAGAATGATTATGTCTTTGCAGATTTATTAAGAATTAGCCAGATGAATTCTGTGACTCCTAAGCTTTCACTTACCTCAATCAACTATATTTTTATACAAAGAGAAGACTAGACATTCAAAGGTGAATCATACAGAATTTGAATTGTATGCCTAAATTAGAGTGGTTTCAATTATTTTCTGCTTTAGAGGGAGACTTAGGCTCTCTTTCTATCCAATGGCCAAGTTAGAAGAGAGTTCAAGGACAGTGGAATGATTTCATGGAGAGAATGGGATATTGTGCTCCTGTTGAATTGCAAACATGTACAGTTCCCCTGTGGTGCAATAGAATTATACATGATGAGATAGTTTTAGGAAAGTTTGATATGTGTCCTCAAGAGTTAGAAGATGAAGCCAAGCATGGCCAGATCAGTCCTGGTACCTGCTTCTTGCTTTCAAAATTCTGAAGACTAAATGCCTGTTGAGGCATTTGTGATGACAAGGCAAGAAAAGAGAAAAGCTGTAAGATTACACTTTCACATTTTGGATGAGTGGCTATTCTATGGGCCAAGTAAATGCCAAGGAAGATGTGAGAGGCTTGTAGCTTCACCTCGTATCCACTAGGAGACTGTTACAATAAGTTAGTAGGAGAAGAAATTGTCCAGATCATAGAATGTGTAAGGGACGAGTCCCAAAGAACTCATAAATGCATTTTACAATAGAAGCAGCATTTAGATGCCTGTCTCTCAAGAGAAAAAAAGGTCATATTATTTAAAAAGTTGTTTGCTCTTTTCTTTTCATTCTTCCTGATATAATATAATAGTTTTTCCTACTATCATCCCAAGAGAGCCATGAACAAGCAAAGGAGACCTGGATGAATAAGACAAGCAGGAGTACTGCCCAGAATACTTGTTACATATCAGTGCTGAGCTAGGGGTTGAAGAGCAAAGAGGAAAAATAATTGATTTAATTGCAAGGTTGTGATTTTGATTTACATTCAACCAGACCTTTTAAAACTTGAAAATAAGTCAAATTTACCAAAATTAATTTTTTTGTATAAATTAAAATTTTGTTGAAAATTACTAGAAAGGTAGAGATCAACTGGGGTTAATGTCAAGGAGAGTGGAAAACAAATCCTGGTGAGCATGTTTGAAGTCATTGATAAGAGGGGGAAAACCATATATCTTCCTTTAAACCAATAATTTCAGATTGATTGATAAACCTGCTATATATGAACTATGAAGATCTTAACCAATACCCATTTGCTTCTTTAGTCATTTATCCTTTAACCTATATGCCTGTTGACATTATTTGAAAGTTAGTTATATCTTCTTTCTTACATAGTATAGGTAATCTGTTTTATATTTCTCTTTTTTTTTCTTACCCTTTGCCCATATTTATGAAAAAAAAACATATTGAGTTTTCTTATTGATGGCAAACAAAGAGAATCTAAATCCATAAGGTATACACTTTCTGAGAGAAGTACTGAAAGAGTTAAAGGTCAATGAAAAACAAACAGAATGAAATACCTTCAGCCATGAATTTGTATATAAATTTTATTTAATTCATCTCTGTAGTCTAAAACACATCTCCATTTTTCTCAAATATATTATTTATTTTCACATTATATTTGTCTCATAACTGTGTGCCTGTATGTATGTACAAGCATTTGTGTTTTGTTGTTTTTATAGTATTTATGTTTTGTAAAATTAAACTGTGCTTTAGGAGATAATTCCTCCAAAAGATAGGTGCAAAATCTATTTTTCTACTGAATTAAGGAAATAAACAGATAAATTGTTGATTGTTGTTTCCAAATTGATTATAGAAAGGACCCAATAACTTAAAAATAGAATAAATTAAGATTTTCTTCTATTCTAGATGTGAGCATATGTGGCTAATAAGAAGTTCCAAATTATACTAATAAAGGAGGTGCCCTAATTCTCTGTTGCTTTATTCATTTTTCTTCTCTTTGTTACCTCTTCATTAATTAACTATCCCAGTAACATATATGTTGGGAACCATTCTTGCTGAATTCCCTGCAGACAGAGTTGGAGTTGCCTGCAAGCTAGAAGTTTGCAGAGAAGGTGGGTTCCTTACTGAAGGAGGAAGATGGGCTTAATGGAAAGAGTTGGATGTTCCTTGCCCCAGGGAATAAGAGAGGAAAACAGGAACAAGGATGTTTTGAGAGAACTTATGTAAAGGTCAGCAATCATTTGCATATGTGTGGGTGTTGCTTCTCCTGCTCTTCCAAGGGTATATATATATGCTGTGCTAAATAAACTGGGGGGGGGGCAGTATTCACTGTTAGCCCCCCCACACTCTATCTCTCTGTCTCTCTGTCTCTCTCTATTTCTGTCTCTCTCTCTCTCTGTCTCTCTCTCTCTCTCTGTCTCTCTCTCTCTCTCTGTCTCTCTGTCTCTCTCTCCTCTCTCTCTTTTTTTCTCAATCCTCACTCCCCCTCTCGGGGACTGTTTGATCTTAGCCTGCTGGCTCCGGCACATATACCAACTAACTATATAAATATTACAAAATAGAAAAATAAAAGTGCAAGGAAATGTTGAGTTCCTAGAGTAAAAGACTACTTGACTGAAATAATGAAAACTGACACTGAAGAGTGAGAATTAAAATTGTTAATAGAAGTAAAAGAGAACATAAGTCAGTAGGACTTTTTAACTTTTCTTCTCATCTTCCTTCTCCTCCTTTTTTGCAGTACGATAAAATAAAGATAATAAAGCCTTATCTTTTTCATTGCTCCTTGTCTGTTACATGAGTTTGCTAAAGGAAAAAAAAAATTATAGTTTATTTTTCATTCTATCTCCTTACACCGAGTGATATTGAAGTATTTCACTTTTTTCTTGTGTTTCTTTATCTATTAAATGAAAAACTATTCTTTATCATACTGTCAAAGTTCTTAAAAACATTCAATTGACATATGTATGTAGGGTTTTGCAAATTAAAATTTGCTATGCCAATGTAATATATTTCCCCCTTTACTTTTTACTTATACACAGCCTCACTTTTTCAAGTTCTTTCTTTCATGATCTTTATTTCAAACTCATTTTAAGTATGTCTGTTGAGGGCAAAACAATGTAGCTATATAAAACACATACTGAAGCAGAACACTTGAGAAATCAAACTCAGAAGAAAAAAGAAGAGAAATAGCTTTACATATTAATTTCCACCAAGTAATAAAAGCTTATTTACTTTAGATTTTGGAATTTATGGCATATTTTCTATTTATGTGGAATATATAAAGTCGATGTTTTAATTTTTTCTTTGAATGGGTTATTTTATAAAACAAACAGCTAATTTTGACTATCATGATCAGTTAGCTACTCATATGTAACTGACACACAAAGCCAAAAATGACCCCTTACTACTAAAAGAAAGTTGAGAATCAGCTCTAGAATCAAAGCATATTTCCAAATAACAAATAAGTGATTAATCATTTTTAAACAGGGGAATATTTTTCATGTACTAATATTTTTCATGTTAGTTTGTGATCTGCTTTTATAATGAAGTGGTAAATTTACTGTTTGAGGTTATACAATTTAGGAATATTTATTAAATCCATTATAATAAAATGTCTTATCAATAAAATGTTTTTACTAGGTTTCTAATAGATAATTCTTATTTTTAATAGACATATTAAAATATATATTTAATAGGTTTTTCTTATTCAGATCAAAGACATAGAATTATTAAAATTATAGGAGCAATTACATGTAATATGGTAAAATATATTTCCCTATCTATTCTATTTTTATAAGAACTGGAGGGCATTTCAGAATCAAAGTCAGATTAGTATTATAATACTTTGTTTAAGGGGAGTGTGTAGGAAGACATGGCATATTATACAAACAAACAAACAAATCTAAGATTAAGAAACAGATTATATTGTGTATAAAATTTATCTTGTTGATGATTTAGACAATTGTTTTTTTTTCCCATTCTATATTCTAATAGTCACTCTTTTAGGCACTTCATTTCTATTCCTATAGCCTCCTTGACACCACAAAATTCAAAATGTTCTCATTGATCAAATTCAGAAAGAACTTCAAAGGTTTAGTTTTTCAGATAGTATTAGAATATCGATTACAAAGCCCACTGAAAAAAAGGAATGTATAATTAAAACAGCCTTTTTAAATAGATTGTGCTCCATTAGACTAATCTCACTGGTAGAGATTTGTTTGAATATTTATATTAAGATTCAGGCTGTCATGGGCAAGAGGAGGGAAAGAGTTGGCACATATCTATGCTATACTAGACATGGTTAAACAGAGTATGTTAAATACTTTCTTGAAAAGTTTATGTTCTTTGCCTCTGTGTGGCTCAATTTTCTCATCTGAAAATGGGATAAATAATAGATCACTGAGCATTAACTGAGTTAATATATGTAAGGTTACTTAGAAGAATGTCAGTATATAGTAAGTACCCAATAAATGTCATCTGGTTGTTGTGATGCTGGTAGTATAATGATAATAGAAGTAGCATCCTCTCTCATTTTTGAATAATCAAGCACACATCTATATAAAGATAATATTATAAATAGGAATCAATCCTTTACATTAATTTTGACCATTCAATATCACTCAGTGCATGTTATCTTTTCACTAAAGCTCCTCTAATGCCAAAGTAGGTATGATTTTATCTGGCATATAATTAAATCTAATAAACACTAGACATTTTATGGTTTAGATAGAAGTCTGTATACAGATGTCAAATGAGGTGTTCAGAATGAGGGGAAAATGTTGCATATTTAACAAACAATGGATTTTAGTTAATATGTAAAACATTACTTAGAACAGCTTTTTCTCTATTTATTATTGACATGATGTTAAAGGAGGTAATAATAAATAAAGGTGCTAGGGATATTGCCAAATTTTAGACTTTATTGTTTTGGCATTTATTTTTGTCTGTTTTTTTCGATGTCAGGCATTTTGAAAATTGTTTTTCATTCAAGGCAAAAGACAGAAAGCTTGTTTTATGGACCAGTGAGAAATATTCTCAAAGCAAACAAACTAAATTTATTAAAGTGATTGGATTAGGATACTGCTCACTAAAGCGGTGGTTCATGTCTGTAGCATTTCCTCCTCCATCTGGTCCAAGAGATAATACATGCATCCACAACACAACTTTCAGATGATTGTGTTCATGATCTTGGCTAAATGTTCTTGGTTCGATATTTAATGATTTGTGCCATTTTCATTTAGCAATTCCTGTCTTTTGTTTTGGATGCTTGCTGACACTGCGGGATATGTGTAGCAATGTTTACTCACTATCCCAGTGAAAGAGAAGGGGTCTTATTCCAAATAAAGATTATATATTTTTCTGATTGCTAGTAAGGGCATTTGTCAGGGCTTACCTCCTCAATTTGGAGCCCATGTTATCTAGCCCAGAGGGAAAATAGAGACCTTATTCAAATCTCTCATGTCTTAAATCAGGATTTTACGGGTTTTGACATAATTATTCCCTGGTCCATTTTAAATAACCATTCTCTGTAGAGCAAGTGGCAACCCAAGTTATGCAAATCAGGGCCAGGGGTAGTTGCAACAGAGAGAAAGGTGTGCATTTTCTTTAATATCTTAAATTATTAGACTGCCATACTTGTTTTTGTTTTTTTTTTCCACAAATAAGAGATTTTTAATCATGGTTTTGTAATAGGTTATCTGTTTAGTCCTAAAGACATCTGCGTTAAATACCATAAATGGTATCTGGACCTTAATAAGTATATAATAAATACTATTTTTATGTTTTGGAAGCAAAATATATCTGAGCTTTTTCTTTTTTATTATAGCATATTTGTGGTGTAGGTTAAGGAAAGTCGGAACTAGCATAAAAGTTGAAAAACATGAATGAAAGTCAATTAAATGAACTACTTTGTGTGTTTGAAATTTTAATGAATCCTTTAAGAATTTCAAGAGATGCAATGATTCTTAGATTAAAATTTCTCACATCATTTGTTATTGGTATGTGTACCTTAACTTATTCATATTTCAGAGAACCATGCTGTTAAACTCTATGTTTTTCTATATTTTCCCCTTTTTCTTAGACTTTTATTTTATTAATAAAATGTTTTATCTGACTAGCAAACCAAAATATATTGTATATACAGGTCACTGTCCCTTTTTTTAAATAATATCTAATTTTATTATAGGCTAAGGTCACTTCACTTTCTTCAATTAAATTTGAAAAAAAAATCAACAACGAAACCTTTATTAAATCAGGATGTGTGTTCTTTTTGAGTTTACAGTCTGGTTCATTTTTATGACTGACTTTTTTGTTCCTTTTGTACCTAATTCTAATATTCCCTTTCTACTTGTGTTTATTTTCTGCTTCTACTTTGCTCCAGGTTAGGAAATCTAAAAAATAAACTGAGGAGAATTGTGTATTACTCAGGATTTATAAGTCCCGGAGTAGATGTCTAAAATAAAGAATCCTTCAGGCTTTTGGTAAATATTTGCTGGGCACCTACTTTGGTCTTTAATACTTGTCCTTTTGTAGTTTACAATATAGTGCAAACAACATAATGCCTAATCATAATGCTGACAAGTTCTAGGGATGCTGTGAGGCCTAACCTAATTGAGGTTGTGTGGTAAAATTTCCTTAAATAAGAAACATTTTAGTTGAAATAAAACATAAATAAAAATTGGCTAGAAAAAGAACAAGTGAAGAGAGCAAATTCCAGGTAGATGGAATCATGGGTAAAGGCTTTGTAATGTATTAAAAAAAATAAAAAATAAAAACTAAGGAGGCTGATATGGCTGGGACATTGAGGGCCAAGAAATATATGGCAAGCGATGGAGCTAGAGAAATGGGAAAGAAAAAGAGTTCAATAAGTTACTCAAGAATTTGTAGTCCATGATAAAGATTTTGTACTTAATCCTAAAATCATTGAGAAATCTTAAAGCATTTTAAAAAGAGGAAGAAAGTTGCATAAGTTTTAAAAAGCAGAGGCACAGCAAATAAGCAAGTATTATTTGAAACCCTTTCCTAGACCCACTGCTCCTATTGCAGATATTTTTAATTGTTCTCATTGATTTTGTCCTACTAAAAACAGATATGTTCTCAAGAGTCTTATACACAGCATCCCAAGCAATACAAATTGATTGCAGTAGTTAACAAGAAGGAATATTTTTCTATTTTTGATCTAAAAGAGTAAATCATACGAGGAAACTGTGACAATTTTTGTGTAGATTCTTTTTACTTATTGATAACTCCAAACCTTTGTTCAAGAGGGTGAAGTTATCAGAAGGCTAATCTTGGGTAAGTAAGATGCTCTAATACACGTGTGTTAAGGGTAGATGTGTATGTACAACCAAACTCAGTATTATTTTTATTAGTCTAATTCTTATTTCATTTTGAAGAAAGAAGAAATAAAATTTAATGAGTAAAGCTTAGAGCATCAGCATTTATGTTACAGCTTAGGCTGTTAGTAAAGGTGTAATTAATGCTATTAAAATGCATGCATAAGAATGGATGCTAGTTTAAGATAAATAAATAAAAAGTCTTCATCTGAACTGTATTAGGAAATATTTTGAAATATTTTGAATAGACTTCAAGATGGATAAGTGCAAAGTGTTGACTGAAATGCTTTTGAGACACATCTGTAGGGAATGAGGAATGCAGAACTGAGCAGAGGGATATGCTTATCTACGTGTAGATGCAACCCACATAAGGTTGCTAGGTTTAACAAAGAAAATATAGGATGCCCAGTTGAAATTGTGTTTCAGATAAATAGTAAATAGTGTTAAGTATAAATAATTCCCAAATTTTTTATGGGGAATATGAATGTGTGTGTGTGTGTGTGTGTGTGTGTGTGTGTGTGTGTGTGTGTGTGTGTGGTTTATGGTTTATCTGGCAGTCAAAGTTAACTGGGCATGGTGTATTTTATCTGGCAGCACTACTGGGTCCTCAGACAATTCTGCTGGGAGCCCCCTTCAGAGTTATGCCAGTTGGAGGCAGAGGGAGCATACCGATGTATCCTTTCATTAGCTTCTTATGGGCCAATGGCTGCTCTATTGAGGAAGGCAAAACCTTGAGAGGATAAGTTCTTGCTAGGTTGCCTTAGTGAAGAAAATAGTTGACTGCTGTTATTCCCTGTGATTGTGGAATAGATGGGTCTGTTCCCTTGAGAGGTAGTCCGGATGGTGAATCACACTGTCTACTATAATAATTTTCTTTGTTTTGTTTTGTTGTTATAATTTTGTTTCTTTAATTAATTTCCTGCCTTTGTGTCTCTTATAGAAAATTGATGAATCAGAGATATATATGACAATTGCATATAGGGGGAAGAAAATTTATGCTGATTTACTTAAAGGATTTCCTTTCTTTACCTTCTGTCAAGTAAAAAAAAAACATAAAAATGTATACATTATGCAATTTCAGTCCATTGAATTTATTGGTAAAAGTAGAAGGCATTACAATGAATGCCTGTTTTATAGTGAAAAAGGATAGAGAAAAATAAGTGTAATTTTTTTAAAAATAGTTTCCTAAATGACCTTAGACTTTTTTTTTACACATAAATGGCTTGATTTGAACTCCCTTACAAATAAGAAAGAATAAATTCAAAGAAATAAGGAGAGTGCCTTATTGAGAAAGAAAAAGAAAATGAAAACTTGATAGCCATAGAATAGACACTCCACAAAATGAAGTGTAATAGACACGTCATAAAATGAACCTCCAGGTTTGGTAAGATTCTATACAGCAACAAAAGTCTAATTCACAAAAATGCTAATTTGATGTAGAATCCAACCTAATACAATCACTAATTTCAAGGATGGACTTTTTAAAGACCTTTCATTTAGTCAAAGATTTGGTTAAGCAAAGCACACTGCAACAGTGCTAGATCTTTTAAACATTCACCAGAGGATGCTTTTGTTTTTTCTTTTATTGTTATTCTGGTCATGCAGAAAAAACTGCTATTTTAAATATTTTATAATTGGTTACTATGTTTAATCAAGTTAAAGTATATGAAATTAGATATGTTTTATATTGAAAATGAATTAATTGTCCTAAAATAAGAGAAGTGAATTCTTAGTCGACATCCTTCAGAGCTGGACCAATAACACAGAAGACAGTAGTAATTATGGTGAAGTGAAGGCTACATACTCAACATGAAGATATCCAAATTCAATTTTAAAATTAATAATCTATTTCCCAGGTAACCACTCCAATTGAGACAAGCAGAGGATCAGTATATAACTGCTGAGAAGACAAACCATCAGAGATCTGGTGTCATTACCAGTTTGGAAAGCTTATAGTGTGAAACAGTATAATTTTTACATATCATTTTCTTATAAAGATGGAAACATTTAAATTTGCCTTAGTTAAACAAGGGTTCAACTGAGAGGATAAAATAATTTCTTGAACTCCTAGGAACTAGGAAATCATTAGATAACTGCTTTTTTTTCTGTTTCTGGGACTACATGGTTTCTAATTTCTATTCATTTGTTATGCTATCCTCTCTGAAACAGGACTCCTCTATAGTACTTACCCCCTTGACTTAAGTTGACTCATGGCTTTATGTTGTCATGGAATCACTTCTGGTCCAATTCTACTAAACTTCCTAGTTTAAATGCTTATAATTAATACATTAGAACAGTGGTACTCAAACTTTTTGGCACCAGGGACCTATTAGAATCTAATGCCTGCTGATCTGAGGTAGATCTGAGGTGCTGATGCTAGTACAGGAGAGAGCTGCAAATACGGATGAAGCTTGCTCGCTGTCCCTCTGCTTGCCTCTTACTGTGCGGCCTGGGTCCTAACAGGCCACAAACCAGTACAGTATGGGCCCAGAATATCCTATGCACTAGAATATCCTGTCTTCTAAATCAAATTCTTGGGAAAAAATTCTAATCTATTATTTGTTTTGCCTTGTGTCAGGTGTCTACCCCTTCTTTACTGAGCTATAAGAAAGCAAGGTCATGTGGCACATAGGACCTACTTAAACTCTGCCTTAGCACAATGCCATATAAGGACATATGAAGACTCTATGTACTAAAATGATTATTATACTCATTCATTATGTAATTTAAAACCCAAACATTTGAAACTATAAAATATAGACTTGCTGAAGATAAATTGCAAATTCTAGTTTACAAATTTCTGAACAAGACCATGAAAGTTGAACCTTCCTAATTATATGTAAGTATGTGTACATGTAGTACCCTAAATGCTGAAGCACATTTTCACCCTTCTGGAAGGTAATCCTGCACAGGCTGAGCACTTGTCAGTTCTAATCTCTCTATATCTCATAACCTTCATTAACATTTCTAAACCCAGGTCATCCCCCTGCTAACAATGTTTCCTTCCCCAATGGTAGGGTGCGAATAAGGTCTTTGGGCACAGAAGATCAATGTATAAACTGAGCATTTTCACTCTGGTCTGATTGCTTTAGACTGAGATTTCAATTAGCTCAGACTCTTTGTGACTGCTTCACTAGAGTCAAAGTCATTATGAATGATCCATATTTCAGGCCCTATTTCTGTCTCTTTCCAAATCATGATAATCTCCATTTTGTAGTTGAGGAAATTGATACACAGAAGACGTAGCTTGCTGAATCACATAGCTAGTAAGTGATAGACCTGAGATTCATGGACGGGGCAGTCTGGCTCCAGAATCCCACTCTCAGCCACCATGGTGAGAATCAAATTCTGCTGATTTCCTTTCACTTCTCCCAGTGCTCTTGCACCTTGAAGAAGAGAACCTTTGCACATCTCAAGCTACGAAAGAATTTATAATTTTGAGAGCTTCTCAGAAAATAAGTTTTATGCAATATGTAGTGTTCCACCATAGGTATAATAAATTCTGAAAAGTGAGAATTTATTTATGTTTTTAAAAGAATAACTGATTCATTACTCATTCACAAATCTGAATTAACTCAAATTTATGAATAATAGTATTAAAAATATACATAGCCTCTAACTCATATTATTAAAGTTTTAAACTTCCCAGGTCAAAATTTTAGGTAGATATGTTTCTACACATTTTATACTAATAATTTAACATGCTATTTTTTTGTATTTTATTGCAATATTTGCTTAGTATATTTATTTTATAATATTCATATAAAAATTAAATAGTAAATGGCAAATGTAATTGAATTTATTTTGTATAGTTTAATATTTTAATGTACATTAATGCCTAATTCATATTAAGCTATTTCTTTTGTTTTATACTTTTTAGATATAAACTCTAGCCAAAATCCAAATATTGATTTCATGTTATAGTGTTGAAAAACTACAGCTAGAGACTACTTCTAAATATTTTGCTTTCAGTTTTATCCAATTTTTAAATCTTTTTAACATATGTTAGCCATTTGTTCTTTGTAAGAATGATCTAAAATTTTAAACAAAAATAGCTTCAATAATAATTACTCCAGATATAATATTTAACAATAGACCACACAATTATTTAGTGAGGCAAAATGTAAAATGACAAAAAGTACAGATTACAATAATAATATAGCATGAGAAACAATGTGCTTTACTTTTTTATGTGTTATTAGGAGGATAGGCATTCAAATGCTTATTAGATCCATGTCTACTTATATCATATCTATGTGCTTCTATATTGCAGGATCCCTGAAGTACACTTTTGTCTCACTCATAGTATTTGAATAATGTTCATTTCAAAATACTTATGTTTATAATATTATGAGGTGTGGAGGGGAAACACTGGTTTTTCACTTGTGCTGAGAATTTTAGCAAGTCCAGTGAACTCTTCTCAGGACTTCCTCCTTTCTCCATGTGCTGCTACCATTAGAATTCAGGTCAACACTATCTTTTGCTTTTAAATGTGCAACAGTCTCTTGCTATCTCTCTGTTTTCATTTCTGTTCCTATATATTCTGTTCTACAGAAAACAAAGAGAGCTCTTAAGAACATAAGCCAAATCATACCATATCTCTGCTTAAAATTATTTCATGATACTCATTCACTTAGAATATTACTCAAGCTTCCTATGGTAACCTACTCCATTCAGATTGCATCATTTAAACTCTGCTTCCAATTCACTTTTTTTTCCCAGAAAAATGATCTTTTTGTTGTTGTACTTCAAACATATTAGGCTCATTAGTAGATGCGCATTAACTATTATTTTCTACCAGAAACACCCTTCCCCCAAATGCTATGGCTAACTCCCTTTGAGATTTCAGCTTAAATAAAATCTCCTTGGCATCTCTCATGAAGAAGAATAGAAGCTTCATTAATATAGACTTCAGGGAAGCCTACGAAGAACTTTTTTTTTCAGTTTTATATTTTCTGAAATAAAACATTATGAACAACATATTAAGTAATTAAAATATGAAAGAAACATTATTTATCTCTTAATTTTATACCTTCCCTGCAACTATTTTCTGTGTATCTATCAACTGCCATTTGCTAGTGGCTTGTCAAGATTTCCATGTAAACAACATGCATAAGGAGTTTATTTTTTTCTGGTCAGATTCCATTCAATACTTGTTATTTTATAACTTAGGTTGGTTGACTTGCACCTCTTGGTCCCATAGGAACCTGGAGATATAGCTGCAGAGTCAGACTCTTCATACCTTCTTAGCACACCTCTTCTCTCTTCTTCCTAAGAGCCACAGGAGGGCATTTCAACATTTGTTCTATCTCAAATTCCTTATTCTCTTTCAAGGCTCAGTGATAAAAATCTGCATTCCTGCTCTACCATCTGCTGTTACTATTTGTTTCTTTATTCATCCCCCAATTGCCACTTTTACTGATTATTCCCAGCAGGATAAATCTGTTTTTAGTAAAATTCTACTTAAAGGAAATTGATGGTTGGGGAGAAATAACTGTACAATGTTTACAGTATTTATCAAAAGGAAGATCTATTGTATTAGAGGAAATACATGCTGAGTCAGGAATTCAGCATGTTTTGGAAACAATTTCATAATATAGAATAGGAATTCTCATTTAAATTTTTAAACTCACAAATTGAATTGTCCTACAAGTAAAGCTATGAGTCTGATTAAGATAGTTAAGGTATCAGTCCTATTTGTATCCTATATGGGTCCACAAGCAAAAGCAAATGCAAATGAATAAATTAGAGGTATAGCTAGGGCTACATTTGCTGACTTTATATTGGAGAAAAATCAAAAAGAATTTGGGAGAAATCTGTTTGATAGACAAAGTATGACTTAGGAAAGGATTGCAGTTGAACTAGAATTATTAATACACATGTGGATATATGGATATATGGATATATGTATATATACATATATACACACATGTACATAGGTATACATGTATCTATGCATGTTTTAGATGTCTAGAATGTAAATTGTTCTGAAAAAAAGATATGGAATTTTAGAAAGAAGTATATATTTATTTATCCTCTAATAAATAATACAACACAGTATTTCCAGAAGTGTATGAGAGAACTCATCTTCCCAACATCATATTCACTCGGTATATTACCAATTGCATTAATCTTTTCTATTTTAATATGTGAAATAAGTATTATTATTGTATAATTTTTATTGATGTGCATACAGGTCAAGCAATTTTAGTATAAATTTTTGTGTTTGTAAATTGTTTCTCAAAGCTATTGCCACCTCTTTCACCTTCTTAATGAATTTAATCTCATTAATTTGTAAAAATTCCCTAAGTATATTTTTTTTGACATAAAAGTTACAGGTGTTTCCCAAGTCATGTAATTTTTTAAAATTTGATTTATTGTGATTTTTGTTGTTGTTGTTGTTTTTAGGTGAGACAGCCCTTGGTTGACCTCACAGATTGCAAGGACCTTGTCAGTTTACAATCCCTTATTTTTTAACTTTTTACCCCTACAGCACCTGGTCTTCCTAGGTGGTCTCCTATCCAAGTACTAACCAGGCCCTACCCTGCTTAGCTTCCAAGATCAGATGATTTATTGTGATTTTGAACTACAAGATTTTAAAGACATTAGAGATTTTAACTATAAGATTTAAAAATTATTAAGGCAAATTAATCTTTCTTATTTATAATTTCTACATTTGATCACTTTTCAAAATGTCTTTTCATTCAGATATTATTATTTTAAATAATAGCCTTTTTAAAAATGACCAGATGTGAAAGTATTAAAAAAATATATATCCTTTAAGGCCAAACTAATTTATTTAAATATATATTTCTAAGATATATGATTTGAAGAAAAACTTAAATGAGTTGAGAGTTTTTTTGAGTAAGGTAATCAAATAAACATGGTTGCAAAATGATAGCTAATAATGAATGATGGTACAAAATTATACTAAATTTTCATGAATATCATTCTAAATGTTCTAATCTTGTTTCTGTCAATAGAATGTAATTTTATTTCTGTTAAAAATTTTAGATAACAGTAAATTAGAGTTAAAAAATGGCTGAAGGAAAAATGTTACTAATTTCGAAGTAGGTTCTATCCATTTTAGGAATAATGCAAACATATAAAAGCTGGCCTATCTTTGTTGTATTTACATAAAAATTAGTGTTATGTGTAGCTATAATTTTAGCTTATATTTTTAAATTTTGCATATTATTTAAAAATTGTGACACATATAGATTATATTTATGATATACAAACTATAAAGGTAATATAATTAATCCCATATATCTATCACCCAGTATAAAGAATAAAATGTTATCACCCCAACCATTCTGTGCTTTCTCCCTTAGTTCAGTTTCTCTTCTTACTCCTCAAAGTGTTATCTTGATTTTTTTAAACCTGTCATCAAAAGAGTTTTTTTTCAAAAAAAATAGTTTGTGTACATGTGCACCCTTTGCACTAATTATTGAGAAAATAATATGGTAAAATGTGGCTATATAACATAGATATAGCATGGTAAAATATTTAAATATTTATTTTGTAATTAAATCTCACATTTATTTTGTACTTGATATTTAAAACTGGATTAGTACCACTTATTAAGAATTAAAATACCGAAGAAAATTTTATTAAGAGTTTGTTAATATCTGTGATTATATTATTTCCAAATACATAAGAATGTAACCACATATTCTTTCATTCTATTTGATCACTAAATAGTCATCTGGTAAAATAACTTTATTAAGTCAAGCATTTCTTTTTTTGTTGTTTCCATGGTAAGAAATAGTAAACATTGTTAAATATCACTATAAAATCAAAAGGTAGAAAATTATTACTTGGTGTCAACAGAATTTGTTATTGAGCACATAAGACATTGGAATCATGTTAAATGCATAGATTAGAATAAATTGACACTTTACGATATTCGATGTTCCCATGTAGAATTATGATTTGTCTCTCACCGTATTCAAGTCTTCTTTTTGGGGCCTTCTATTACATTTTAGTGTTTCTTCTTATATTTCCTATGCATACTTTGTTATGTGTGAATTTAGTTAGTCATTATTACAAATAGGATCTCTTAAAATTTTTTATTTCTAGTTTAAAAAAATTGCTGAGATATAATAAGAAAACTATACTTTTGAATATTTATTTTTCAACTGGTTACATAATTAAACTTACATTTATTCTGAAAATGTATTTTCTGAAAGTTGATTTCTTCAGTTGCACAAATAGAAAGTTACTTCATGTGTAGATGTGATCGTTTAATCCTTTTTTGAACATATTTATACAGCTTGTTTTATTTGTTTATCTAAGTGCAGAAACTAGCACAAAAGTTTTGAAATGCTAGTGTATGTAAAATCGCCTGGGCAGACTGTTAATTATGCAGGTTCTTGAGTACAGCTGTCAGAGAAAGAAGTGAAAGGATGTTGAGGAATTTCTAGGAGTATAAAATTTTAAGTAGCAATTTAGGTGGGCTTTGATAGAATAGTTTTTCGACTTCACTTTGAGTAACAATGGCTTCAAATTTGTAATAAAATTTCACAAAGAGTCTCAACAGCTGGCAATTCATGTATTATTTTTCTTTTGAATGGGAAGATTCTCTAGTTATTTTTCTATTAACAATGCTGTTTACTATTGGCTATCAGAGGTATGCTATCATATTAAGACCATTTGTTCATTCAACAGATAATTGGTATATATACTGTGTTAGGCAATGTGTTAGACTCTAAGTTTCCTGGTGAACCTATACATGTGGTCCCTGGCCTGATGGAACTTACAAGTCAGTAAGCAACTGTAGGCCATGGTTATATCTGTGTTTCTTAATCCCTCCTTTGCCTGGAATATATGATGCATGTCAATAGGCTGCACATCCTTATGTACATACTTCAGTGTAGCCTAGTCTTTATAATGTAGCTGTGGACAATATAACAAGATAATGATGGTATCTGGAACCTGGATGGCAGATCCAGGAATAGTGGCTTGATAAAGGCAGTTTTCCCAATAATAGGCAGTGATGCTAGAGTTTTCCAGTTAGGAGTTTAAGAGGATTAAAGGAAAAGTAACCTGGGAACTGAAAGACACTCATTTTGGATAAATACAATTCCAACTAACACAACTAATCTTAGCACATGTCCCTTGAGGAATTTGAGAAAACAGATGCCTTGCTCATTCAAATCCTCCAGCTTAAAATTGTCTGGAATGCTTTGCTGAGTATTATTCTTTGGGCATTTTAGAGAAATCTATAATAATGCAGATCAAGTTTTCTGTGGGCCACTTCTGGGGAAGGCCATTTTAAAAATATGCTGACTCACAAAGGTGGAATTTTTTTTAATCACTCCAAAGTTCCTCAGTATCTTCTGCTAATAAGGTGCCTTCAATCTCCAATACACAGTCTTCTGTTTCCTATTACAGCTTCCCTTTAATCACTTTAGTCATGCCCTCAGGTCACTATTAGAACTGAGTAAACAAAAGCTTTGACTTGAAAAAGCTGAATGGTCAATGCAGTATACTACCTCTACTACCATTAGTTGAAATAGAAGAAAAAGGGAGTGGAAGAGAATAAGATAAATGATCTAGTCAAAGTAAGAAGAGTAAGCTGAAGACATGGCCAAGGTGGACTCAATATTGGTCTCTCTGATGAATCATATCAATTCAACTAAGCTTTTTATGTGACTGCTTTGTGACAGGCATTTTCTTGGGTATTGGGACCCAGAAATGAGTAAGATGCATTTCTAGTAATCAAGGAACTTGCTGTCAAGTCTTACATGAAAAGTATTGGTAGTTATATAGAAATATACTGATTATTATGATAGTAACAGCCAACATTTATTAAGTTCCAGATATAGTGCCAGGAGATATAACTGTATATATGATGTTATAGTTTTCAGTTTATAAATCTGTACACCATGGGTAGAGAGGTTACATAAGCTTCTCAAGATCTCATTGCTATTGAATAATAGAATTGTGATTCTAATCTAGAAGTTTGATTCTAAATCTTAAGAACTTAAACAATGTTCTCTAAACTATGCCCTGTAGTTATACTGGTCTTTTTTGTTTCAGTAAAAAAACAAACAAACAAAAAAAAAACAAACTGAGATTATGCTATCATTTATAATTCTTTCATTTGACAAAAATGTTCTGCATATATATTGGAAATTAGTGTTAAAATCTCCCCCACCCCTCAAAAAAAAAAATCCAGAAGTGTAGTGGAGCTTATATATAACTGAAAAGCATGTCTTTGATTAAATATTCTATTATCAATACTCCCCTACTCACACAAACAGCATGGCTCCACCTAGATCATGCACTTCATGAGAAGACCAAGAGCTTTTTTTCTGAATAGCTCTCAAAATTTTTCATAGTACATGCACACACACACACACACACACACACACACACACACACACACACACTTAGACTTTATACATCATTTCTTTGCAAGTTCTACCAGTTAAAATGTAGAGCAGTTCTACTCCAGCTATTCCTATGATTGAAGCCTGCAGAGTCGACTGTTGAGCGGCAAATCAGAGTTCTGTTTCAACAATGCCAGCTCAGCTAGACTCATTATCTTCTCTCTTTTGCTCACAGTGAGTCTACCAGTTTTGAAAGTAACTGTTGCCTTTGCATTTCTAATAAAACCCTCACTAAAATTTACATTTTAGCTTAACTTGCAGGAGCCTATTTTCAGGGTTTGAAAGTAATCACGTTATTGTATCTTCAGGAGGCCTCCTGTTTTCATTTTCCTTAGAAATTTTGTTCATCGTGAGTTTCATCAAAAAGTGAACGAGACTATATGGAAATAGATAAAAAAAGGACTCAGTAATTTATTCCAAAAGAAAGGTATTTCTGTGCAATTATTTATATAAATGCTAACATTTAAAAAGCTTTTATAATATTTACAAGAATTATTAAACCCATTATTTTCTGTTAGAATGTTCCCAGCTAAGATTTTCTTTAAACACATGATTGCCTTTGAACTCTAGCTCCCAGAGTTTCACAGTCAAGCAAAGGCTAAAAGAAATAAATGAAAAGCTATGGCCAAATTCAAAGCCAGGATCATTCTGCATCCTGACTTATTTTGTTAAGAAAGATACATCAGAGAGCTGTGATGTGCTTTTAAGCCATCGAAAAGGAAAAACGAGCCCAATTTTCCCCTTTGGTTTATGTATGAGTAAGCAATAACTGAATATGCAGGCAGTAAACTATTTTTTTTAGGCGGCAGTTTATGGCCTTAGTATTAACCCAGATCTCTTCTGATTAATAGCTAACATTTAGTCTAAATTCTATTTAAATAGATTCCTTTTACATGAGGATTACAGTTGTGAGATTCCTATAAGGTGTAGACAAAACTGGGTATGATGTGGGGAGATGGTTTCACGTAGATAAAAAAAAAACAGATGAAGATATTGTAAGTGGTTGTAGCAACAAATAACATTATAACATTTTGAGAAGAGGTTGGTAATGTGTACAACAGTGGCCAATCACTTCTGGAAATCAAATTATTTGCCAAGATCACTTACTCTGTTTATGTTATATGTTCCTGGGAGAAGAATCTTTTACCTCTGGTTACTCATCTTCAACAGAATGATTTTATGTGAAGTCTATAATATTGGTCAGTGATCATGGTTACAAAAATCAAAATCTATTCTAGTTTCTTTAAGCACAAAGGTTTTATTAGGTGGCACAAATAGCTCAGATGTTATTGAAAGGGCAGAAGATGTAGACCCTGTTTTGACCTTTCAGAAACATGTTGCAAAACGATAGCATAGCTGGAGTGCCATAGGAAGTTGTGACTTTGCTATGATCCAGAAGAATAGACTCAGAGTACTGCAGCCACAGCTGTCAAATCCAGAGCCACACATCTGCTATAGTCCATACGTACAAAAATAGGTGTGTAACACCTGGTTTTCCCCCATGTAATTCATTCTGAACAATGTCTTATACAAAAAGCATCTTGTCAGAGTAACCTAAACATACATAGAATTCTGGCTGTAATCAAATCTTCTAAGTGTAATTTTTAGCTTCCCAGCTTTTTCATTTCAGGAACATCTACAAAGAAGATGGTTGCTTATTCAGAGCATCAGCCACATCTGTCACAGGTTGACATGTTGTCATCTGTCTCATATAAGCTGATATAAGTAAAGTCAAAGTAATATGCAGCAGTGTGTTAAAACTCATGGAAATAACAGATTTCCTTTTCAAAATCACTTTGAACTGTGAAATATATTAGGCAAATTATTAATATTGAATTTACAACATTTGTCTTTATACCAATTGATAACACTGCATATTTTACAGAAATGATCATTCTTGTTTTTTGTAATGAGATTATAAATTTATCACTATATATTTAGAAATTATGTGATGCCAATCTCTATGATAGTACTTTTAAGAGAGGAAATTATATATTGCAGAAAAACATTTTTTATCTTGCAAACATTATGAAAACCTCTATATAATATATCTACATACATGGAGAAACCAAACACAAGTGAGTTATTTTTAAACATAGATAGCTGTGTATCTTAATATAGTGAGGGAACCTATTCAGTAATCCACTAGAAAGGAAGAATTCTGTCTTCTTTGTTCTTTTGTTTCTCTCTTTAGCCAAAAAAAAAAAAAAAAAAAAAGGAAGATAATTTAAGGTTCGGGAAAGAGAAAAAAAAAGGCTTGGATCACTCGTTTCTCCAAGTGACACAAGTAGATAATTGTAGTCCCATTTCCTTTATAAATCTTCTTTAATTAAGTGAAAAGCTAGAAGGATTCAATATTCTAACAAAATTGTTTATCAAAAACTTTTCACTTGAGCAGTCTTAGAATTTCAAATATAGACCAGGTAAAATACAGTAATGAACCCCATTTACCCATTACCTGGCTTTAAGAATTATCAACACTCTGAGATGTTTTTTAAACTACACCTTGACCTATACCTCACCTTTAATGTCATTATTTTTTTTATGGCTGTGTGAGGTTCAATTTACTACATTGAAATGCATAAACATTAACTACACAATTCTGACAAACTTTTTTTCTAAATGATTTTTAGTTTTAGCCTTTGTGCTTTAGCCTTGATCCTTCTTAAAATACTTTTTGTGTTTGGTAGGTGGTAGGGGTTGAAGTTAAATTTTGTGTTTTTTTTTTATGGATACCTGGTTGTTTCAGCATCATTTACTGAAAAGGTTTTCCTTGCTCCACTGGATTCCTTTGAAGTATCTGTCAAAAGGCAATTATGGGTCTATTTCATGACTCTATTCCAAGAATTTGCCAAACTGACTTATGGATAGCCTGTGTTTGTATGACCCAATAACTAATATTTAAAGTTTTTTTTTTTTTTCAAATGAAAAAAGCTGCAACAGGCTTTGCAGATGAGAACCCCAAAGCCTATAATATTTACTATCTGGCCCTTTACAAAGTTGATCAATCTTTGATCTGATCCGTTCAAATGATTTATTTGTCTAGTCCTTTGCCAATCTCTTCATTTCTGTAGCTTTATGGTACATATTAAAGTCAGATAGTATAAGGCCTCCAGATTTAATCTTCCTTTCTAAGACTTTTTTTTTTTTTGCCTAGTCTAGTTCATATGCATAATCATATAAATTTTTGAGTCAGTTTACTAATTTCTATAAAAATCTTGCTGAGATTACAATTGAGATTTTATTGAATCTATAAATAAATGGATTACATTGTCATTTTAACAATATTGATTTTTCCAAACCATGAACATATATCCTTATTTATATACATTTTCTTTACTTTATTTCAGCAACATTTAATAGTTTTCAGTGTTGAGGTTCTAACAATTTTTTGTTGAATATGTTTCTAAGTATATTTCTTGACTCCATTGTAAACAAATTTTTATACTTTAATTTTCATTTTTTTCTACTTATAATTTTTCCTTCATCTTATACTTTTGAATAGTTGCCTTGTGCCTTGAGACACAACAGTCTATCACCTAAAAATTGAGTGATGTGTTATGAAATGCATTTGTTCTATCCTATGTATTTTGCCTTTTCCCCTTTTTTCATTTTCGACATGTAACTTATTTTGTTTTTGCATCCTATAATTGTGGCCTAAAATATGTGACTTATTGTTCAAAACATTATTATTTCAAATATCACCATTTATTAAACTAAACTACATATAATTTGTTGTAATTCAGCAACAGCAAATACCATACATTACATTTTTCTTCTTTTTTTTAAAACTTGCCTTAACTTTAAAAAATTTACTGAATTTAGCCTACATATGACTACATGGAAAAAATTTAACACATTTATATAAAAATGTATGTAACTTTGTAAACACCATCCATATCAGAAAGTAGCTAAAAGCCCTGCTCATGCTCCTTCTAAAATGATCAGTCCTTCTGCCTCTACAAAGGTTAATTGCTATCCTGATTTTTAACCACAGTTGTATTACATAAATGGAGTCATACTGTGTGTGTTCTCTGTGTCTGTCTTTTGCTCAACACTGTGAGCTTTATATATGTTAAAGTGTATAACTCCACATTCACTTAGTTGCCATATATAATTTGACTCTATGATTATAAAAATAAATGTGTCCATTCTATTACTAATGGATATTTAGGTTGTTTCCAGTTTGGGAAAAATATAAATAATGCTCCTACAAACATTCTTGTATAAGACTTTTGGTGTACATGCACATTGATTTCACTTGGGAATATAATGAGTGAATGGAATTAAAATGTTTGTGTTATTAGATTTGCCTATGTTCAACTTTAGTACATAATGCCAAACTGCTTCTCAGAATAGTTTTATAAATTTACATTCTCATTCATATTATAAAAGTAGGTTATTCTTGTTAATACTTGCTATAGTCTTTTTAATGTTAGCCATTCTGATAGATTTTTGTAATATATTATTGTGAACTTAATTTTCATTTCTGTGATTAAAAAATAGGCAGAATATCTTTTCATGTTTATCTATAATGTAGATATCCTCTTTTGTCACATGTCTAGTAAGTCCTTTTTTCCATTTTTTTTCATTGCATTTTTTTTATCTTATTGAATTTTAATTCTTTATATGCTCTGGACATAAGACTTTTATCAGTTATATGTGTCATCTCATACCCTATGGTTTGATTTTTCTTTTTCATAATGCTGTCTCTTGATAGCATTGTCAACTTTTGATAAATTCTTAACTTTAATGCAGTGTAATTTATCTATCTTTCTCTTGGATTAGTGCTCTTTTTTCCCCCCCTTTTCATTCAGGAAACTATCTCTCCCAAGAACTTGAAAATATTTTCTTAATTAATCATCTTGAAGTGTTATTGTTTTATCTTTCACATTTATTTGTACAGTCTAACTGTGCTTTGTGCTTTTGTGAGGTACGAGTCAAATTTCATTTATTTTAAATATCTTTATGCAATTGACTCAGCATTATGAATTATTTATGAGTGAGTCTCTTTCTAGACTTTCTATTTTGTTCCAGTTGACTATTTGTCAATCACTGTGCCGATATCATATTGCTTTGATTACTGTAGCTTTAGAATACATGTCTAATACTGCAGTTCTCCAATGTAGTTTATTTTCTTCAAACTTCAAGCCCTTAAATATACATGGTACTTTGAATCTTTTCATACAAATTTTAGAATGAACTCTTTAATTTTTTCAAAAATTGCTGGGGTATTTATTGGTATCACATGAAATATAGTTATTAATTTGAGGACATTTTAACATCCTCAGAATACTGAGTTTTGTAATTCAATAGTATGGCACATTCCTCCATTTTTAGATTTAGTTAATTTTTCTCGTGTTTTATTTATTTATTGTATTGTTTGCTTAGAGTTGATAAACATTCTTTGTATGACTAGATATTTGGTGTTTTGAAATATTATTATTAATAATATCAATTTTAACATCTTATTTTCTCTTTGTTGTTAAAATAAGAAATTATTTTTTATGAGGCTACTTCTACTTGTATTTATGTGTTTATGGTTCTTGTTAAAACACCAAAAGTATAATTAACTTAAAATGCCTTTTTCCTGAATATACAAAGACTTTCTTATTTTTCTTGTCACAGATTTCTCATTTTCCCCACAAAGCTCCTAATAAAGTGTCCTTGTAAAGTAATGAACAACTTGCCATTATTCTATAATTCTATAACACTGACACACAAAAATCTTCAAAGGAAGTGACCAATTAGTTAAATTTATTTTTATACAAAGCAAGGCATTGGCATAATATATGGGTGAAAAGAACCTATAAAAATTAGGAAATATCTGAGAATTAAAGGCACTTTAATATCATCCTATTTTTCAAATGTGACTAAATGCATTTAATTTCTTAATTATCTATTATTTCAGATATACATGTCTTACATTGAAAAATCATTCAATGCTTATAAGCACCAAATTTTCATTAAGCTCAGTTAACTCAGTATAACCATTAAGTTCACTAAAAACTGTATGAAAAATACGTGATCTCTATAAAAATAAGTGAAGTGATTCAATTCATTTTTATTTGTGTGGAACATTCTGTTTCTCTCTTGCTATCTCTGTTTTAGTAATTTATTTTTCTGACAGATACCTGAAAGAAACATGGATTCAAAGTCAATTTTTCTTGTTTTTGTCTAATCTTTGTCATGGGAATGAAAATTTGATAAGAATAAATAATTTTTTATTAATTTTCATTGCACAAGAATAACAAATTATATTAGACTGCAGCCTTATTGAGGGAACTGAAAGAGTACATATTCAGAATACCAATTTCTGATGCATATTTATAGTCTAATTGTAAATTGACTGAAAATTCGATTTCACCATATTTTATGATACATATGACATGATGGAAGTATATGTATCTTATAACTATCAATTGACAGTGAATTTGTAGTGAAATAATTAAGTCTAGTACAATGAAAAGCAAATGAAAAAGGAAGCACAAGGGGCTTTATTACTTGTTTGTTAGTGGAACAGTAATGTATTGTCCACCTTCATAATTTTCATCTTGAAGTTACTTGGTAAAAACAAACAAGCAAAAGAAAACATTTATGGTCAAATTAGGATCTATGCCATCTATTGGACTTGAACATCCCTTCCTTCCTTCTTTTCTTCTTTTCTATTTTTCTTCCTTCCTTCCTTCCTTCCTTCCTTCCTTCCTTCCTTCCTTCCTTCCTTCCTTCCATTTTATTTTTTTTTTCATCTTAGAACAAACACTAAGCCATTCTGTACAAGTGTAATGCCAGGTGCTATGAGATGTACAGAAAGCATATTTTAGAACAGCTCTGCCCATCAAAATTAGGCAACCTAGAAATTGAAATGATGTGTGCATTAATAGCTACAGGTTTTCTATACAAAAAGAGCATTAAAATTATGTTGATTGGTTTATGTTCTCCTCAAGGAAGTGAAGGATGTCTTTATAGTGAGAAAATGAGGCAAAGCTTGATAGAGAAAAGGACAATTTTGTGGATCACAAATGATGGATAGAATAGTGTTCTAAATTCTTAAAATAATAAAATATAGATTAGTTTTTAAATATAACATGAAGACCCTTAAGTTTTATTGTAAAGATTTGTGAATGGACACTTATATGAAATAAATAAAGTTCGAAAATTAAGTCGATGTGGGTGATCTGAGTAACATATTTTCCTGTAACTTTCTCCTAGAGTACATCCCCCTATCTGGTATTCTTATTATATATTACATCTTGTTTAATCCTTACTGTTTTACTAATTTTCATGGTGACCATTAAGTCTTCTGAATCTCTTACCCTGCAAAAGTTTGGCACATTCTAAGATCTTGATAATATGATATTTTACTAGAAATATTTGGAGATAGAAGATTTCGCCACCCAATACAGCAGTTCAAAGGAAAGGCATATCAATTTCTATAACAAAGGAGATTGTTATGTCGCCTCATTCTATAACTTTATAAGTTGACTACTTTTACTTAGAAATTGTCCAGGCTTCATAGTTCTAGTTTTATTAGAGTAGCATTTGCTCATGACTTGCATGAAATGAAGATAATTTCATATATATTTTAAATATTCAGACTAAACTAGGCTTGCAGAATTTCTGAATCTAAATACAAGTGGAAATGAGCCAAATGTTTGAAATCATAAATTGAAATGCTTTCAGAATTTAAATATTGTATTAAAACTTTCAATAACATATTGATAATAAAACGTTATGATGTACTTTCTTTAGCTGTACTCTGGCTGGATTAGAAGTTTTCTCATTTTGCAAAAATGCAAGTTTTTGATAGGTACCATATTACACTTTATAAGGACACAGGAACAAGAGAAATTACTTAGTATTTGTATTTTTAAAAAAGTCAGTTTGGAGAAGATGTGAGATTACAGACCTAGAGAAGATTTTTATAAAGTGGCTAAGTTCACAGAGAAAAATTATCTTTATTTTCAACCTGCTATGTTTCCCCCTTTACACAGTTAGGATAACAGTTCTACCTAGTCAAAATATTTAAGGTTAACAGTGAGATTAGCAACATATCTATGACAATTCATTATTATGTTGATGATGTAAGAACTCCATCATGTGTTTTTTTCATGTCCTTCTCAGTCATATTGTCATATGTGCTGATAGTCACATCTCATAATATGTTTTTGTTATTATAAAAAGAAGTTCATTTAGGTTTCTTCATTGTCAAAATCCTCTCTCTCTCTCTCTCTCTCTCTCTCTCTCTCTCTCTTTCTCTTTCTGTTTCTTCTCCTCATATTGTGTGTGTTTGTCTCTGTGTGTAAGTGAGTTTGTATATATGTCAGCTGTGACACATGTATTCTCATAATGTGGTATACTTCAAACATTTGATGTAGAGGTATAGGTTTAGGCTTAGATAGAAAGAATTTAGAGCTGTTGACTTTAGAATTTTTTATTATTGGATTTAAAGTTGAAGCAGAATAGTTTTAAAAATCAAACGGAATGGAATTAAAGCTATGAGGTCCAGAGTTCTAATGATGAACTCCGAGATTACAATGATAGTGATGAGGTTCATCTAGTCCTCAAATGTTAAAAGGAGACAGATGAGAAAACTATATAAAATTTAAGAGTAAAGAGGAGTGATTATCTTGGAATATCCCCAAAACAAATGAGAATCATTTACCATGTACAATTAGTTCTCAACATCTGTTTTGTAGTCTTCTAGTCCTTTGTTCTATTGGAATCATCATTCAAGCAAAATATGCTTAGCCTTAGGGTAAAGAACCTAAATTACGTATAATGTGAGTTGCATCTTTTACTTGAGTAGCATCTTTTACTTACTATTTTCTGAATCCTGTGTGTTCTTTTTGTAAATAAAATAACAGTGTTGTTTAGTATGTACTTCTCTTAGTCATCTTATTGATTTTTTTTTCTCATTGAGTTACTAGTGGACACCTTACATTATATAAATGAAATTTCAAAGAAAATAACTGAATATTTTCAAGCATAATATATATTATAAAAATAGTGTTTTATAATTATTTTGTAAATATTAAAATCTTTTTTTGGGAGTATATAAACATAAGTATGCCTTAGTTACAGTGAGAGTCCTGTGGAAGAAGCAGAAGTACCACATAGAGTGACTTAGTCCTGAGAATGAACAACACACAGTCTGAAACACTTTTAGGACCTCTTCTCTCATCTCCACTACTTAGTACTCTCATATCTGTACTATTACACACAATTGTACATGGAACTTTTTGTTTCTTTTCCTATAAAACATATTTCTTCAAAAGCAGGAACCTAAGCTTTAGTTTAAAACTGCAGCCACATGAAGAGGAGCTGACTTTTCTTTCCGGTACTCAAGTTCATAATTCTAAGACAGAGCTCTTTCATTGCTAACCCTGAGCCAGATGTCCAAATGATTCTATGAATATTGGATTAAAACTATATATAATAGTGCAATAGCTACTCCTGGACAACTGTAAATACATGGGAAAGTAGTATTATTCATTGTTAAATTTATTCAATTGTTAAATTCTACATTCCAAACAAAAGAGGCTATTTGTGCATATAAATGTTTCTAATGGCACATGTTCATTTTTCTGAAAACTAACAGATAAGTATTTTTTCCCCATACTTGGGTCTCTCTTATACATACACACTTATACATACCACACATGCATACACACATTTATAAATGCCTTTGATTTACATAAGCAAGAATTTCTCTTCAGTCTGAACCTAGGAGTACAATTGTTAGATCAGAGAGAGAGAGTGGGTTTTAGTAACTGTTTCTTGGTGTCAAGTTGGAGCTCAGGTTGGGAGGATGTTATTTTATAGCGACCTCCAGACAGATAGAAGGCACACCTTGCAATACTTAGTCATCATTCTCAGAGCAAGTGAAAAAATGAGATGACTTTGACATAGCAGTATTTGAAAAGCTCTTTTAATTGCTTTGTTCTTAATTTTGCTTTTTTCGAAAAGGCTAATTACATATCTGATGCTATAGCCACAAGAACAACAATAAAACAAGAAGTAACGCACATCCCTGATTGTATTCATGTATTTACACCACAATTTTTTCTGATAATTTATAAGTGTATAAAATATTATGTAATAGCATAAATGAAAACCAAGGTGAAAAAAGAAAAATAAAGATGATAATAAAATGGGGTAATACTTGAGGCTAAAAATTGCATGTTATGATAACGTATCCACCCATTAGATTTAAGATTCTAAATCTAAGTTTTCTGAAAGTCAGTAAAAAAGAGAAATATTTCCAGTCACAAATTCCAAAATGTCTATAAGTTTTAAAGAAATCTATTATTTAAGAGAACTACAATTCTGAATGAATCATACTGGATTTAATCCAGGAGACAGAAAACAAAAATAAAAACAAAAAACTACTGGGGTAGTATAGGTATGTATGCTGTATATGGTACAATAAGTCATTAAACAAAGTGGTTAGGGTAGACTTCATTGAGAAAGTGATTTTGGATCACAAACCAGAAGGTGATAATGAAGCAAGTATTGTATCTTTTGGAGAAAAGGAGTTCCAGAAAGAGGACACAAGGAAAAGACAATATATTGGGAGTGTACCTGATATATTGGAGAAATAGCTTGTAGGTTAGTTAGTGGCTAAATGGACAAAATCAAGCCTGGCAATTTAGAAAAATTTAAGGATTTAGCTTTTACTTTCAGAGAGATTCAGACCCACCAGAGTTTTAAGTTGACTTATTTTTTAAATAATTGTCAAAACTATGTTGATCTTTACAATTTATATTTTATTTACTTCAAAAGAACTAACCATTACAAAATGGGCCACACAATAAATTTGTAGAAGATTTGGTTAGAGCAGAGAGGAATGATTTCCTGAGGTGGAGTGCATTCCACTATGGCCGGGGAAATTAATTTGTTCCAGATTAGGTTATACACAATTTATTCTTTAGGAAGATGAGCCTATAGATTTCTGAGTCCATTGCCCTCTTTAGGAATAAGCCTAACATTCAGCCAAATGAGTATCATCAATGACATCCACTGGAGAACAAAGGGTCTGTTTTAATGGAGCCTGTAATTCTCTACTAAGTTTAAAACAAATGGATAACAGCACTATTGAAATAGTCTATATTCTTATAAAAAACTAATTAGGTATTTGATATTCATACATTCATAAGATTTTTGTGAGTTTCTCATGAACTCAAAACAAAACTAACAATGTTTTTATCATTTTTATATTTAAAAATGTATATTTTCAAAGTAATAGCAAGATATAGGAAAAGGAGTTGTAAATTGTGAAGTAGTAAACCTAGAATTTGGTTTTGGATATGCTTTTATTAGTTATTCTCTCTTGGTCAGGTTATTTTAATGCTTAGGATAGGGAGATGTGAAGATAACAGAGGACTGGCTTTATTTTATATATATGTATGTATGTGTATATATAAAATGAAGTGATGGCAGGTTACCTTTTAGTTCTAAAATTCTGTGATTCTATTTTTAGTTAGATAAATGATATGTGAACAAAATAAACATTATTTCTACCCAATGTAATATATATGCATTTACTTAATACTTTATTCACAACAGAATATAGGCACTAGCAACTATCTAAATGTCAAGGTATTTATGTCAAATTCTAAGGGAAAAGGTTAAGAATAGAAGAATTTTTCAAAAATTATTGTTCCAGTTTTATGTTTTATGTCTATATTATGCTTTATGTGTCACCAATTATATATGATGAAATAAAAATCCTAAATAAATAAAACATATATTATTTAAGTAATATGAGTGAAGTACACTTGAAGCTGCCTATTTTGTAATGGTTTGTTCTTTTGAAGAAAATAAAACATAAATTGTAAAGATAAACATAGTTTTGCCAGGCAGTATGCTTTTAATTTTTGTAACTTTTTGTTTAACTACTGATGACTAGATTGGCATCATTTTCATCTTTACAAATATCACATGTGGTTAATATATCCTTAACATTAAAACACAGCCCAATCAAAATTTGTATTTTTTTGTGAAGTTGCTGGTCATACATAAATTCTTTCCTTATAAGAGTTTACCAACTAGTTATCTATATTCAGTATGAATATATTCATAGCTGAAATGTATAGTTTATATAAATGTAAATCAAGAAGTATAAAAAATTAAAGTAAAATGACTGCTTCCAGGAAAGTCTTGGGATTTTGATGAATATTTGAGCATGAGAAGAGTTTTGTTCAGCTTGTGAATTTTGGAATTTAAATTTAACTCAATAACAACTATATAATGGCCATACTTACTGTTGAACCTCACTGTAAAACTACATATTTAAAAAAATTGTTTTAATCAAATAATGAGCATTTGAGAGCTTTGTTTATGGTTTCGTTTGCAAAGAGTAATATGCAAGAGAAAGCAATGATACATCTGGCTAAATGTTGTAGCTGAAATTCTCCTAGTTGATTTAAACTGGGGGAAGATTGTTACAAGAAATTTTATGTAATCTATATTGGTTATGCACATTTGAATAATTAATTATTTTATAGCAACAAGTCTTGGGTCCTATGGACAGAGTGATTTTCTTTATGATTATGTTTGGAATAAATCCAGTCAACTACTCTTTCTCTCCCTGTAGAATTTGAATTGGGTTAATTAGAAAGGCAGTGGACCTCCCACTCCCCACTGGCTCCTCCATAGAATTTTTTAGAAGATATAAAGAAGCAGATAACTTTTTGCAAGAAAATATAAATATATATAATTATGATTTATACCATATATTTGGTTCCTATTTTATGTGTGTGTGTCTGTGTGTGTATGCAAACATGCAAATATGTTCATAGCTCCTTATAGAACTAAACATGTGCTGAGTATGAGTAAAAAGTGTTCAATCTAAAGATTGTTACTGGTATAAATTTGTTGAAAAAGACCTTTTTCTTTCCATTAAGGCTACTTTGAGTTTCTATGAGAAAAACAAAATTGTCTGAGGTTAGAAAGTAGAAAGAGTGGGTATCACTCTCTAGTGATAGCTGGTCTGGATGGATTGCCTATCAGTTGACATGTAGTGTAGGAAAACATGGCCATTTGACACAAAGGCTTTTCTTTACAATTCTATCTGGAGCAAGAATACTTTCACTAACTTATAACTTCATAGAATGATTCTTTTTTGCTTCAATTTTTTTGAGTTTATGTAAATTTTTCTAGATAGCTTATATTAACCAAACATGAAAACACTAGCTTTGTAACATGAGCAATAGACTTGATTTGTAAAGACTATTGGGACACAAAATAAGTAATTTTGCTTTAGCTTCAAATGTTTTCTCTTTCACAAACAGAGATAATATCATCAACAATAACTATAATTCACATATTCCAAGTCCTTATTCTATACCAGGGACTTCAATCAGTACTTCATATGAGATATCTCATTTAGTCATCAGAACAACCCAACAGGCTCTTCTTTGATGCAAATTACCTTATACATATCAGTAAGTAAGAGAATGAAATTGGTATAATGAGGAAATTTCATTGATTTATAAGTTACTTTACAGTATATTCATTTTGAAATATTCTGCATATGCTTTTCTTATAATTAAAAAGAAAAACAGCTATGTAAGTCTTAAGAAAAAGCTAAAAATGTAGTGTCTTTATTTAGTACAAATGAGTCTACTTTATTAGCTATGATTGATAGTATGTTAATCTGGAAAAGCTGTGGGTACAGATGAAGGAGCTGCAATTATTTTCTGAATTAAAACAATAGATTAATTAAGAAGGCTAAATACTAGATCATATTTTCATTTTAATGAAAAGGCATCTATTTAGAAGTAAATGGACCTCAATACCAACTTCTTGAAGAAGCAAGCACAAACCCCAATACTTTAGGATGTAAAAGATTGACAAACTGTGACACTTGGTGAAAATGTCATTAAATATTTAATTGTACTAGTATTTTTATTGTGGTTGTGATTTTAGTTTTTGTTAGTGCTCTGGATACAAGAACACAAGTTTTTTTTTCTTCTTCTTTTTTTTTTTCTTAGGTACATACATAGAGTGTTATTGTAGAAACACCAGCTCTATTGTGGTATAGATTTTGTAGAAGCATGAAATTAAAGGTGACTGAGGTTAAGTTATTTATCCACTTACATGTAGTTGGTAAATGGTGAATCCATGTTTGGATTTTAAGTCTGTCAATTTCAGGGCCAGCTCTCTTAACTTTTATGAGTATCAAACTATGTTTAATCCCTTTTTCCTGACTGCAACCATTTATTAAGTCAAAGGAAATTTTTATGTAAGAGGAATCCCATCCTATGCACCACCTATTCTACAAGACAGATCTCTTCAAGATGAGTACTGTTGAGGAATAGATCCCTTTATTTTCATGAAATATGTCTCTTCACCTTTAGCAATATTCTTTGTTCTGCTATACTGTCTGATAATAATAAAACCATCCAGCTATCTTATTAGTGTTGCATAGTATATCTTATTCCTTTATTTTTAATGTATCTGTGTCTTTATATTTAAAATAAAGTGAGAGATGGGAATGGATATTAAATGTCACATGGAAGAAGTTAAACAAAAGGCTTTACTGGAGAAAGAGAAAGCTCGGAAAACAAGAGAGGAGGCAAAGGGACCATAATCTCACAGATATTCTGCTGGACAGCTACTTATCAGCATTGTCTCAGAAAACTAGCTGCCCAGATTTGGAAATACTTGGACTTGTGGGAAGATAAAGTCCCCACTGCTGGCATGGAAATAGAGGGCAGAGCTTGTGGCTCAAAACTAACTTCACCTTGGATTTCTCCTGTTCTGTTGGGAGGAGTATGGAAGACAGTGTTGTTTAGGCAAGCCAGAGTGAACACCTATATCCTTTTTCTTCTTCTTCTTTACTTTTTTTTTTTTTTTGAAAAATATTGCTCCCTACATTGTCTTTTTAAATTGTGCTCTCCCTCCTCTCCAAATTTTTGGTCGAAAGTAACATTGCACATGAAAATGTTGAGAGATTTTTAGCAATGTGAATGGAGTATTTTGGCAGTGTTTTAGTTTTATTGATTTAGTAGTGGTTAAAATAACTATTACAACTTTCTCTGGTTATATATAATGAATCTGCATTATAAAGGAGAGCACATTAACCCTTTTCCTTTGTATGTTTGTGTGCTGTGTATGTGAACTATAAAAAAAATCTATTATTGCTGTTATGCATCATTAAATAAAGGTATAAACAATGTTATTTGACCTACAGGGATACATTTCTTTATTTTTTTATTGATCAGAAAATAGAATGCCATTTAATTTCTTAATTACATATTGAAATACAGATCAAATAATTGTTCAAAGGTTAGTTGTATGAAGTATTTATAAACAAATGTATATTAGCCCTTAAACATATTTGTAAGTCAGAAAATGCCATCATTATCTTCTCTGTACATTTAGTTGTATTATCTGTATGTTATCATTTTCCATTTCAGTTAAAAAAGATAGAAAGATAAGTTTAACTTAATAGTTGCATATATTTGTACTAGTATGTAAAAATTAGGAGACAAAAATCTGCCATTTAGAAAAGTATGTGTAAGTAAGAGTATGTGCATTTAAACATTATTTAGATTTGTTGTAACAAATAATGGCTCAACATTCTCTAGGTAGAGAAAGCTCATTAGTAATAATATGTTAAAAATAGTATAGATGATGATGATGATGATGATGATGATGATGAATGTAATTGGAAAATCATCCAAGGAGACCCCCCTTTTATTTGTAAATACACAGTGATATAACATTTAGGCCAATTTTGTGCCTTAAAAAAATGCAGCAGATACATTTTGCATGACTATTTTTCAAGGTAGATTCATATTTATGAATTATGTATATATATTCTTGTATGCTATCCTAAGGCAATGAGTTCTCTAGATATATGCCATTTATCTTAATGCCTCTAGGAGGGTACATTTTTATTTACATCCACATCTCTCCTATATGCCATAAGTTTAGTAAAATGGGTCAGCTGCAAATGATAGCCCTAAGCTCTAATGCACTTTGTTTGACAAAGGGACTATAGCTCTATGGGATCTAAGTTTCATCAGTTCTATTTTCATGTAAAATTCATGGAACCTTTTACAGAGTAAGAAAGATTAGAAGTGTACTCTCTTTCAACACTTATTCAACAAGTGTCTACAATTCAGCCCACTGAAAATAATAAGAAATCAAACAACGGAATGTTACTTTAGAACAATGTGTTGTTCTAGTTGAGTACTCCAGACATGTCTTAAAGAAGGATGGCTTCTATTGTGCATCTGTATGTTAGTTTTGTCTTTTACATTAAGATTTATGTTTTATGGATTTGCTCTGAGATAAAAGAAAAAAGAAGCAATTTTCACCATGGAAAACTCTGCTACTTTTACCTCTTTCTTTCTCTTATTTTTGGGATATCTCTTGTTCATATCAGAAGTCTTAGTGAACTGAAGTATCAGCCTCTGATAATACAGCATTTCCTTTTGGGAAGGATAAATTTCAGTGATAACTCCTGTGAGAAGTGTTGGACAGGGAAGGGAATGGATTCTTATTCTTAAAGAGAAACAAGAAATAGATGATGAAACTCACCAAGTGTTTGAATCTCTGCCTCCCAGTTTCATCTCTCAACAATATTTATAAATAACATAATAAAGGTATTTTTGGCCTTTTTTAAAATAAGACTTTTTTTCTATCATGTCAGACATAAACTTGAATATTTTCTGTTTTAAAACAGATTTGCCAATCAGCCAGAGTTTACGTGTATGATCTTTGTTAAAGGATGCATACAAGTAGAATATGTTTTCAAACAACTTTCTTTGGTTTGCAGGTACAATTTTGGTGGATAATATGTTGATCAAAGGGACTGCTGGAGGACCAGACCCTACCATAGAACTTTCTTTAAAGGACAACGTGGATTACTGGGTGCTGTTGGATCCTGTTAAGCAAATGCTTTTCCTGAACAGTACAGGCAGAGTTCTGGACAGAGATGTTAGTGTTTTTTTTCTTTGTCTCTGTGTTATAACTTTATTATAATCTAAATATCTTCGTGTGTTTGCTGATATGATTCAACTTTTCTTGATATAATTAGAGTTTATTTTATGTGTTTATCAACAAAAACATTGTTTTTGTTGTTAATTCCTTAAAAGAAGAAAAAAGAAGAGACCATCTGGCTCTGAGTGGGTAGGCCCATAATTCAGCTGAGCAGTAGTGGCAGATGTAAAATACAGGTAGCAGCAGAGAATAGAAATGAGACTATTAGGCTCAACTTAGAGAAAAAAAAAGTCATCCTGGATGTTATCCCCATCCCCACCACTGCCCCTCACCCACTATGTCCTTTCATCACATCAACAGTCTTTCACCCCACAGTTTACAATTATGCAGTTATGGCTGGGTAGCTAAGAAAGTGTAAAATGAAATAAAGACAGCTGCTATCTTTGAGTTTATAGTATCTTAATTTATCATATTATAAATCTTACTTTTATGAAAACTAGATAATAGCCAAATTGACAAGCTGCAAGATCTTCCCTTCTCCCCACCTTGCCAGATGCATTACTCATACTGGCCCTAATTAGGGACATTCATATCCAAGTTATATGAATTTTATAATGTAAAATGTTAGAAGAATTATAAAATATTTACCTATTTTAGACTGTTAATTTATATTTTGTTTCCTTTTTTAAAAAATTACCTTATCACTGATTATAATAATGTACTGGTTTACTAGTAAATTACTTTCTTTTTGGAACCTTTTTGTTTTCTTCATTTGATTATAAAGCTCTAAGTTCTAAGTCTGAATTATGAGTTGAGAGGAAGAATGTGCTTCAATATAAATAAATGGTGTTACTACATCTATTCAGCCTATAAAATTGTTTTAATTTTAATTACTTATCAAAAATTATCTTAACCCAGCACCTATCTGTTTTATGTGAAGTACAGATCATTGCTGCTAGAAAAGTAGTGTGGTAAGTGTTTTTAACCCAAATCTAATCACTACTGGAAATTATGGTTTCATTTAATTGTAAAACAATATAAGCTTAAGGTAAACATATCAAGAAAATAACTCAGGTTAGTGGGTGAAGAGTGTTCAAAATATCAGTATCATAGGCAAGAAAAATGATTTGATTTTAGCAAAATTGTAAATTTACCCAGGGCTGAGAAAACTACATGGCCTTGGGCTATATAGTCTCTAATCTCTACCTTTGTCTGTTCATGTGCTGTATTTTTCTCTCTGCAGATTTGATTTCTTTGTACACATAATTTTGCTCCCTTGCTTCTTTGGTTTGCATTTGGCTTTTGCTCTTACTAATGTTTACTTTACTCCAGTTCCCAGTAAGCTTCAGTGCAATGCCTGCTACAGACTGACCATTGTCACTGTGTTTTTTCTAATTGGTGAGAGAGAGAATCTAAATAGTCACCGACTTAAATGAATTATAGCTAGAGAAATGGGGATGAGGTCATATGATAAATCCATGTTCAAACATACCTACCCTTTCAGCAGCAGTTAGGAGAAGTACATTTTCCAGAGAAGACATTCCAAATCATGTTTTCTATACTTTGTTCATTGAGGCTGTAAACTATCTCTTAATGGAAACATTTGAACAATTATGATTGCATAGAACTAAAGAAAATGTAATATAAATAAACATTTTTAAGGTTAAATGTTAAAAAAGAAGCTAATAAACTAATGATCATGAAAATTGAGGACAAAAATAAACAGAAAAATTCCCAAGCCCCCAATACTTATATTTTATTAAAAAATTTTGTATGACTTTGTATAAATATAAGCTGTTGATAATTTTCAAGCTTTGTCCATAACTCTTGCCCTAATTGTTATAATTTTTTATTCCCTATTTTTACTTTTGTTCATTAAAGTTACATACATTTCCTGAGAGAGAAGAGGAGGGTGGGGCATTGGTAAGAGAAATGAGAAACTATGGATGGTAAAACAACTCAAACATGTTGCCTGTAATAAAAATTAAGACTCGGTAATGAAGGATAATCACATAAGATTTTTGAAATGTCAAATTATTGTCTTACTTGACCAATATTATCTAATCATTGTTATGCATGGGACAATAATCATCATTACAACATCAATAATTAAAATAATAATAATAAAAATATGATTCTGACACAGTCATGTTATACATATCTCAAAACTCTGGGTAACCTTCTGAGAGCCTCAGAGAGAAATGCTGTTCATGATAATTCCAAGTATATTAACATCTCCTTTCAGACTCTAAATTGGTCGCTTCACAAAGAACTTTGACTCCTCTGCCCAGAAGAATATCTATTGAACTACTTTTTATATTTTTATCTCCACTGGGCATCTTGCATTTGCATCAATCAGCATAACTCTATATAAGCCCTCTTAGTTCTCACTTATACTTCAGGATAATCTTCTAATAGTTCTCTTCATCTTATTTCAGGATTCAAACTGTTCTAGATTCAGTGCCCCAAAACAGAATTCTGACCTTGTCAGTAGATGACTTCCTTGCAAACTGGCTTATCTGGACCTTGAGGTTTCCTAGATTCAAGCTGTTACCTATCTCACTTCCTTTTATTTAGAAATACATAGATACTAATATAGGAGAACTAAACTAATCTTTGTTCTCTAAACACAATCTATTTTTTTTCTTATCATGACTTCTCTAATACCCTTTTGGGTTTACATTTTAAAATTACCTTTATTCATTCCCATCAGATGTCTTAAATGCTATTTTATACATTAAATCCTCCCTAATGGTAACACTGGCATGTAATTTCTTACTTTAAACTCCAGAGCCTCCAAAACTCCTTTTGACTTGCGTTTAGTGATTTGTGTTTATCTTGTATCAATTTTACAGGATTTGCTGAGTGCACAAGGACTATGTCATATTAATCCCAACCCAAATTGAACTTTGTGTATAATAAATATAATTAAATAAACTAAATGTCTTTACTGTGAAAAATCTACAAATTTATCTAAATATTATGTAACCTCATTATATTTTTAAATCCATACTTTCTTCTGTAGGAAAATTCTATAAATACACCATTCATTGTGTAAGTTTAATATTTGAAGGACACTCATAATTCTGGCCAGCCATTTCCTATGTTTGTTTCATTATTTAAAAATAATTTCTACAGCACAGTGTGCCTAATATCTTTTTACTATCTTCCAGTTTATTTGTGAAGTGATGAAGATTTTTTATTTTATAAAGGTAGAAATTACACGGAAAGAAAAATCATGACAAAAACCTTTCATTCCTATCAGGATTGAATAAACTTTACCTTTGCTTTATAAAAAAAAATAAAATCAATTTTTAATACAGATTTGCTAAAAATGTATCCTTCTAAATCATTTAACCCTTCAAATAACATGGTTTCTAGAAAAAACTTGATTCCCCTTAGATGATAATGTGTGCTATAATCAATAGCAAAACATCAATAGATTTGCTATAAAAAAAAATTTTTATGTGGAATTCTAAGTGATTTTTCTGAAAAACTTAACACAATTTGCTATTTTTTGTCTTTTTTCAAATTACAAAACACATACATATTTGTTGGAAAATTGTCTACCCCTACTTTCTACTTCCAACTATACTTTTCAAAGATAACTTCTATCAGTATACCACTCCTGCACTTTATCAATGCATATCAAAACCTACACACACACACACACATACACACATACACACTATGATACAGATATGCAAATATACATTCAGAATATTATGTTACTCATTTTTAAATTCAGAGAATGTCTAGGAATATATGAAATGTGATTGTTTTAATAATTACCCAAACAATTTATACATGTTTTTCCTCTTTGTTTTATTAATGAAGCACTTAAGAGAATTAGAGAAGATAAAATTGCTATGACTTATTTTTGCCACCAGTTATGAAAGATAAAACAAAATTTTCCTAACACATTTCTAAACATTTTAGAAGCCCTAAACTCTCTCTAACCAATTTAGTAGAACTGTACTTGATATATTTATGACCTTCTTATACAGCAGAATAGAATCTATTCTAACATGAGATTACAGTGTATGTTATATATTAGGTACAGGGAATTCTTGCCTTCAACATGAACCATTATGGTTGGAATTTATTGCAAGCTGAGTTCTATCTATACTACTAACAGTTGCATAGAGAGCTAAAGTTGATAGTGACAAGAGTTTCAGATGACCTGGTTATATCTAATTTATGGGCACTTAGCAGGACTAAGTGGGCTCAGTGCATAGTGCATTTGCTCCTCTATTTGCAAAGAATGTGACCTTTTTGTCCTAGTGCTACCACTCAATATAGAATTAGAAGTTGAGATGAAATGGTTTTATATGTCTCTCTTGCAACATTTAGAAGACAAAACCTTTAAAACATGATTCACCTGATTGTCTTGAGAAGATGTGCCAAGGGCTAATAGTGCAAGTATTTATTGTTTTTTACTTTACAAATGAAATATGCAGGGCCTTCCTTAAATGTCCATTAGAGCAAACACTTTAAAACTAGTAGTAAAGATGGAGGTTATCTAATTCAAATTCTTTCAAAAAAACTTCTAAGAACTAGTCTCGTTAAGTGATCTTTTAGACTCAAGCTTGTATATTTTTAGTGATAGGGCTTGCTTTATAGGATAGTCTATTCTATTCTGCACACATTTAGATTAATAGAAAACCTCTGCTTATGTTGAAAACATAGGCTCTGTAATACTTTATATTGATTGTTCTTATTTCTGCTCTATGGAACTGAAACACTAAAAGTTTGCTAGATCTTTTCATAACAACCATTCAGATGTCTGATAAATCTCATGTTTTTAAGTTTAAATATCTTCAAATTTTGCCACATATTTTAATGTGTTCAAATTTTATATCTTACTCATCCAAAAAGTGGGGCTTATTAAATCCACCTATCTCTGCATTTAATATTATTAATGAATACTAAGTTTTTATTATTGTTCCATCAGCCCATTTATAGTGTTGGCATGTAAACTCATCTTTTTCTCATCAGAATTACACAATTTTCACATTATTCTATTTAGATAAGTGTTTTTCTAATATAAATAAACTGATTGATATTTATTATTATGGTAGTGTATCATTTTTACATTACTTCTACAATAAGTTATTTTGACTTATTAAAATGATTTGAACCTTGTCTCTTGTCATTAAATGTATTATACATCCTTCTGAGTTTTATGATGTTCACAGATTTTATACACATGACTTTAACACCTTCATTTATGTTAATGATTTAAAGTGGAATGGAATAGATATTAGAATACAGAGCTATATAGCATGCCACTGGAGACCTTCCTCCATTTTTTTCAGGTATAATTATTCAGACAGGTACAAATCAATTCAACTTTCTTCTTTATTGGCTGTATAAATATCTTGAGATTAAACAATTTTTGCTTCAGGTTAGATATAGTGTCTACAACATTCTTCTCATTTAGAAATGTGGCATGTGACATTTTTAATAAACATATCCCAGCTTCTGGTAATCATTGCTATATCTTTAAATTGGTTTTAATCTATGCATTTGATAATTTAATATCCAGGATTATAAATCTGTATTTTGTTGATTGTACATTTTCCACTTTTTTGGAAATGTAGCTTTTTGTAAATAAAAAGTGATTTTACATCCATTATATGTTAATATGTACCTAACAGAATAATCTCATTTAACACTTATAATCATATCAATGTTTATTATTACCTCATTTGTACAAACAAGCAAACTAAACACAGAGAGATTTCACACCCAGATCATACAGTTAATAGGTTATGGAACTGAGTTTGGAAGCAAAGCAGTTTGACTTGGGTAGTACACAGTTATCTGTCCTAGGCACAGTGATAGTTACTGGGTAAAGAGGTTTAGCTATGACGAAAACAATACCCCATATTTTATGGAGTTTCCAGTCTACTGAAGGGAGACAAACTAAAATAAATATATGAAATGTGTAATATGTCAAGTGGTGGATGAGAAATGAAATTAAAAAAATAGTGAAGAGTGAGATTGAAAGTGAGAAGTAGGTTGGGAACATGTTACTTTAGATGGGATGGTAAGAACTGTTCTGATAAAATGATATATTTAGAGGGAAAATTTTATAAGCTTGAAAAAGATTTTTAAAATTACAGAGATATATACTTTGACTCTAGAGTAAAAAAGATGTGCAGCCCAATTCTGTAAGCCCTTAACTATATGACCTGAGTAGATAAGTGAGTTCTCCTTTGATGACACTTTTCTCCTTCAACTAATTTATCATAAAAAATAATTAAGCAAATTAGCACATATTTGTGTGTAGAATGGTTATTAAAGTATCATTTATAATGACAAATATTGACAACATAAAACATATAAGTTTTACTTAGGTAAATTATGCTATAGACTTATAATGGAGTGAGCACTGTTAAATTTCATAATGTAATACATAATTATATATACCAAAATGTTATAGTAAATCTAGATTTGCAAACATGGGATGATATTCAGTTTGACTCTGGTAGTACACAATTGTCTATCCTAGGCACAGCGCTAGTTACTGGTAAATAAATTTAGTCATGACCAAATATGTGTGTATATGTGTGTATAATAGATGTATATTTGATGAAGGGATAGATTAGCAAAATAAGCATTTAAATGTATAAAATGAATAGGTTTCATTGCATTATGAATTGATTCTCTTCTTTTGCTAATTGGTATTTTAATTTTTATCGGATATCAACATGTAATATTTTAGCAACAATAAAAATGAACACAAATATTATACAATGCTTTCCCAAGAAATTTTTTATTAACATATTATTTTTATAAATTAAAAATTCATATCATTGTTGCCTTAACTTTTAGAGGGACAAATTTATTTTATTCTAGCAAATCACAACATTAATTTTATAACTGTATTCATCACCAGTCCTCTAATTGAGAACATGATGCTATTTGAGAGCTTATACTTTGAGACACAAAACTGAACAATGAAATAATCATGATTGTCTTCTCTTCTTAAAATAATGCAAAATGGATCAATTTTTGTAGCTTATTTTTTAGAAATATGAACAAACATAGACAATTGTATTAAACAAACAAATGTTTTAACAGTTAATAAGAATCTTCAGTTTCATTTTTTTTTTAAGTTGTAATTTCTGCATTGCAGCCACCAATGAACATACACTCCATTGTGGTGCAAGTCCAATGCATCAACAAAAAAGTGGGCACTGTTATCTACCATGAAGTTCGAATCGTGGTGAGAGACAGGAACGATAACTCACCTACATTCAAGCATGAGAGCTACTATGCCACAGTGAATGAGGTCAGTTTACATGCACTCTCCCTGTGTATATTTTTGATTGATATATGTAACTAATTGCATACTATAAATGTCTTGAAATGAGTGCTCTGTAATAATAAGTTTAACTGATTAGAAATATGAAGAAAACATTTTAAGAAATACTGATTTAGAAGAAATAAGGTATGGTTGATTTCTGGTATGGCTTTAAGAATTTACTTTGCCACGGCAAAAGTTTTGATTTATTTATAATAATAACCCAAATGTTGATATTTGTGATCATCTTGGACAATTTTATGCTTGAATCCACATGCGGTTTTACTAAGGCTCAAAAGGAGTTTTTAGTCATATTGTAAGACGACGAACTTGTTTTCTTCATATCTCTGAAATGCTAGCTATAATTAAATACTGGAAGAAAATATTTATTTAAGCCTCTATTAATTTAAAATTATTTCTTCAATTTTAAAATACAGTTTTGCCACATTCAAAATATTTAAATATAAATTGTAACTTCTTATAAGAAAATGCTGATCAAATTATAAAAATTATTTTGAAAGTAATTGTATTACTTTTATTACAACATGCCTTTTTTGGTCATTTGTTGATTTGCTTTGTTTTGTTCTTCTGAGATAAAAATTCATGGGTCAAGAATACCTTTTATGTTATTTTTAAAAATGTTGTTTAACTGTTTTGTTGTTTCATTACATTAGAAAATATTACCAAGATATCTCTATGATCATGACTGTTATATGCACTTAAATCTTAAACAATACCTACTTTATATGAGGAAATCAATGTAATTTAGGTATTAAACATAACATTGAGGCTTTTACCACCTAAAAACTTTTGAAACTATTAAAATGTATCTTATTTATTTATTTTAACTTTTCAATCGAAGTTGACATTCAATATTATTTTAAATTAGTTTCAGTTATACAATATAGTGGTTAGATTTTTACATAGTTTACAAAGTGATTCCCTTGATCAGTCTAGTACCCACCTGGCACTGTACATAGTTATTACAATGCTATTGACTATGTTACCTATGCTATACTTCACAACCCTGTGACTTTTTTATAACTACCAATTTGTACCTCTTAATCTTTACATTTTTCACTCAGCACCCCCCAACTCTCCTTCAATCGGCAATCACCAGTTTGTTCTCTGTTTGCATGAGTCTGTTTTCATTTTGTTGTTCACTTATTTTTTTCCTTAGATTCCACATATGAGTGAAATCATGTGGTATTTGTCTTTCTCAGTCTGACATTTTTCACTTAGTACAGTGCCCTCTAGATCATCCATGTTGTTGCAGATAGTAATATCTCCTTTTTTTAAATGGCTAATATTCAGTTGTATGTATGTACCAAAATTGCTTTATCAATCATCTTTTAATGGGCACATAGGTTGCTTTCATATCTTGGCTACTGTAAATAATGCTGCAGTGAACAAAAAGGCGTATGTACATTTTTCAAGTTAATGTTTTGGTTTTCTTTGAATAAATACCCAAAAGTGGAATTACCGGGTCATAAGGTAATAAGTTCTATGTTTAATCTTTTAAAGATCTCAAAATGGCTTTCCATAATGGCAATACCAATTTGCTATTCCACAAACAGTGTACAAAGATTCCCTTTTCTTTACATCCTCACCAATACTTGTTTTTTTTGATTTCTTAATGATAGCCATTCTGACAAGTATGAATTTATATTTCACTTTTTAATTTAATTTAATTTAATTTTATTATTAGTTTCAGGTATACAGTACATTGCTTAGACATTTATATAGTTTGTGAAATGATCCCCCTATTACTCTATCTTCCCTTTGGCTCTACACATTGCCATTTCATTAGTGCTGACTACATTCCCTCTGACATGCTCCTCATCCCTGTGACCATCTATCAATCACTAATTTGTACTTCTTTAACCTTTCATCACTTTCTCATAGCCCTGCTACCCGTCTCCCAATCACCAGATTGTCTTCTCTATTTGTGCGTTTGTTTTAGATTAGTTTGTTCTTTTTGTTCCTTAGATTCTGCATATAAGTGAAATTATGTGATATTTCTCTTTCTCTGACTTATTTCACTCAGCATAATAACCAATAGGTCCATCCATATTATTGCAAATGGTAAAATTTCATTTTTTATGGCTGAGTAATATTCCATTGTATATATGAACCATAACTTTTTTATCCAATAATCTGTCGATGGGTATTTAGGTTGCTTCCATATCTTGGCTATTGTAAATAGAGCTGCCATGAACATAGAAATACATAGATCTTTACAAATTATTATTATTATTATTATTATTATTATTATTAATTTATTTTTATTTTTTATAAATACCAAGGAGTATAATTGCTAGATCAAAAGGTATATCCATTTATAATCTTTTGAGAAACCTCCAGACTGTTTTCCATAGTGGCTGTACCAATTTGCAATCCCACCAACAGTGTATGAGAGTTCTTTTTTCTCCACATCCTTGCCAATACTTGTTCTTTCGATTTATTGATGATAACCATTCTGACTGTGGCTTTAATTTGCATTTATCTGATAATTAGTGATGTTGAGCATCTTTTCATATGTCTATTAGCTATCTGTAGATCTTCTTTGGAGAAATGCCTTCTGGTCCTTTGCCCAGTTTTTAATTGGATTATTTATTTTTTTGATGTTAACTTGTGTGAGTTCTTTATAAATTTTGGATGTATCACAGGCAAATACCTTCTCTCACTCAGCAGACTTTTTGTTTTGCTAACAGTTTTCTTTGCTGTACAAAGAAAATGTACATGTAGTTCCATTTGTTTATTTTTTTCTTTTGTTTCCCTTGCCTAAGGAGATATATCGGGGGAAAAAAAGTATTATTACTAAGAGTAAGATAAGGGAGTTTGCTGCCTATGTTTTCTTCTAGAAATTTTATGGTTTTGAGTCTTTCATTTAAATTTTTAATCCATTTTGAGTTTTTCTTGTATATGGTGCAAGAAGGTAGTCTAGTTTCATTGTTTTGCATGTATCTGTCCAGTTTTCATAGCACCATTTATTGAATAGACTGTCCATTGTATATTCTTGCCTCCTTTTTTATAGATTGATGATCATAAAGGCATGGATTTGTTTCTGGGCTCTATTCTGTTACATTGATCTATATGTCTTTTTATGCCAGTACCATGCTTTTTTGATTACTATAAATTGCAGTACAATTTGCTATCAGGTAGAGTAATTACCTCCAACATTGCTCTTCTTTCTCAAGATTAGGGGTCTTCTGTGGTTCTATATAAATTTTAGGATTATTTGTTTAGTTCCATGCAAAATGCCATTGGCATTTTGACAGGGAATGCATTAAACCTATAGATTGCTTTGGGTAGTATGGACATTTTAACAATGTTAATTGTTCCTATCCATGAGTAGTGTATGGTTTCATTAATTTGTGTCTTCTTCGGTTTCTTCAATAATTTATAATTTTCTGAGTACAGGTCTTTTACCTCCTTGGTTAAATTTATTCCTAGATACTTTTGTGTGTGTGTGTGTGTGTGTGTGTGTGTGTGTGCAATTGTAAATGGATGTTTTCTTAATTTCTCTTTCTGATAGTTCATTGTTAGTGTGCAAAAGTGTGACTTATTTCTGAATATTGATCTTATATCCTGATACCTTACTGAATTCATTTATCAGTTCTAACAGTTGTGTGTGTGTGTGTGTGTGTGTGTGTGTGTGTGTGTGTGTGTAATTTAGGGTTCTTTATATATAGTCATGTCATCAGCAAATAATAAAGTTTTACTTCTTCCTTTTGAATTCGAATTCTTTTATTTCTTTTTCTTGTCTGCTGTGTTTAGGATTTTCACTACTAGGTTGAATAAGAGTAGAGAAAGTCAACATTTTTATTTTGTTTCTGATCTTAAGGAAAACACTTAGCTTTTCTTCATTGAGTATGATGTTGTGGGTTTGTCATATGTGGCTTTTCTTATGTTGAGGTATGTTCCCTCCATTCCCTCTTTTCTGAGAGTTTTTAATCATTAAATAGATGCAGGATTTTGTCAAAAGCTATTTCTGTATCTGTTAATATAATCATATAATTTTTACCTTTTAATTTGTTAATGTGGCCTATCAAATTAATCGATTTACAGATATTGAAACAATCATGCATCCCGGTAATAAATCCCACTTGTTCATGGTAAATGATTTTTTAATCTATTGTTAAAATTTTATGTTTCTAGTAATGTATTTTTTTTTAGATTGTTCAATTTGTTGGCATATAATTGTCTGTAGTACTTTTTATAATTCTTTGTATTTATGTGGAGACAGTTGTCACTTCTATTTCATTTCTGATTTTATTTATTTGAGTCCTCTCTTTTTTTCTTGATGAGTCTGGTTAAAGTTTTAGCAATTTTATTTATATTTACAAAGAACCAGATTTTGAATTCATTGATTTGTTTGTATTGTTTTTAGACTCTATTTTGTTTATTTCTGCTCCTTTATTATTTCCTTTGTTTCTATTTACTTTGGGCTTTGTTTTTCTTTTTGTAGCTCTTTTAGGTATATGGTTAAATTGTTTGATATTTTTGTTTGTTTGTTTCTTGAGGTAGGCATGTATCGCTGTGAATTTTTCTCCTAGGACTACTTTCACTCTATCCCATTGATTTGGGGCATTGTATTTTTATTTTCATTTGTCTCAAGATATTTTTTGAGTTTTTCCCTTTATTTTATTATTAACCCATTCATTATTTAGTAACATGTCATTTAGCCTTTATATATTTGTGTGTTTTTCAGTTTTTTTCTTGTAATTGATTTCTAGTTTTACGTCACTGTGGTTGGTGAAGATACTTGATATGGTTTCAATCTTCTTAAACTTATTTAAACTTGTTTTGTGGCCTAACATGTGGTCTATCTTGGTAACTGTTTCATGTGCACTTGAGAAGAATATGTATTCTGCTGCTTTGGAGTAAAACACTCTAAAAAAATCAGTGAAATCTCTCTGGTCTAGTGTATCATTTAAGACTGCTCTTTCTTTCTTGATTTACTTTCTGGAAGATCTGTTCATTGGTGTCAGTAGAGTGTTAAAGTCCCCTGCTATGATTTATTACTGTCAATTTCTTATGTTGGAAATTATTTGCTTTATATATTTAGGTGCTTTAATATTTGGTACATAAATGTTTACTAAGGTTATGTCCTCTTGTTGGATTGATCCCTTAATCATTACATAATGTTTTATTTTTTCCTCCCTTGTTATAACCGTTGTTTTAAAGTCTATTCTGTCTGCTATTAGTATTGCTAGCCCATTTTTTTCATTTTTATTTATATGAAATATCTTTTTTTCATTTTTTTTTTAGTCTGCATGTGTCTTTCAATCTGAAGTAGGTCTTTTGTAGACAGCATATGTATGGGTCTTATTTTCTTATTTATTTGACTATCCTATGTCTTGAACAGAACATTTATTCTGTTCGTACTTAAAGTGATTATTTATAGGTACATAGTTATTTCCATTTTATTATTTATATTTGTTTTTTTTTTCTTTCCCTTCTTTGTAAAATTCCTCTAACATTTCTTGTAATAGTAGCTTGATGATGATGCATTCTTTTAGCTTTTTTCCTGTCTAGTAAGCTCTATCTTACCTTTAGTTTTAATTGATAGTCTTCATGAGTAGTCTTGGCTATAGGTCCTTGTTTTTTTTTCATCACTCTGATTATATCATGCCAATCCCTTCTGGCTTGCAAAATTTCTGTTGAGAAATCAGTTGACATTCTTATGTGAATACCCTTGTAAATAGCTGTCTTTCTTTTGCTGTTTTTAGAATTCTCTTTTTATCTTTAACCTTTACCATTTTAATTATTATGTATCTTGGTGTGGGTCTGTATAGGGTTCACCTTGTTTGGGATTCTGTGAACTTCCTAGATTTGTAGATACATTTCCTCCATCAATTTAGAAAAATTTTCAGTCATTATTTCTTCAAATATTCTCAGTCCTTTGCTTTCCCTCTTTTCCTTCTGTTACTCATATGATGTGAATGCTTTTATGCTTGACATTGTCCCAAAGGTCTTCTAAACGATAATTTTTTCTAATTCTTTTTTCTTTTTGCTGTTCTGATTGTGTGTTTTCTGCTTCCTTGTCTTCCAAATAGCTGATTTGACCATTTATTTCATCTAAACTACTGTTCCTTCTAATGTATTTTTCATTTCTGACTAGTTCTTTTTTTTTCTGGTTTCTATGTTTTCTTTTTTATGTTTACTATCTCCTTGTTAAAGTTCTCACTGAGATTATTCTTTACTTAAGTTCATTGAACATCCTTATAACCAGTGTTTTGAACTCTGCATCTGGTAGGTTGCTTGCCTCTATTTCATTTAGTTCTTTTTCTGGAGTCTTCTATTTTTTCCTTTGGGACTTGCATCTTTGTTATCTCATTTTGGCTGCCTCTCTGTATTTGTTTCTATGTATTAGGTATATCTGCTACATCTCCCAGTTTTAGCCAGGTGGCCTTATTTTGTAGATGTCCTAGATGTCTTGTGTGGCCCAATGGCTTAGTCTCTCTGATCACCTGAGCAGGGTGCTCCAGGAGTGACCCTTGTGCACATTGCATGTTTCCTTCTGTTTCATTTGAAACTTGATTGTTATTAGCATGTCAATGAGTGGGATTGACTCTTAGGCTGACTGGCTGTGAAGATTGGGCATACCCACAATTATGAGCTGCTGTGTGTGGGTTGACCCCATGGAGTAAGATTTGCCCTAGCCTGTTCATGTGCCTGTTGAGACAATTCCTGGGATATGACACATATGGGGCTAATCAGATAGTGCATTATTGAGTTCTAATGCCATCCTCTGAGTGTGTTGGTTCTGGAGCCCCTTGGGAGGGAGTACAGTGTAGTCCAAGGTTAGCTGCTTTCTGTGACCAGTTGGGGAATACCTGGTTGGAGCTATAAAGCTATTCATGTATGGTCGCTTCCTGAGCCTGGCCTGATGGTATGTGGGAAAGACCACACAGTGTACCAAGGGCATCTGCTACTAATACTGGGCCTCGGATAGCTCAGCAAAAGTCCCAGGGCACTCTAAGGGCTAAGGCTGCCTGCCAGATGCTTATTAGGCTCAGCAGATGAATGAGCCTGGGGCACTACCAGAATTGGATGAGGCAGGGTCTCAGGGAGTCATCAGGGTGGGGCAAATGATGTTCCCCAGGTTGGTACAGATTTTGACTTGTTGTCAGTGTTGAGCCTGTGGCCTCTTGCAAAAATCTCTGCTTACACCAAGGCCAACTATACAGCCCTTGTAGAGACCCCTGAGATTTGTTCAAGAAATACTGGAGCTAGGGTTGGGGCTGGTTGCCTGCCACTGAAAGTGTCTCTGGAGGTGTGCAAGCTGAGGCCTATTGATTGTCCTTAAAGGAACCTCCTGCTGGGAGCAAGGGGGTGGTGCTGGTTGCCTAGTTACCACCTAAAATTACCATCCAGCAATTTGCAAATTGGGTGTGAGTGGGGTCTCAAGGAGTCACATGGGTAGAGTGGGTGGATCTCTCAGACTTAGTGCAGATTCAGATTTGGTTTTGTGGGAGGAGGGCTCAACAAGGCAAGATGGCACTCAGCTGTAGACTGCACAGGAGGAGAGTTCAATAAAAGGACAATGGTGGCTGCCCCTCTAGCCCTCTCCCTGAAGCAACACAACTCAGTCTTTCCCTTTGTGTTTCTGGTACCTCTTGAGCTGCTGTTCCTCCACTGGAGCCCAGAACAAGTGAGTCTGAGTGAAAGGGCTTTCAGAGGATTTCTGGGTTTCTAGCTGCCTACTGTCTCACCTGGAAGGACAGAATCTCCACTGATTTTCACATCCAGATTTTGTAGGCACTCCTTTTTCCAACATTTAACCCCTGGACTGGGGAGCCCTGGTGTTGCTGGGGAGAGGCTTCCACAGCCTAGATATCCCTCCCAGTGCTCAATCACTACATGTGTGTGTGTGGGACCAGCATGTTTTGCGTCTTTGCCCCTCCTATCAACCTTGATGTGGTTCTTTAATACCTCCAGTTATAGTAGTTCTGTTTAGCTAGTTTTCAGATGATTCTTCAGCTTGTCTGTTTCATAATTTAGTTGCAGTTTTAATGTGGTCATGGGAAGAGGCATATACAACATTTACTTGCTCCACCATCTTGATTGGATCTCTGTATATTATTTATCTCAATATTATTTTAGTCATAAAATGGAAGAAATGGTGTTTCTCATAAACTGAGATTTTAATTATAAATTAGAAACTACTTTTTTAACATGACAAGTTACTGTTCAGTGAACACTTAACCTTTTTGAGCTACTTTTATTGAACAGATTTCTGTGAAAACAGACAGATGCTAATTAATGTAATTAATCAGGTTACATGATTAATTATTTTAGCATCTTATTTTAACATCTAAAGATTACTCTTTGAATGTGATTTTACTTTGAGTACTAACTTCATTTGGACATAAACTAATATATGAATTATCATAGGCAACACAGCTAATTGTAAAATCCATCTTTTTATCATATTAAACTATTCTTGGATCCATGTCTGCAGTTAATTTTTTGGAAAGAAATTTGTAATATTCAGTTTGAATTTCAAAGAATCTTATGTGATTTGACTACTTCCACTCACACCATCCATTCTTTTTAGCACACTGCTAAAAAATCTAAAAAATAACCTTTTCAAATACTATTTCAATCGTATTACTCTCCCATTAAAAAAAAAGTATGGTTTTTCTTTATTGTCAAGGAAAATATCATTCATCTCCATCAGATAAATTTCTAGATCTTTCAGATTCTGACCTTTTGTCAATGCATTCTTTTTTTAAAAAAAAATTAAGTTTATTGGGGTAACATTGGTTAATACAATTATATAATTTTCCAGTGTACATTATAATTTGACATCTGTATATTCTATTGTTTGTTTACCACCCAAAGTCCAATTTCCTTCAGCTACCATATATTTGATCCCCTTTAACCACTTCCTCCTCCTTCAACCCCCTATATTTGTCAATGTATTCTTAACTTCAAATTCTCTCTGATAATGCTTCACTCTGTTCAGAATAACTTCTTCATGTCTCACAAATATTTCTAATCTTGGGCTTTGTGACATTTTCATTTTACTTAGAATGGAATTCTCCCTACTTTGTAAGTCTCTAGGTTTTATTCATCTTTTAAACTTTAACTCAAGACCTAGTTTAATTTTCTATTTCTAAAATTATCCTCAACTATTCACTTTAATTAATCTTATATTTCTTCAAAATATAAACTCCTACAGCATCTGGACAATTTTAATTAAATGATATAATTCACAAAAGATTAACTATTTTATCTTAAACATTATTTGAGGAATCCTAGTTTTTTTGTTTGTTTTTTTGTTTGTTTGTTTGTTTACAAAGTTGTCTTATATGGTTTTCTCTCAATGCATTTCATTATAGCCAACTGAGGCAATCCAGTCTCACTGGCGCTATTATCATATCTTCTATGGTTTGATTATATAATGTGTAATTGATAATAAAATTTTCTCTTTTGATTTTGCTCAAACTCTCTCATACCTATTTTCCTGAAAGAAAGCAAAAGTTTATTTAAACCTCAAAACATAATCACACACACAAAAAGTAATTTAGCTGTTTTTCTTATCCTACATTGATTTGAGTAGTTCTTTCATAGTAGTAGTACTTTTCTCATTTAGTTTAATTGGTTTACACACACACACACACACACATACACACACATCCATCAATAAAATGCATTGAAATTATATATAAATGTATGTATATATGTGTATGTATGTGTATATGTGTATGCTGCAACTAGCTGCTTATAAAATAAAATTAAATGAAGTAGATTTTACTCTTCAAGGTCGCAAAATATTTTCTATGCTATTTTTCTTTTTTATATAAGACATTCAGTTAATGCAGAAAGATCTATTTTTTAATCATTAAGGGTTTAATAGATTACTGATGTCAAAATATTTTATATTTTATTAAAATCTAAAAGATAGCTATAAAATTATTACAGATTTATTAAAAGAGTCTCCAATGGCAATGCCACCTTGAACAAGCCCATTTCATTTGATCTCGGAAGCTAAGCAGGGTTGGGCTTAGCATACTTGGATGAGAGACCACCTTGGAAGACCAGGTAAAAAATAAAAAATAAGGGATTGTAAACTAAGATCCTTGCAATCTGTGAAGTCAGCCAAGGGTTGCCTCTTCTAAAAAAAAAAAAAAAAAAAAAAAGAAGTCTCCAAAATTAAGGTCCTGTTTAGTCACTCTCCTTATTCACTGAGAAAACTGAGACCTAGAGTAGTAGTATGAATAGACTGTGTTACACATTAAATTGGTCATAAAGTTGGAAAGAAAACCTAAGTCCTTGGTTCAGTCATCCCTTGCCTGCTTATTAATAGACATCCTATTATGCTTTCAATAGGAAAGTGGTTATACAACCACTTTCATGTAACTGATTTAAAAATAAATGTTAGTTTTTATACTATGGTATTATATCATAATGTTATAATCACAATTGGTACTTTTATAAATGCATTGTATATCTTTTACATTCTTGGTAAACATGTTCTATTAGTGTGTCAAGAATTTAATGCCTATATCTAAATGCTGAGCAAGGATTCTAACAAGGTTTATAATTCCTTGTTTGTCAGCAAGACATAGGACACTACAAGTATTTTTCTCTCTTTGGGTAATTGAAAATTCAATTTTGGACAATTATATCATTAAGTAATTAATCTTATGGGTTTAAAGAACAAATCGCACAGTCTAATTGTTGCTGATTATTCTTAAGCAATTTTTAGAAGATAAATATTTTCTAACAGTGGTTCCTTTAATAACACAGGCATTCTATCCCACAAAATATTTCTTTTGACATAATAAAAATTAAACAAGTGTAAGTCAAGGTGGACATAATGTTTTCTTTGCCTTGAAGAATTAATCTTAATATAGAGGTTATATTTCCCCTTGTATTTAATAATCTCTTCACAGATGGGCAGTTTTTTTTTAGTCAGTGTTAATTTGTTCCTTTTATCACCTTAAATGTTTATCGCTGATGTTACATGTGATTTATTTGAGATAATTTGTTGGCACTTTTTGGAAAACTGTTTACTTGCATTTATTTATTTTGACAAGGAGATAGTTCACAATATCTAAGAAAGAAAAGAGGGAGGAAGGGAGGAAGAAAGAGTAGAGAGAGAGAAAGGGAAAGACACATTGAGAGAGACAAAAATTCAAATTTTAAGTTATTTTAAGCCTATAAGGTATTATTTATATGGCTTCAAATTTATTTTATTTTGAAAATGTGCTTACTCCAATGCATTTTATAATTCTTAATAGATTAAAAGTACTACAAAATTATATGGTATTATGTAGGGTGTGCTTTATTAAAGTGATATTTTCTATCTTTTTACTCAGTTGAGACTAATTATAATCTAATTATTTTCTTTAGCTTCAGAAGGGAAGGATTTGGTTCAGATTTTGCCTATGTTTTCTAGGAAATTTGTCTTTTTTCATATTTCACTAGTTTATGTTGTTTAAATTAATTATGCTTTATTTTTCATAGTTTCATTTAGTTCATTCAGTTAGATTATTTAATTAGGTTAAAATATTAATAACAGAAGTATATACAATTTTAAAATTTATAATAAAATGTATTATCTTAATTTATTTTCATACCATAGTTATTTTAATTCTATAGTCATTTATTAAAACATTTACTTTGAGTTAAAATTCTACAACCATACTAATTTTAAAAATTTTTATGATTTCTGAAATTTTCATAATAAGATTTTACCAATAGGATATACAAATTTCTAAGGAAGATGTTTCCATATAAAATATTTTGTTAAAGTGGGATCTGAAATTAAGTTCAAAAGACCCATTCTTTTGCTTTTAATCAGTGTTAAATAATGGTAGGGCAGCCTTTTGAAATTCACATTTTGAGATAAACTGTGGTCCACATGTTAAATCTGGCCTGCTACTGCCTGTGTGTGTGTGTGTGTGTGTGTGTGTGTGTGTGTGTGTCCCATGAAATTTTACTATCTGTAATGAAAACATTTTATTGCAACATGGCCATGCTCATGCATTATGTATTGTTGGTTTTCTGCAATAGCAGAGTTGATTAGTTACAACAAAAACAGTATGGCCCACGAAGCTGAAAATATTTTCAATATAGCTCTTTTCACAAAAAGGGAAAAGTTTGCTTAACTTTTTTTGTTATCACTCTACATGAAATGTTAAGAAGATATCAAATAGATATAATGACTATCAGAATATATATAATAAATAACAGAATTTCATTGTATTATGTTGAGTATACTTTATTAAAGCAATATTTTTATCTTTATTTATTTTAGAGTCTATATGTATATTTTGAACTGTGTTTTTTCAAATTATAGACACATGAGAATATATGCACAAATTCACATATATATACATATATATACATATGTATATAGAGAGGTGTATATACATATATGTATGTATATGTATGTATACATACATGTATAAGCATGTGTCTGTGTGTATGTATAATATATATACAAAATCAATTAGAAATTTAGAAAAATACAGTTTAGGTTAATTAAAAGTTTGAACCCAGGAAAATTGCCAATATTCAACTATTTTTGACCTATAAAATTGGCAATTGAATTAGGTTCTATAAATAAAATGTGTTTTAAATAAAATTTGATGCCACTATATTATAGTGATATTTATATTATGACTTAAGAGTAATGATAAATATGTACTTCATATCTATTATAAACACTGTTGTCTCCTGATGGTGTTTTGAATTTATTTGATAAATTGGTTTTATTATCACTTATTTTCCTGAATTGCTACTAACTAAATTATAAGAAGTTCTATATAACAAGCTTAAAGTAAAAAAAAAACAAAAAGCAGAATTGGAAAGAGATGGAACTGAAGAACAAAGTTGGGGTCAGGTTCTGAAAGGCATCATCAGTTACAAAGAGGAGTTTTCAGCAATAAATTTTCAGTGACTGGTTTAAGCAACAAAGTTACATTCATATTTGCTCTCTTATGAACTTATTCTTACAGCTTTATAGGAAAATCTTAGCAGAGGTGAACCAAAAATAAAGATGTAAGATAAAAAATCATAAATTCAATGATAATGGACAAAGAGGTTACAGAAGAAGAATATTTAGGTAAACAACTTCATGAGAAAGAATGACTGACAAATTATAGAGGGTGAAGGGGCAAAAAATGACTTAGAATATAACAATGGGTACTGCTGAGAGAATATGTTAGAGATGAACACTTTGTGTAAGAAGATTTGCAGAGAATTTGATGATTTCAGTATCTGTGAGATATTTAGTTGTAGCAACCTAGCATGGAAAATCTTTGGATCTTGAAAAGTCCATGATAAAAATTTGTGAATCATAAGTAGGTAAACCTAAATTAAAATTGCCTGAGTTTTTTTTTAATCTTGTAGGATATAATTTGGGTAGTAGGTATCAAGGAAAATATTGTCTCTCAAAACAGTAGCTATATTTATGCATATGCAATTTCCAGGAAGAAAAGTTGTGGCTTTTATCAGATTCTCTCATGGAGGTCCTTACACTAATACAGGTTAATGACCAGTGGCCCAAGGTAAGTGTGGGAAAGTAAGAAGACAAACCAAAGAAAGAATACAACAGAATAGCACACTAGAGGAGCAGCACTGTCACAAAAAGAAAAGTGCATTGAATTTAAAATTTCAAATCCTAGTCCCATAAATTAGTAAAAGTATAAATCAGATTATGTTAAATTAAGAAGTTCATTGAAAGTGAGCAAACAGACATAGTAGCTATGAAATACTTTTCAAGCTACTTGACTAAAAGGGACGCAGAATTAGAGCAATAGCTAGGAGATGATGAAGAACTCAATTTAAAATTTAGGAATAGGAGACACTTGAGTATGTTTATACGCTAGTACTATAGATCAGATTTCATATTAAATCTAACATTTGTTTGAGGCATTTAATAATCACATTTAAAATATTTAAATAATTAATTAATAAGACCAGACTGAAGGGTTCTGAGAATTTCTTTCCCTTTTATTCAGAACTCCTTTCTCCAAATTAGTTGGTTGTTGGAACTATTAGGGAATTATTAGGGTCTGTAAAAAAATCCCCACAGGGAGAATTGTAGTGGAGCTTTATTCACAATCTAATAAACCCACCAAAATCCACAAATAAGATTTTGGCCTCAGAGATCCTTGAGGGAAGCAACTGAGTGCTAGGGATCTTGAAATAAATCTGGGTCAAAGTTTTAGGTCAGTATCAGAAATCTGAGTTTGTCTGGTCTTTATACCCAATTTCCCTACCCCTAGGAATTCAGGACAGGGTGAACAGGTAAATTGAAACTTCCCTAATCTTAAAGTTGTGAAAATTTAAGTCCAGAAAGGAGAGATTCTTCCATGTGCTTTAGTTAGTGACAGTTGAACTGCTGCTACTCCAAGTCATGAAATAAAAGCATTTATTTTAACCTAGAATTAACACTGTGAGCTGCTCCATTTTTGTTCCAAATGAAAATTGTAGTGAATAGTTAACATTTACTAAGCATCTATTTTATTCCAAATTTGTAAGTATACTGTTTGATCCTTATAATTATAGACCAACAGGCTCATATTATTATCTGCATTTTAGAAAAAAAATTTTCAGTTTAGAGAACTTAAATAACTTGTACATAGTTAAACACCTTGGATTTTGTGGTCATGAGATTTAAAAACAGATCTTTCTGGTTGAAACGGTGACACTTTTAAAATATCATGTTCTACTGGGAAACTCTAAAAACCAACCTGGTGCGAGAAGTAGTAAGACATCTGTGTGAAAATGAATACTTTTTACTAAGTACTCTACCACCCACTGCCAGAAAGTATTACCATATCATTTATAACCATTCAATTTTGTGATCAACAAAATATGCACAATTTGTGAGAAATAAGTTAATTTGTGAGAAATATAGACAAGTTAGCAAAACTAAATTTTCTCTTCTTAAGAAAAAATTTAAAAAGATATTGTTTTGTTCAATTTAAAAAATAACAAAAACATAAAGAAATTACATTTCTCTCCTGTTTTCTACTGCTTAACCTACTTCAGTATGTTTCTATGATATTGCCTAGGAATTCTTGTCACCCTATGTACAGAGTGGTACTATGCGGTTACTTGGAAATAATCTCCATTATTTCCAGTCAGAAAGCATAAAGGTGTTCTGCTTCTGATTGAGTTAGGCTAAGTAATTGGGACCAGTTCTCTTGAATATAACTACAAGTGTCAGGAAAATATAAGTAAAACAAACAAAATGAAAATAAATATGTAAACAAATATATCTATATGAAGGCATCAAAGAGCTAATAAGAAAAAAAATAAAGAAAAATGACAATCTGAGTACATAACTAAATCTAACTTAATATTGACTATAGTAATAATGTTTTCTTTTAAGGGATATATATACACATACTAACATACAGATAAAAATTTATACTTAAGTTATGAGAACACTGTAGTTAATTAAAAACCAGGAGACAAATAATAAATGTGTTCTAAGATCTTTATTGCTTAGAAAGTGAATGTAACAATAGATTATATGTGTGGTTATCAATCAATAAAGCAAGGGAATAAATAAAAAAGAACATAGAATAGTCAGGACAAAATAAAAATAATAAGAATATATTTAAATCATTTTGCTCAAAAATTACATTAAAAATAAAGGGGAAATGCTCATATTGAAAGAGTTTCTCAAAGCAGATTAAAAAATAAAGCCAAATTTAGGCAGTTGACATGAAATAGAATTAAATATGTGGATTCAAAAGTCTTAAATATAAAAAAAGTAGAAGTAGGTATACCTTGCAGTCAGTTACCATGAAAAACTGTTACCCTGTTATCAGACAAAACGAGCTTCTTTTAGTAAAAAACATTGGTGGAGAATAAAAGGAATTTTTTATAAGAAAAATTTAATTTGCCTGAAAATTATAGCAATTATGAATTAAATTACACTTAATAACATGGCCTCAGAAATAATAAAGTAAAAATTAATTGAAAGAAAAGAGAAACAAAAAATCTATTTATCATAGAGAAATATTTCAAAATTGTGAAAGGTAGAATAATAGCCCTCCCCCCACCACTGCCAAAAAAAAGAATGTCCATGCCCTAATCACTGGCAAAAGACCTTTGCAGACATGATTAAGGGATGGAAGTTAATCAGGAGATTATTCTGGATTATCCTGGTGTACCTGATCTAATACATGAGATCTTAAAAAGACAGAATTTTCTCTGGCTGGAGCCAGAGAATCTAGGAAAGAGGAAGCAGGGAATATGAAGCAGAAGGGGAGATCAAGGAGAAGCAGAGTGAGTACTCAGTCCACGTTTGCTGGCTTTAAAGGTAAATGGAGCCATGAGACAGAGGATGCTAGCATATTCCAAGGTTTGAGAAAAGAACCCTAGCTGAGAGATACCAAGGAATCAGATTCCTCACCCCTACCATGACAAAAATAATAAATTCAACCAATAACCTGAATGAGCTTGAAAGTGTATTGATTCTCAGTCTCTAGAAAGAAATACAACTCTGCTGACACATTGATTATAGTTTGATGAGACCTGTCTTCAACTTCTGACTAAACTGTGAGGTAAAAAAAAAAAAAAAAAAAGTATACTAATTTAAGATAGTAAATGTATAATAATGTTATGACAGCAATCAAAATTAATGTAAAACCTACGCTCTGTACCTGCCAAAATAGGTAGGGAAAGAAATAATAGTGGGAGAATAGAAGATTTGGACAAACTTGACTTTGTAAATTCCTGTGAAAGAAACATTATATCCAACAATTCTTTTCAAGCATATGAAACATTTACAAGAATTACCAAATGCTATGCTATAAAGGAAGTGTCAATATATTTTAAATTACTGAAATTACAGTACAATTGAGATTAGAATAAATAAAAACAACAGAAACAAACAAGAAATTCTTCATCTATTTAAAAAATGACAGTTAAATTTTTTAATATTCACAAATAGCATTATTATTTATGTAGAAACCCCAGTTTTTACATATCAATTATTACAGTTAAAAATGAGTTTAGCAAGTTTGCTGGAGACAAGTTCAATATTTTTAAAAAAGAAGAATTTTTGTTTTTTGTTTTAAATTAGCAACAAACAGATGAATTTTAATAGGTGATCTCCTGGTCATAGCACCTATTAAAATGAAATTTCAATTATATTTATTTATTTTTTAATTGTGTTAAGCTTTTACTTTAAAAAAATATAATTCTATACCTTAGCAAAGATATGGAGTAACCATAATTTTCATATATTGTTGGTGGATAAACAAATTGTTACAATTATTTTAGAGATTTATTTATAGTATCTACAAAAGTTAGATAGACACCCTATGACTCAGCAATTCTGCTCATGTATATATACCCAAAAGACATTAGTACATATGTCCACCAAAAAAACATGTACGAGATTCATTGAAGATATTTCCAAATTGTGAAAAACTAGAAACAATATAATTTACAACTGTGCTAGAGCTGATTTGCCATTTGTTAGTTGCATTTATCTTCAAAACAAAATTTCCTTTGTGCTTCACTTTTCTCATGAAAAACGGAAATTAAAATATTAGAACATTTATCTCATAATGTTTGATACATGTAATAAATTTTAAAACAGAATAAAGCCCCCATATATTTTCAGTATATAATGTGCATATATATATATATATACATATCTTATGTATGTGTATATATATATATATGCATATATATGTATATATATATAGTAACTGTTTTAAGAGACAATCAGAAACAGATTATCTTTTTATCCCTTACCTACATCTGATATTATATATGCATTTATTGTTTATTGTATATCTGCCTTGTTAGAAGGAAATCATTATTAAGGCTGTCACTTTGTTTTGTTCACCGAGTAAAACAGTACCTAGTACATTGTAGGAGTTCTATAAATAGATTTATTAATGAAATATGAATGGTACAATCATGAAATAGAAAAGTATTTAACATATATGTTCACTTTGATTTTTTTTCTAAAATAAGAATGGGAAAGAGAGTTACATTTAAAAAGAAGCTCTTACATGGTAAAGTTTTCTGAAAATCAAGTGAAAACTTTCTGGGTTATTGTGATATTATTACATAGGTAAACAAAACAATGGTGACAACAAAGGCAAAGCTTTTTTAACTTTAAATATAAGCTACATGAATTATAGCCTCTTTTATATAACTCTAGGGGGAAATTATGTATTCATTCAGATATAACTATTGTATCATGAGAATAGTTACCCTACTTTTTATCCCAAAAAAACTGAAGTCGTGTTGATTAATTAACATTAATATAGTTCCCCTATGACCAAATGACTGTCTTTTTAATCTACAAGATTTTCCTGCATGCACAGCTTTATGAGACTTAGTGAAAATGGTCCCCAAATCACCACAGTCAATTCAATAAATCTAATCAAGTTCTTTAATTGCTTAATAATAGGAAACTTTAAAAGATGCTTCATAAGTTTGAATTTTAAATTATGTTTACAATTTAAGAAAGTGAAGATTAGCATTTGAAATAACCTTGGATTTCAGAAATAATCATGTTGTTTCATAATTATTGACATTACAAGTATATCACAAATTATGTCCTGGATATAGGCTTAAATATCTAAAAACTTTAGATTTATACTAATTTTTATTTTTATTTTATTACTCCTTCTATTATTAGGCACACTCATGAGTAACTAACTCTATATCAGATCAGTTTTAAATTTGTTCATAGTAAGATTTCTGCATATATCTTCTTCTCAATTTAGAGACATAATATCTCCTGATGTTGATTGGAATAAAGATAGATTACAATGACAATGATAGATTAATTCTAACAATTATAATTTATTAATGCTATGTGTTTTCCAAAAAAAAATCTAATTTAAAACTTATTCATACCAACACACAGGCTCCAATTTTGTGTAGGCATTATTTTCATTTTACAGATGAGAAGATACAGAAATAGAGAAACTTTATTAAGTTGCTCAAGATTCAAACCAGAAACTGAAGCAGACTTATTCCAAAACTTAGTGTTTGATCACCATTTTATAAAAATAAATTAGAGAGAATTTTTTATAATTAGAGAATTATAGAACACAGACATATAGAGAAAATTTCTTGCAATTTTGAAAACTCACATTTTCCCTCATGTCCTAAAAAAAATTTTGAAAATGTAAGAAATAGATAAAATAAGATCATTAATATGAATGCTATTAATACTGATTTGAAAAAAAATGTTGAACTTGCTTGTTTGGTCTAAATTATCATCCTGATTCACAGTTAAGTAAAATAATTATATGCTAGGTGGAGATTTTGGGGGAAAAAGCACAGCCTAGGAATCACCAAACCTAGATTCCAGTTTCAGAATGATCGTTTCCTATCTACTTAATTAGAAAATTTATTAATTCTTAATAGGCTTAGGCAAAACAAATAAACATACAAACAGTATTTAAATATTTTATTAAAGAGTAAAGGATACAGAGAATTTAAAGTGAAACCTATGGTTCTAGATACATTCTTGGAACTCATTAAATGATAAGAATGGTAATAACAGTAAACTTTGTAAATATATCCAGCATTTTCCACTTTTACTTAAACATATTTCTAAAATTTAATTCTCAAAGTAAAATACACCTAAATATTTTCACTATAAACCATTTTTTTCTGAAATATTTTATTAAATTTTATTTATTATTACCACCACCTTTTTTCTTAAAATAATAATTGTATGCCACATATTCATTCTAAATATTTTGCTAATATTCAATATTTTCTAAACAAAGAAAAATTGTTAGTATACTAGAATAATCAAACCATATGAAAAAATGTAAATCCCATGTAATACTGAAACAAATAAATATAGTTTTATGAAATTATTTTTCAATTAGGTTGACATACAACTTTATATTGTTTCAGGTATACAAATAGTGATTAGACATTTATAATATACTTTACTAAGTGTCTAGTCCAACAAGTCCAACACCCATATGACACCACACATAGTTATTACAGTATTATCAACTATATTCTCTATGCTGTATTTGATATCTCTGTGACTATTTTTATAACTGGCAATTTGTACTTCTTAATTACTTTTACCTTTTTTCACCTTTTTCCCTACCCCCTACCATCTGATGACCATCAATTTGTTTTGTTTTTTATCTATAGATTTGTTTCTGTTTTGTTTATTTATTTTGTTTTTTAGATTCCATGTATAAGCAAAATTATATGGTATTTGTCTTTCTCTTATTTCATGTAACATAATACCCTCCAGGTCCATTGCAAATAATAAGATTCCATTCTTTTTTATGGCTAAATAATATTTCAGTGTATGTATGTACCTCTTCTTTATCCATTCCTTTATCAGTGGACACTTAAATTGCTTCCATATCTTGCCTATTATAAATAATGCTGCAATGAACATGGAGTGCATATATCTTTTCAATTAATGTTTTAGATTTCTTTGGAAAAATACCAAGAATTGAAAATGCTGAGCCATACTGTGGTTCTAGTTTTAATTATTTGGAACCCTCCATATGTTTTCCATAGTGACTGTGCCATTTTACAATTCTTCCAACAGTGTGCTTGGTTTCCCTTTTCTCTATACCCTCACCAATGCATGTTTATTGATTTATTGAAGATAGCCATCTGACAGGAGTGAGGTGATATCTCATCGTGGTTTCAATTTGCATTTTTCTGATTATTAGTTATGTTAAGTATCTTTTCATATATATATTGGCCATCTGCAGGTCCTCTTTGGAGAAATGTTTATTTGGTCATCTTGGGTCACCGTGTTTTTAACCAGATTGTTTTTTTGATGTTTGTAACTGTACAAGTCTTTACTTCTTTAAAAAGACATTTTCTCTGATCTTTCTCCTTGATTCAAACTGGCCTTGGGTTCACTTGCTTCCTTTGAACACAGTTTCTATCAAACTAAAGGTAACATCTTGCAGCTCCACACCCATGAAGGCAAAGGATTCTACCAGAATCCTCTTGAAACCAGACAGAATAATGCCATTTTAACTGATATTATATGCTGATTTAATTAGGATTTTTATTTTGCTTTACTTAAAATGCCATTATACTTATTTCTTCTGACATGGAATAATTGTGTCCTTCAACAATGCTCATTAGGTTAATGCATTCATTAATTTAAAAAAAAAAACCTGGGTTTTAAAATGTTTTAGTTTTCTTTTAAGGCTTAAGAAGATGATTTAAAACACTTTAATGATTATATCAATCAGCAGAAACCAAAATTTTAACTTCAAATTAAACCATAAAAAAGTATAAATATATCTCTCTTGCTCTGTCTTTTCTTACCCACCTCTCTCCCCTACATCTCTCTCGTACACAGCTCACACACACTTCACACATACCCACACATTCTTAAGTCTATCTTATTTATTTTGGGGGGCTCAGAACTAGTTCAATGTATATTATATATTTATAAAAATAAAGGTAATAATGAACAAAACTTTATCTTTAAAATTATTTTTCTTATGACAGATAATATGTTCAAGGCTTGGACATTATAATACTTAGTTATAATGAAAATGATTATGGAAATTATGTTTATGATTATTTTTCTATTATTTATTTAAATAATATCAGAACTATTTATACCTAAATAATATTTTAATAGAAGTAATAGAGTGCCTATATAACCCACACTCAATTTACCTTATTGTTATATCTTTTATTAGAATGGTACATCTTTTAATAACTAATGCACTAAAAGTGAAACATGATTATTAATATTAATCTATATTTTATTCAGATTACTTTAGTTTTTGCCTGATTTTCTTTCTTTCTTAGTATTTCCTTGACTTTAATGACCTTAAAATTTTCACGAATAGGGCAGTTTACAGACTATTTCTCAATTTGGATTTACTCAATATTTCCACATGATTATAGATTTTGCATAGGGATACCATAAGAGGTATACCATGTATTTTCTAATACATAACAAAAGAGACATACAAAATCAGTGTATCCCATTTCTAGTAATGGTAGCTTTGATCACTTCAGTAAGACACTGTCTGCCAGTTTTTTCTTCTATGTTTACTAATTATTTTGTACTTAATTAATAAGTAATTAAAACTATTTTGTGAGAAATGACTTTAAGACTTGAAAAATGTCCTGTTTCTCATTAAAACTTTACCCACATTTTTATTAGAGATTTATGAAACATTGGTATGTTGAAATATCATTGATGAAATGCAAATTATTGTGTTCAGATATATGTTTTTCCTTCTTCTTTTTGTCCCTTGAGCATTTATTGAGTGCTTTTTCAGGCATTATGCAATGTGCTAGCAACAAACTTTTGGTTACCAATAAAAAGGTTAGCATACTGAAATTATGGTGAATATGAGAATTTATGAAATATTTTTTTTTGCTGAGAATTAGCCTATTATCAATAGCTGTAATTTTCCAATATGTATTTTCTAAAATAAATGCTCTAATTTAAATGTTGTTATATATCTGTAAAATATCTCACAAGTATTTTTCTTTAGGGTCAAGCATAATTTATTTGATGGAATACATCATTCAAATTACATCATTTCAGATTATCTGTGTATGTTGGGTTTTCTTTGGTTCCAAGTTATATTTATTTTCTCTCTCAAACTTCCCCTTTTCTCAAAAGTCATTAATAGCAAATTATAAAATTTCTGAAATACTATATTTCACAGTGCCTGAGAATTAACACTTTGAAATCAGACATTCTGTGTTGCAGTCTTTATCTACCAAGTATTATAAGTACAACATCAGGCGAAGCTCTCTTAGCCTACAATTCCTTAACTATAAAATAAGTATAATAAAAAATGATGTTACAAACTTTTATTAAGGATTAAAAATGTTAACACTTTTAATGTACTTAGTATAGATTCTGGCCATCTCTTCTTGCAAATCAACTCTGCCTTGGAAATAGGCTTCAGAAATAGTGACATTTAAAAACCAAGGGGCTCTTTGCAAAAGAAATATAAAACATAACTTTGTAAATAGGCAGTAGTTAGTGGAACATCATTAATAACTTCAGCTTTTTTCTCACAATAGTGAAATGACATTATCTCTGGATAGATATATCCAATTTGAGCTTTCACTGTCCTGATCAAATTCTCTTAGTTTTGTGCTACTCTTTCACATTTCATCGTGACTGTATCATCTCTTTTCATTTAATACATGCATTTTTGAACATCTGTTTTTATTAGAGTCATTCTGGTAGATGTAAGAGCACAGATGGTCTCCACGATGAAGCATAACAATAAGATTCCATATATGCTTAAGTATTAAAAAACATTTTATATATATTCCATAATAATTTCTAGATGTTAGGTGATATTTTTATACAAGTTAAATAATTTTTTTTAGTAACATAGTGTGTAGTATTGGAAACTTGATAAATATCACTACATATTCAAAGCATAAAAAAATCACTGGACCTCCAGAGCCATTCCCATTCAAAGAATTTCTTTGAATAGACAGCACTAACATTTAATCTAAACCACACAAAATCTTCTGAAGAAAGAAATAAGACTAAATCCTAATTTATTTTTTGTCCCTGTTTTCTTCCTCTAGGGGTTTAGTCACATTCTTTGTGGAACCAGGAGACAAGTAAGGGAGGAAAAAAGAAAAGGAGACAGGCAAGGGAAATAAACACATAAAAATATTTTTTTCTACTTTAAGCATGTAAATGGGAATCAATCTTTCAGCTGTTTAAAATGATTCAAATATTCAATTATTCAACAACATTCAAATTTAATAAATTCTTATATATATATATATATATATATATATATATTCAACTTAAGGTTAATTGTTTTTTAGTTTTTACTAAAGATGAATAGAGCTACTTATCACTAACTCTAATAATATACCTTTCTTTTATTTTGAAGATACTTGTCTAAATGAAGAAATTGCCTTTAATAATTTCTTCAGAGAAATTAGTTTTCAATATTAATTATCTAGCTTCCATTATTAAAAAAATAAAGCAAAGATTTTCATCACAGGCACAAAAAATATTTATGTTAAAGTGTACACAAACAACAAAGGTAATTTTTTTCTTGGTTTTTATTTGATTTTAATAAATCACTTCAAGATAGCATCAATTGAGTATTAATTCAGAAATGTGTACTATTTTTTATTCTAGAAAGTTTTAATATAAACTTCAAATAGACATTTTATTTGGTTGAATGTTTGAATAAAACAAATGTTATATTAACTATTTAATATAAAACCAATACAATGGTCACAGAAACAATGATTGGCCAATAACAAACACTCAATAAGTAATTATAGATTCAGAGATAATGTAATTTCATCATTGTAAGAAAAAATTTAAATTCCCAATTACTGTTCCACTAATTACTACCTTTTTACAAATTCATCACTCCAATTTATTTGTGAAGATGCCCCTTTGTTTTCAAATATATCACTATTTCTAAAGTATATTTCCAAGGTAGAGATGACTTTCAGGAAAGAGTCATAAAATTATTTTTTTCTGAAGAGGTTAAAGGCTGAGTCATAGCCAAAGGATAAATGGCTTCTAATTTGAAAGATTATTATTATGGTACCTAATCTTCAGATATATACTATAATTGAGAAGACCCTAAAATAAGTGTGAGGGTAAGAGTAATAAAGTAACTAATTATTTAAAATAGAATAGTTTTACAGGACTACATAAATTAAAGTTTAGGAATTTACAATATTGTATATAGATAACTAGGAAAGTACTGTGGATAATCTGCAAAAGATCACAGAAGGTGATCAAACTACCAAAAGACTGTATGGCCTCTGTAACAGTTAAAGCAGTAATTTTCCCGTAGTGCTATACAATCTATACACACACACACACACACACACACACACACACACACACACACACACACAGACATTGATGAGTGTGATGAGTGATAACATGGGAATCTAAACTTTACCCCTGTAAAATAAAAATTCAGTTTTATTTGTTTGCTAAAGAGAAACGGGATCAGAGATGCATGATTCAGTTTTCCAAGATAAAAAAAAAACTGATAGATAAATCATAGGTAGGTAAATAGGTCAGTAGGGAATGGATGGAAGGACAGACAAACAGACAGATGGACAGACAGACAGATAGGCTTGTTTAGATAGGTAGATAGATGATAGATTAGGTAGATGGATGATAGATAGATGATAGATGATAGATGAAAGATAGATAGATAGATAGATAGATAGATAGATAGATAGATAGATAGACTCAAGAGAGATTTATTTTAAAAACTGGCTAATGTTATTATGGAGACTGAGAGATCCTAAGATCTTAACTGCCAAGCTGGAGTCTCAGGCATGCTAATGGTATAGTTCCAGTCCATAACCAAAGTCTAAAACTAGGAGAATGGATTCTGTAAGTTCCAGTCTGAGTCCAAGTCTGAAGACAAGAAGAGAAATGTCCTGGCTTTAAAGACAGTCAGACACAGAGAGTAAATTCATCCTTTCTCAGATTAATCTATGGAGACCTTCAACAGATTAGGTGAGGCCCATCCACATTTGGGAGGGCCCTCTGCTTCATTCAGTCTCCTGATTTAGATGTTAACCTCATACAGAAACACTCTTACAGACACACCCAGAATAATGTTTAACCAAATATCTGGGAATTCTCAAGTTGTATTCAGTTGACACAAAAAATCGGATCTATGTACAGATCTGTGTACATGTACTTATCTAATATAGACTGATATGTAATCTTGCCCCACTAAAGACAATGTTTTTGCTTTGAAAATATCTGTTAGTAGAAATAGAGCACCTGCTAACTTTGGTAGAATTCTGTAATTAAATTGTTATTATATGAAAATTATCATGTAGTGAATTCTAATTCTGTTTATATAATGTCCATGACACTTTGGATGCATTAGAGAGAGTAAGAGGAACTAGCTAGTGGGAACTCACCTGTGGAGGGAAAAGAAGAGCAGTGAGTGAGCGCTCAGCTACCCCAGCTGTTTTAGGTGCTGCTAGAGAAACTTGTTTATCCCCAGCAGCACCAGGATTATTGAAGCAGGACCTCCATAACTCAGAGGAGTGAGAAGATTGGGAGAAAGATAAGGGCAAAAGGGGAATGAGGTTTCTATTAACTTTGTTCAGGATTCCAGCAGGAAGCCAGCACACATGTCACTTGGAGAACTCATGCAAATATCCTCCCACCTGACCTGTGGCACTCCTAATACCTAAAGTGCTAAAGCCACACTACTCCCCACTCTGTTGTTAACTTATTGTGCTCACTTCTCCATGGGATGGTGAAATTTAGCTTTTGTAAACAACGGATATGCTCAGAAAATAAGGCCAGGTACTGTAGGTGAGGGAGAAATCACAAACTTGACTATAGCACCACCTTCCGGTTTCCATTAGTCAGTCTGGTGAGTTGTAACAGCAGAGAAGATGTACAAGCTTAAGAATTCAGCCACGAGGTGGTAAAAGTGTGGAGTAGGGATATTTATACAAATTGGAGAAAATCCCAGATGTAAGCAGGACCAACAAAAATATCTCAAACCCAATGATAATTAGGAAAGAATTGAGGTGTCTGCTACTGCAAAATGAGAAGGCAGCAACACAAAACTTCAAGGAACATGAAGAATCCAAGAAACGTGTCATCACCGAAAGATAACAATCCCACAGTAATCAAACTCAAAAACATGGAAATTGGTGATTTACCTGATGAAGAATTCAAAATAACTGTTTAGAGTAAACTAAATGAGCTACAAGAAACACAGAAAGGCAATTCAATGAAATCGGGAAAACAATACGTGAACCAAATGAGAAATTTAACAAAGAAATAGAAATCATTATGAAGAAATAAATTCTGGAGCTGAATAAACCAATGAATAAAATGAAAAATGAAATTGAAGGCATCTATAGAAGAATAGATCAAATATATTAAATAAGATTCTTTAAACAGAAACACACAAAAAACAGGTTATTATTGATTACTTGATGAAATGTTGTAACCAGAGGCTTGCAAGAACTTAACCTTGTAGTCCGTCTAGCAATGTAATAACCTTGTAGTCCCCCTAGGAACAATGATTCAGTACTTGTTAATTCAGTGTTTGTGGTGACTTTATAGAACATAACTATTATGGATAATGTGAATCACCTGCATTTATATGAAACTATGAATACAATGCTTCTTTGTGGGAAATACTGCAAGTAAGATTATTAAGGACAAATGTTCTTCTTTTGGAGCATCTTTCATAACTTTTAGGTTGGCTTAAGTAGCTATGACTCACAAGATAACTGGACAATTTACTAAGACTGCTCATCTTTTGAATTCAATTTCTGTTATATATCTTCTTGATTGAATGTTCTTGGTTTGATTTTCTTTAACTTTTACATTTGCATTTATCTAAGTATTTGCTGTATTTTCAATAGTTATATAAAATCATTTGTGAAAAAAATACATGAACTAAAATAAGTCAGGTGGCTAGCTGCCCAAGCTGATTATTATCCCATGCATAGAATGCCTTTCAGAAAACCAAATTTATATTTCTGAACCTTGTCAAAATGTTAAAGGACACAGAGCATGGCCATCTGCATAGTACATGTGCCCTGAAAACTGTTAAAAATAACACATTATAATAAACTACCTGACTGTCATTTGAAGATTTTCAACTCTCACATAATATTCAAGAATTCATGAAGCAACAGTGTGCCATGTCTCCTGTAATAAAAATAACTGTGATATGTGTGTATTATATTTATGTAATATGTGTATGTGCATAGACATGTACATATTTCTGTTGGAGATACACATATATAAAGAAAATGAATAAAATAGAATTCTGAAATCTGCTGTTTAAAAAAATATTTTGTATATTGTAACTATTCCTTGTATGCATCTAGGATGGGCTATCTCACTAGAGCCCTTTTAGTCTTGACAGACGTTCTAAATAAGCACAAAATGCCTTTTCTTTTTTTTCTTTTTTTTTAGCTATTTTTGTTAGTTTCAAATATTCTGAAACCTAGCCCATTTTTAAACAGGTCCACTATGAGGAGTAGATCATAGAAATAGATATAATGTATGCAGCCTAACTACTGATCCATATTAGCACTGCATTTTATATGCATATGCTTGTATGTGCATGTTTGTTCAGTCTATTAATGGAATGAGTAGGAACAATCTGTGCTAGGTTGTTTGGCCTAAATGTACAACCATGGAAAAAGAGAAATTCTTTAGTCTATACAAATGCTGAACTGATAACTTGGTGTACTACCCTACTCGTTTGTTGTCAGCAACAAAATCCCAAATTTTCAAAGTTGGGTGAAAAATATTTAATCTAATTTTTATTAAAATTGTGAATGGAGACAACAGAGTGAAGTAGGATGCTGAAATCTACTGTTACACTAATGCTTTCCATTCAATTCTCAAGGACCTAAATTCTCCTTTAAAACATACTTTAAAATACTACTTAGAGATAATTTTTAACCTTTACATGATACCATTACAGGAATGAGGAGCTTTATTTTCTATTTCCACAGCTCAGCAATTGTTTCTCTACTATTTTACATTTAAAGATATGAGCTAATAGGATTTATTGTAGAATCATATTTCTACTAGTAATTTCAAGAAGTAAATATATATGCACATAAATTATATTGGGGACAATTATGTATGACACCCTAAATAAGCTCAAATCCTAAAATGAGAGTGATTGAAATGAAATTATTATTTTCTCATTTATATTAACTGATGGATCCTTAAATTGTAACCATAAACAAATGCATAAGTTTTTTTTTTTTAATGTAGTCTAGTAACACTCTTTGTTGGACTTTATCACCAAAAATATTCTTTAAAAGCAATCAAAGAAATATAATGTAGGGTTTCTCGGCAGTCTCTTGCCTTTTTGGCACCAGAGGCCAGTATTCCTCTGAGAATCTAATGCCTGATGATCTGAGGTAGAGCTGAGGCAGCAATGCCAGCAGTGAGGAGTGGCTGCAAATACAGATGAAGTTTTACTTGCTGACCTGCTGCTCACCTCGGGCTGTGCAGCCTGGTTCCTAACAAGGCATGGACTGGTACCAGGGTTTGTGGACCCCTGTTTTAGATGACTAGATATTAAAAATTATAACTATAAATTTTTAAATGATGAAAGAGACCTGTCATTGATGAAGAAAAAAACATTAATTGATGACAATATATGAAGGTACCATATCACTTTTATGTTGCCTTTTATAAGTTTCAAAAACATTTGGACAGCTGGAGAAAAATACAGGTCTTTTTCATAGTTAGAGTCTTTGAATTTGCAAATATGTTTTTAGTTTTGCAAATATTACATTGTTATAAGTAAAATCCTTCAAACCATCTATTCCAATTAAATATTGTCTATAATATTTATTTCTAGATTTCTAGAAACTTGAATAGGCTATGAAAATTTGAAAATGTGAATGCCTAGAGAAGATTATGCTTTAGTTTCTCCTTGTCTGAAAATAGTTCTTTTCTTATAACAATTGCCATTCTATTACTTATACCAAATCGTCAGGGTGGCTTTATTTACATCTTAGATTCTGAGACTCAAATGCCAGGTTAGTTTTTTCTTTTTCTTCTGCTTATATATAGAGAATACTTCATACCTTATATTTAGTCCAATTGAACTGTATTATTAAACCAACCTAAAGAAAATTGCTCACCTGCCTTTACATAATTTAAAATTTCTAAAAGGAAATAATGTTATTTCATAGTAAAAGTGAAGTTGAATGTAGATAAATTTATATTATTAGATGAGAGGGTTATGAAGATATTTCATTTTGTTTTACTTTTAAATAACTAATATGTAATCAAGATTTAAGTCTCAAAGTTTCATAATCTATAGGTGACATACTGTCATCATTGGGATCAATCAGAATTTGGTGTCACCCCAACTGCAGGGGGCAGGGAGAGGGATAACACAGCACAGAAGTGTAGTTAGCATTTTCCCTCTGTTCCTCCTCAAATGAGGCAGTGAAGAATCACAAGTCATTAAGATTTAATAGTTTTATTGAAAGTATATTTTAGAAAGACAGAGAATGCCCCAAAAGGAGGTACATGGAATAAGACAAAGTATGCCCCAAGGAGGCACCTGGTCCCAGAACTGTAACTAACAAAAAGGCCACACACACAAAAAAGAGATCCCAAAAAGGCAAAAATGACCCAGAAGCGGGAATGTCTGCCTTATATTTGGGCCGTGATTGGTGGTTCCAAAGACTTCATAGGTGATTGGCAGGTGAGGTCATTCTGATTGACACCTGGCTGCTTATATAACTCTGCCTAGTGAGCATGTGCTTACCTAGAATACAGTCTGTTATAATTAGATTCATAAACTTTCAGGCATAAACAAAGTATTATAATGAAGTTTAAATTGTAGGCAAATTAGGCTCTGTGTCCAGATTAAGCCAGATAAGACTATGACCCTCTTGTCTTTTGTCTCTAGGGATGCAGGAGAAATTCTCTAATTACCCATAGAGACTGGCCCCTATTCCTTTGTTCCCCTTGTCACTCATGTTTGACTAGCTATCTAACAATACTGCTTATTCTGTTGAAACCTTTTCTTCAATTAAAAAAAAAAGTTGTTAAAGAATAAATGGTTTTAGTAATAGTGAGTAGATATAAATAAATCAATGTTGTAGCAAATTATCTTTTGGGGACATATTAAATGAGTTAGCAGAACTGATTAAGAAGCAAAAAAGTTTTTGTTGTTTTTAGTACCCTTTTCACTTACCTTTTATTACAAAGCTTTTGTTTCCTTGGCTTCTAGCCCACTGATTGATATCAGGAATTTTAACACTCTGGTATATGATCTATGCCCTCCCTGGATTTCCTGTTTCTTCCCCAAAATATTCATTTTATTGCCCTTGGCTATAGTACATCAAGATATTGTTATATAATAAATTTAGTCAAGGAGTACATGCTGCCTCAGTGAGTAGATTGAAAGATATGGACACACCGTTTTCAAAATTTTCAGACACCTATTATTCAAGTTTTTTTGTTTTCTTTTGTCTTTTTGTTCTGATTTTTCTTTCAACTCCATGGCACAGTCATTTTCTTTGGCAACTAATATTTTGACAAAATACTTTAAGTTTGTTTTATTAAATACCTGGAAACAAATTATTGTTATTCAATTTTAAAATTTCATAATTTAAAAATCAAATTATAGCTATGTTAGAGTAGTAAAAATTTTATAAGAGAGATCGATGTCTTTTGGGACACAGATTACATTAAACATGTATAAAGTTTGGTTTGGAAGCCTTTCAATAAAGCCAACCTCCACTGGTCTTGCAGTGCTATATGTGCTATTTAAGCCATCTCTTCTCACTTCATTCTCATTTCTTTGACCTGCAGAAAGTCAAAATTTGCCTTGTAAAGCTGCCTGACACAAGGGCTGACTTCATAAATACCCATGGAATTAAATAGAATTCTAAAATCTATTACCATTAAACTGTGTACTTTTGGTATATTTCTTTTATTTTTTTTAATTTTTTTAAAATTTTTACTTTATTAGTTTTGAGTATAGAGTATATTGGATAGACATTTATATAGATTATAAAACAATCCGCATAATTGCTCTTTCTCTCCTCTGGCTTTCCACCTAACCACATTAATGCTAACTGCATTCCCTATGCTGCTCTCCCCATCTCTGTGACCATCTATCAACTATTAAATTGCACTTCTTTAACCCTTCATTCCTTTTTTCCAGTCCCCCAACCCCTTCCCCTCTGCCCATCATCAGATTACCCTCTGTATTTGTGAGTCTGTTTTTTAATCAGTTTGTTCTTTTTGTTCCTTAGATTCCACATATAAGTGAAATTATTTGGTATTTTTTTCTCTGTCTGACTTATTTTAGTCAGCATAATAACCTCTAGGTCTATCCATGTCATTGAAAATGGTAGGATTTCATTTTCTAAAATGGCTTAGTAATATTCCATTTTATATATATGAACAATAACATTTTTTTCTAGTCATTTGTTGATTGGCATTTAGGTTGCTACCTTATCTTGGCTAATAATGTAAATTGTGCTGCTGTGAGCATAGGGGTGCATAAATCTTTATGAATTATTGTTTTGGTTTTCTTTGGATAAATACACAGAAGTGCAATTTCTGGGTCAAAAGGTATATTCATTTTTAATTTTTTCAGAAACCTACCAACAGTGTATGAGAGTTCCATTTTCTCCATATCCCCACCAACACTTGTTCTTTGATTTATTGATGATAGCCATTCTGACAGGTGTGACGTGATATCTCATTGTAGTTTTAATGTGCCTTTCTCTGATGATTAGTGACTTTGAGCATCTTTTTATATGTCTATTGTCCATTTCTCTTTGGAGAAATATCTGTTCAAGTCTTCTGCTCATTTTCTAATTGGATTGTTTGTCATTTTTTTCTGAGTTGTATGAGTTCTTTTTATATTAACCTCTTATTAGATGTATCATAAGTGAATATCTTTTCCCAATCAGTTGCTTGTCTTTGTGTTTTGTTGATGGTTTCCTTTGCTGTACAAAAAACGTTTTAGTTTGATGTAGTCCCATTTGTTTATTTTTTCTTTTGTTTCCCTTACCTGAGGAGATATATCTGAAAAGAAATTACTGTTAGCAGTATCAGAGAGTTTACTGCCCATGTTTTTTTCTAGAAGTTTTATGGTTTGGGGTCTTACATTTAAGTCTTTAATCCATTTTGAGTCTATTCTTGAATACAATGTAAGAAGGTGGTCCAGTTTCTTTCTTTCTTTCTTTCTTTCTTTCTTTTTCAGATATATGTCCAATTTTTCTAGCACCATTTATTAAAGATACTGTCTTTATTCCATTGTATATTCTTGCCCCCTTTGTTATATAAGTGAGCATATGGGTATGTACTTATTTCTGGGCTCTCTATTCTGTTCTATTGGTCAATGTATCTGTTTTTATGCCAGTACCTTCCTGGTTTTATTACTGTAATCTTGTAGCATAGTTTGAAATTCGGTAATATAAAACATCCAACTTTGTTCTTTCTCAAGATTGTCATGGCTATTTGAGATCTTTTATGGTTCTACATAAATTTTAGGATTATTCATTTAGTCCTTTGAAAAATGCCATTGGCATTTTGGCAGAGATTGCATTGAATCTATAGATCACTTTGGGTAGTATGACCATTTTAATGAAGTTGATTTTTTCTACCTATGAGCACAGTACATGCTTCCTTTTACTTGTATCTTCAATTTCTTCTTTCAATGACTTATAATTTTCTGAGAACAAGTCTTTTACCTCCTTAATTTGATCCACAGATATTTATTGTTTTTTGTTGTTGTTGCAATTGTAAATGGGATTGTTTTCTTAACTTCTCTTTCCAAAAGTTCATCATTGGTATATAAAAATGCCACTGAGTATTAATTTTGTATCCTGCTACTGTACTGAATTCATTGATTAGTTCTAACAGTTTTTTGGTGAAATCTTTAATTTTCTTTAGTATCATGTGATCAGTAAATAATGAGAATTTTACTTCTTTCTTTCCAATTTGGATACTTTTTCTTTTTCTTACTTGTCTTATCGCTGTGGCTAAGACTTCTGTACAATGTTGAAGAGGAGTGGTGAAAGTGGGCATCCTTGTCTTGTTCTTGATCTTAAGGAATACTCTTTTAGCCTTTCCCCACTGAGTGTAATGTTGGTTGTAGATTTGTCATATATGGCCTTTATAATGTTGAGGCATGTTTCTTCTATTTCTACTTTACTGAGAGTTTTTGTCATAAATGGATGCTGGATTTTGCCGAAAACTTTGCTTGCATCAGTTGATACGATCGTATGGTTTTTATCTTTGGATTTGTTAATGTGATATATCACATTAATTGATTTGCAGATACTATACCAACCTTGCATCCTGGGGATAAATCCAACTTGATTATTGTGTATAATATTTTTAATGTATTGTTGAATTCAATTTGCTAATATTTTGCTAAGGATTTTGCATCAATGTTCATAAGAGATATTGGCCTATAGTTTTTAATTTTTTTTTCTGTAATGATTTTTTCTGGTTTTGAAATCAAGCTAATGGTGGTCTCATAAAAGCAGTTAGGGAACTTTCTCTACTCTTAAAATTTTTTTGTATAGTTTGAGAAAAATAGGTGTTAATTCTTCTCTGAATGATGGTAAAATTTGCCATTTATGATGAAGCCATCTGGTCCCAAACTTTTGTTTTTTCAGAATTTTTTGATTACTGATTCAGTTTCATTGGTGGTAATCGTTGGTTCGGATTTTCTCTTTCTTCTTCACTCAGTAGTGGGAGATTGTATGTTTCTAGGAATGTACCCATCCCTTCCAGATTGTCCAGTTTGATGGCATGTAATTGCTCGTAGTATTTTTTATGATTCTTTGTATTTCTGTGGAATTCGTAGTTATTTCTCCTCTTTCATTTCTGATTATATTTATTTGAGTCCTCTCTTCTTTTTCCTTGATGAGTTTGGCTAAGGGTCTCTCAACTGTTTATCTTTTCAAAGGACCAGCTCTTGGTTTCATTAATCTTTTATATTATTTTTCTAGACTCTATTTTGTTTATTTCCACACTGATCTATATTATTTCCTTCTTTCTATTCACTTTGGGCTTTGTGTAATGTTCTTTTTCTACTTCTTTTAAATGGACAGTTAGATTGTTTATTTGAGCTTTTTCTCATTTCTTAAGGTAGGCCTGTATTGCTATGAATTTTCCTTTTAAGACTGCTTTCACTGTGTCTCACAGATTTTGAGTCATTATATTTTCATTTTCATTTGTCTCTAGGTATTTTTTGATATCTTTCTTGATATCATTGGTAACTCATTCATTGTTTAATAGCATGTTACTTAGCCTCTATGTGTTTGTGTATTTTCCAGTTTTTCACTTGCAGTGATTTCTAGTTACATACCATGTGATCATAGAAGATGGTTAATATAATTCCAGTCTTTTAAAGTTTATTGAGACTTAAATTGTGTCCTAACATGTGGTCTATCTTGGAAAATGTTCCATGTACACTTGAGAAGAATGTATATTTTGCTGCTTTCAGATAAAATGCTCTGAAAACATCTATTAAATCCATCTGTTCTAGTATGTCTTTCAGGCCATTTTTTTCTTGTTGATTCTTGGCCATTACTGTCCATTACTGTCAATGAGGTGTTAAAGTCTCCTATTATGAGTGTATTACTGTTGATCTCTCCTTTTATGTCACTCAGTAATTGCTTGTATTCCAGTTCATTGATTCAATATTCTGCTTCATCCAATATACTGCTGAATCCTTTTAGTGTATACTTTATTTCAGTTATTGTAGTCTTCATTTCTGTCTGTTTTTTTTTATGCTTACTATCTCTCTGTTGATGTTTTCATTTTGCTTACCAATTCTCCCCCTAAGTTCATTGTGCATCCTTATCATTATTATTTTGAATTACTTCTCTGATAAGTTGCTTGCCACCATTCCGTTTAGCTTATTTTCTGGAGTTTTCACCTGTTGTTTCATCTGTGGCATGTTTCTTTATTTTCTCATTTTATTAGCCTCTCTGTGTTCATTTCTATGTGTCAGGAATATTTGTTTTGTCTCTCACCCTTAGCCAGATGGCCTACTGTGGAAGGTGTCCTGTATGACCCAGTGGCTCACTTTTCCTGATACTCTGTTCTGGAGGCTCTGGACATGATCTCTGCATGGGTTGTGTGTGGTCTTCTGTTGTCGCCAAGCCTTTATTGTTGTTAGTAGATCAGTGGATGGGATTAACGTTCAGGCTGACTAATTGGAATTGGCTGCACCCACAGGTTAAGAGTTACTGTGAGGGGGGTGACCACACTGAGTTGGATTTGCCCTAGCAGGTTTGTGTACTTGTTGCAACCACTCTTTGAGTGTACCACTTATGGAACTAGTCAGGAGTTGCCCTGTTATGGTCTGGTGCCAGCCGCTGGATGTGTTGGTTTTGTGGCCCCTTGCGCCCAGTAGGCCAACATCAGCTGCTGCCTTCAATTACTCAGGGCTACCTGGTAAGAACTACAAAGTGATCCACAGATGGTTGTTGCCTATGCTGGATCTATAGGTAAGTTGTAGAGGCAACACTGTAGGCAGCGGTCCAGTTATCCCTCGTCACCAACCTAGGGCAGTTTAGCAGAGGGACCAGAGCTCCTCAATGCCTGACACTGCCCTGCCAGTTGCCCATAAGTCTCTGAAACTAGAAGAGCCTCTGGTGATATGTGTGTTGGGTTGCACAGGAACCCCTGGAGTCTCTTGAATCTATTAAGTATATTTTCCCCTGCCACTGCAGTGTCAGTTTATATGCCAGCACTGTCTCTGTGACTCTCTGTACAAAACAAGTTTCCACAAAACAAGTTTCCAATAGTAGCAAGATCAGCTGCTGCACTCCTTGGGCCTATAAACACCCTAGCTCTGTTTAAGAATTACTGAAGCTTGTGGCTGTGAGTCTGTGGCCTGCCATTGAATGCTTCTCCTGGATGAATGGGCTTTGTGTGGGCCGCATGAACTGAGTGCTATTGTTTGTTGTTGAATTCATGAACCAGGAAAGCACAGGATGAGACTGGGTTGCCTGGGAGCAGGCTTGCCACAGGTAATTTGTGGGTTTGGTGGGGTTTAGTGAGATACAGGGCCATCAGGCCTATACAGCACCAGATTTCCTTATAACTCTGGGACTGATGGCTCCCTCCAAAGTCAGATGTCAGTGTGTGACCTACTGTCATCTGTGATGGGCCCACAGAATTCTCTTAGATTTGCCCAAGAGATTCTGTATCTTGCTCTGGCAGCAGTGATCTTCCTATCATTGTATTCCCTGAACTTTTCTCACTTTGCTGGTCGAGATCTGTTGACTGTGCGGAATGTGCCATCCCAGGGCAGGAGCAGCTGCCTATCAATGTGCAGTGAGCACTTTGTGTATTGGATGGGGCAGGAGCTCAGATAATCAAGGGCTGTCAGGCTAATAGCATCAGTTTTCTGCAATTTGTGTCTGCACATTCCCACAGTAGTCAGAGATCACGGAGAGATAAGCTGATGTTTGGGGTGGTCCCACAAACCCTTACAATTCCCTCAATAGATATTGCAGGTTGCGTAGGCAGCAGTGGTCTGCCCACAACTGTCTTCCCCAAAATGCACTCACTGTGCTAGCCAAGGTCTGTTGCCTGGGCAGAGTACACAACCCCAGAGCCAAGCACAGCTGGGAAGGCTGCTTATCAATGGGCTGCGGGCACTTTGTGGCTTGGGTGAAGTGGGTTCTCAGGCAGGGAGACAGGGGCCATCAGACCAATATAGCCTCAGTTTTGCTGCAACTTCTGTGTCCAGGTGTTCCCATTGTATTTGCAGATCACAGTGAGACCAGCTACCATCTGGGGTGGTCTCACAGACTGCTAGTGAACCCCTGATGTGATATGGCAGAGGTCTGCCTGCAACTGATTCCCTTGCAGTGACTGCCCTGTGCTAGCCAAAGTTAGTTGCCAGTGTGGATTGGGAATTGTGGGGGGTAAGGAAGGGGGGAAGTGGGAAACGAGGTGCCTTGGCTGTTCGCTGTCAGTGGGCCACCTGGGGCAATTTGTGGGTAGGATGGGGTGGGGTCTCAGGGAAACAATGGCAGTCAGATCAATATAGCCTCAGTCTTGCTGTGTAATCATTAGTGCCTTCTCTCAGAAGTCCTCAATCACAGCAAGACCAGCTGCTCTCTGAGACCACCCCACAGGCCCCCGAGATCCACCCAAGTTTGTGTTGGCAGCAGTGGTCTGCCTGCAACTCTCTGGGAAATGGGAGCTCACAATGCTGGCTGCCAGCTGTGAATGCTTTTTTTGTTTTCAGTTTTTAATTTTAAAAAATTTATTATTATTTATACCTATAGCACCTGGTCTTCCTAGGTGGTCTCCCATCCAATACTAACCAGGCCTGACCCTGCTTAGCTTTAGATCAGATATCAGGCTCGTTCAGGGTGGCATGGTCATAGACCATGGACTGTAACTCCACTGGGGAGTGAAACCAGAACCTTCTACATGTAAAGCAGATGTGCTAACTGCTACACTATGGAACCACATCTAGCTGTGAATGTTTGACCCTTAATCAGTACAGGCTTGGCAGCCATTCAGCAACAAAAACCAGAGACAATCTGCAGGTTGGGTGGGGTGGGCTCATCCCCTCTGGCCAGCACTTCCTAATGGTCCAGTGGGAGGGGTCTGCACAGTCAAGCTGGTGTGGTCTATAGATTACCCCATCGGAAGCTTGTACTAAAGTACAGTAGTGTCTGCAGGCATCAGGTAATGTGGACTTTCCAAGAATTAATCTTGCACAAGCCTCTGACCCACCACTGGTGTCCCACGTGAGTGTCCACAGCTTAGAAAACTTGTGCCTAGGCCTTTCAAAGGGGCATCTAGGGTTTCAGTCTCCTTCTATCTCACCCAGAAGGCTGGAATCCTCTCTGGTTTTTAGTCTGAATTATTAGAAACTCCTCTTCCCTGGGCTGGTGAGCCCCTGAATGCATCCAGACCCCCCCTCTCCTTCAGGGGTGCCTCTTCAGCCTCGCTCTCTCTCCTGGTATTCTCTACCACCTGCAGGTGTGGGTCCAGCCTGATTTGTGATTTTCTCACTCCTACCGGCTTCAGTGAGGCTCCTTTATATTATCAGATGTAGGTGTTATGACCAGCTAGACTTCATGCGATTCTCCATGTTGACTATTTTATAATTTGGTTGTAATTTCAGTATAGACCTTGGAGGAGATGAATTCTGCTTTTCACCTAGCTTAACACCTTCCTAGCTCTCCTCTTTTATTATTTTTTAAATTTTATTAAATTTATTAGGATGACAGTGGTTAATAAGATTATATAGATTTCAAGTGCATAATTCCATAATACATCATCTGTATATTGCATTGTGTATTCACCATACAAAGTCAAATATCCTTTGTCGTCACATATTTGACCCCTTTTACTCTTTTCTGCCCTTCACCCCCTTTCCCTCTGGTAACCACTAAACTGTTGTTTGTATCTATTTTTTGTTTTTCTTCTTTGTTTGTTGCTTTTAGTTTTATATCCTTCATATGAGTGAAATCATATGGTCCTTGACTTCTTCCATGTACTTAAAACAGTTGGTGTGTTTCTTTAATCATTATTGTATTTTTTTCTGAATCTGAGGTTGCAAACTACTGCAGTTGCTGGCCCAGTGGATATATTTTGTCTGGCCCATTAAATTCATAGTTTAATTCTCTAAAACCTGTTGCCTACCTTAGAACCAAGAGAGTTCTTGTAAAATTAGAATTTTAATGACCGATAACATTGCCTCCATATTCTATTATGGCAAGAATTTGCTGGGGCTGAATAGCAGCTAACACTTTAGAGAGGGTACATACTCCCCAGTGGCTATCATTGCCATCAGGTTTGTTTCACTTATTTACATTACTTGATGGATCCCTGGAGACATTTGGGTTTTAGCTGCTGAAAATAGAAGTAAATGAGACAACTCCTCTTTATCTTTCTGAAACTATTTCTCTGTGAAGGGATCTCATTAAAAAACTAATAAAACATATTTTAGAACAAAATTTAAAAATCTCTGCACTATGGAGATACAGAGCTTAAGTTTATTGACAAAAAATAATTTATTCATTTTAATAATGCAATTAAGGATGTAAAATGTAAGCACAACTAAAATAGCACCATATTCTGATGTTGGGAAGGAAAATGCTGAGTCGTGAATGGTTTAGGATAAGATGATACCTAATTAAATTGAGATATAAGTAATGAGTAGGATTTTAGCTAAAACATGAGGATGAGAGACTCTAAATGTAGAAATACAAATAGTTTCAAAGATCTACAAGTAAGAAAATATTGAAGTGATTTTCTGGTGGAGATTAATAATAAATAAAGCTAAACACCAAATCATGGTCTTATATACCACATTAAATTTTGTTGTCTTTGTTTTAATCCAAATAAAAATATTTAACACCTTCCCTCCCCCATCACATGATGTCTTTCTACTTACTTGATATTACAAACACTAAAGAAACTCCCAGCTTTATCTCTCCTCTGACAGACAGGTCATCCATTTTCTTCAACTCTTCCTCAAACTTGCCACATATAATTACTAACCTGAATTTCACTGATATCTCTAAAATATTTTTTGATTTTTAAATAAAATAACTCACTTTCTCATTCAGTTTAAATTCCAGCTTGTAACTAACTTAATGCATCAAGGTTTTTTAAAGGAGAAACAACAGATGCATTTTCTCCATAGGGGCTAAGATGCTAATGCTCATAAATTGGTCCAAATGTGCTTCCTTCTGAATTAGGGCTTCCTATTTATTTAACCCAAAACAAGGACAATGATGTTGGAAATTTCAGATTTTATAGAACTGTGTAAGGTTGGCAAAGTTTATTTTTTTAAAATCACTTCAGGTCTGTGTTTCTGGGCAGCTGCTTACTTTCTTCCTTTGTGTAGTAATAAAGAGCCGGTTTTTGTGCTGCAACAATTCTGGTGTGCCACTGATGAAATGAGAATTGACAATTTTTCTTTTATTCTCCTTTCAGCTCACTCCAGTTGGCACCACAATATTTACAGGATTCTCAGGAGACAATGGAGCTACGGACATAGATGATGGCCCAAATGGACAAATAGAATATGTTATTCAATATAATCCAGATGATCCGGTATGTAAATACCTACTTGCAATATGACTTCACTGTGAGGAATATAATTAATGTTTACTTCAGCTGATATTTATTGTATTATTCTATTACTTAGCTCCTTGAACCATATTAGTAATCATAGTATAATTATCTCAAAAATGCACTTTAAAAATTATGCATGCTGTACTTTAAAAAAAATTAATTAAGTTTATTAAGGTAACATTGGTTAATACAATTATATAATTTTCAGGTGTACATTATCATTTGGTAACTCTATTGTGTGTTTACCACCCAGAGTCCAGTTTGTGTGCTGTACTTTGAAAAAGCTAATTTTGGATGGGATTTGTAGGTAAATTTTTAAAATGTATTTTAGATATAAAATGTCATTTTTACTAAATTTTCCTTATGTTTGTGGACTTGTAAGCATTCTAAATAAATCCTTGCACATGATAGAACCAATATAACCATATGCTTTATGAAACTTACAAATTAATACCAGTATTGCCACTTCTTCACCAATAAAAGCTAAGGTAGAGAAGAGGACAAAACCTCTATCTTTAGGTTTTTTAAGACTGTTAAATGATCTCTTTTGATTATAAGTATATTTAATACAGGTAAAATCAGAATTGTTTTCTTGAAGCTAGAACTGGAATTCCTGCCTGCTGTCTTTCCTTTCTCTTTTCCTGAGAACTTCTCAGAACGTCACGGGCACCCCAAAGCATAGTTTTAAAATCACTTCTTAAGTGAGTTTTCTAAATTAATGCTTCTCTTTATATTTAATGTTAGGAATATAAAAGTGGTGAAGATGACATTATGTCTTTATTTTTAAATTATATATTTCTTATATAAACTTTAAACAAACAAAAACTATTACACCTGCAGAGACTAACAACCCGCAATAAGATCTACCTTGCAAGTTTATTGTGAGAATTGAGTAAATTGTGACTGTAATTTCTCATTTTATTCTCACAAATCAGTTAGTAGTAGTATTTCTATTGCACAGGAGAGAAAACGAGCTGATAGGTGAAGTGATTTGGCTGGTGTTACAAAGCCACTTCTAAGCTGTAGAGGCAGGACGCATTTCAGAGTAGCATGGGCTCTACTCTTCCTCTATTATTGTCTAATATAATAGTCATGGCACTTGTGTTAAAATTTTCAAAAAATTTGGTGAAGAAAAATGGGAAAAAAGCCCCAGCATATAGCAGGCTCAAGGGAAAATTAGTGTTGGGGGCATCGTTTTTGTTTTTTTTTTCCCCTAAAAAGTATGGCTTCACAAGTTAGTAGACAAAGGCAGTGAACAAAGAGATGGGGAAATAATAAGAATGTGTCAGAGAAGGATAATAAGTATAAAAGGTTACACAGGAAATGGAGCAGAAAAGATCAAAGAAGCAACAGAGGAGAAAAGAGCAAGAAAAACTTTTTTTTCTTAAAAGTAGAAACAGTCAACTGACTGTACATTCTATTTCTAAATCATTTATTTTCTTTATTATTTGAGTTTTTGGAAGAATTAATTGTACTTTGTGCCATCTTCCTAGCTTAAATTTTATAAAGGTCATTTCCTATTCTTTACTTCTCAAGCTGTAAAAATGAAACTTTCCAGCAAATATAGAATGTCCAGGTGATGTACTTAGGGAAATATTTATTATATTGCATTAAAACAAAAACAAAATCAAGAACAAAACGTAACTATTTAAAGTTTAGATAGTGAGACAAAATATATTAATTGGAAGGTATCTTTTCAAGTTTTGGGAGACTGAAGTTCCTTGTTAGCGGTACAGTAATTCCTTCTGAATGGGCTTACATTAAATACAATATATACATTTTACTACCTACAGATTTGATAAGCCAATTAGCTACATGCAGTTTCCAATTATTTTTATTTTTTTAAAAAAACACATACTTTAGCAAGCTAGCACTATTTGAAATAAAGACATTGTCTTGGTGCAATTCTAATTCAATGAGGCAAAATGATAAGCAATCTAGACAGCACTTGACTATATTAGAAGAGAAAGCATTAACCAAGCCACATCCTTACAGAGAGAATACATCTTTAGCCATCACAGAAACTTATTTTAAACCTCAGTACTAATTTTTTTTTCTTGTACGATCAATGAGAGAGAAATACCTAATGGTTTTTATATTCCGCTACTGTTTAAGTTTATAGTGATAGAAACATAATGTTCTACTAATTTCTTAATTTAAAAATTATATGTATTACAAAATATTTAACTTTAAAAGGTAGCCATGTGATTTTTGCAACCACAATTATAATTTCTTTCGAATTTACCTCATACTGTATGGTAAATGGTCAAAAGAGTAGATTAGTTTGTTCTACTTAAAAATCTGTTTGTTTTTTGCATTTGATGTTACATTATTCATTAACAGAAATCACAAATTAGTGACCTGAATTTCATTCAACTCACAGATATTTTGTTTGTCCACAAATTATTTTAAATATTTTTTGAGCCAATATCTAAAAATCATGAAATTTCACATTTGAATCTTGGTTCCTCTTTTCTCTTAAAAGAATAGTTTAAGAGAAAACTAGTACTGATTTCCAATAAGACAACAATTAGCTGGAAATGAATTGTAGCTTTCTCATGAAGAATGAATTACTACCACTCAGACAATAAATGTATATCTACTTATATCCCCAGTTCCTTTATTTGTTTGCAGAATCTGCTTTATTTTTGTAGAAATTTGTAAAAGTTACCTCTGTCTTACAGGAATACAAAGTACTTTTAATTAATTCTTTACATCACTTTAAACATTAGCCTCCAGTGTTTCTGATAAGAGAAGTCAATGGAAATTTGAATCATGTTTTCCAGTATGTAATGTGTCATTTTTCTCTGGCTGTTTTCAAAATTTTCTTTTAATCTTGAGTGTTTGACAACTTAACTATGGCATTTCAAGGTGTAGTTTTCTTTGTAATTATCTTCCTTTGGTGAATTTCTTTAGTCTGAATTTGACTTTCACCAGTTAAAGAATCTTCATTCTCTTAGTCTCCAATTATAGGCATGTTAAGATGTAAATATTCTTCTACAAGTACAGGCTCTGTTTAATATATTTTAATCACTTGTCTGCAACTGTATATTTTCTATTGATCTGTAGGCAAGGTTACTCTGTCTTATGTCATCACTATTCTGTTGTTAAATCTATCCAATGGTCTCTTTTTTTCTTTTTCTTTTTTAATTTCAGATAGTATAACCTTCAGATCTAAGTTTTCTGTATTTTTATAGTTTGTATTTTTTTGCTGACATTTCCTATCTTTTCACTTATAGTGAGAATATTATTTTACACTTTTTAGTATCACCATTGGGGCCAATTTGAACTTCAGTGCCACCCCAACAGCTTGCCAAAATATTAGAAAATAGTAACAATGATAGAAACATTTCAAAGTTTTAACAACAAAAAAATAATATATGTTCATTTCATTTATGACTATGGATCTGCAGTGATAAGCTGTCAGTTAGTTTGTAACCAGCACTACTTTATAACTTGGAACACAGACATTTTAAATCTACTTCAGAAAAAGTATTGAAAAAGGAGAGTAACCAGTCTTATATATTCATCTTACTATGTTAAAAGAAGAAGATAATTTTTTTCCAATACAAGAACATAAGTGACGGTAGCCTCAAAGCTGTCTCGAAATAGCAGAGAAGTAAAAATATAATATCACTTAAAATTATTAAGTTGAACACTCAGAAAATATAGGAGTTATTAATTACCATTATTACACCACCAGTCCTTTAGTTAAGTCTTAGGGAATAGCATATTAGTTCTCTATTGCTATATAACAAACAATCACAAACTTTGCAGCTTAAAACAACACACATTGTTTTCATAGTTTTTGTGCCTTAAGAGTCTGGAACAGTTTAGCTCTGCTTAGTTAGGCTCTTAATAAGTTGCAATGTAGATGTTGACCAGATTAGTTCTCATATGGAGATTTGACTAAAGAAGAATTCCCTTGAAGGTAACTCAGATTGCTGTTAAAATAATTTTTTTATAGTTGTAGGCAGAGGGCCTTGACTTCTTGCTATCTATTGGTTGGAGATAGCTCTCAACTCTTACAGATTACCCTTAGTTTCTTGGCTGCTTTCTTCATCAAACTTGCAAGGAGAGGATTCAGAGCTAGTTTGTTTGCAAGAGAGATTCTTTTTTCATTTTTCTTTATTATTATTATTATTATTATTATTATTATTATTATTATTAATGCCTACAGCACCTGGTCTTCCTAGGTGGTCTCCCATCCAAGTACTAACCAAGCCTGACCCTGCTTAGCTTCTGAGATCAGACATCGGGCTTGTTCAAGGTGGCATGGCCATAGACCCTGGACTGTGGATCCACTGGGAAGCGAACCCAGGACCTTCTGTGTTAAAGCAGATGTGCTAACTGCTACACTACAGACCCACATCCACAATCGGATTCTTATATAATATGACACAATCATAAGATTGATAATATGCCATATTCTATTGGTTAGAAGAAAGTCTGAGGTCCTGCCCACAGTCAAGGGAAGGGATTACAAAAAGGCAAAATTGCTTATCAGGAAGCAGGGATAGAGAGATTTCCTATAAGAATTTATCTGAAATAGCTACTATAATGTTCAGCATGATTATTGTCATTTTTGAATGTCATATAAACAGATCTACTTTGAAAAAGTGTTTTTGAGTCATAAACATTCTATTCAGGTCTTAAAAGAAGATAAATTTAGACAATCATTTATAGTAAGATCTTTTTTACCCTACTTATATTTTCTTTATGATGTGAATGGACAATTTACTAGATGTGGAATGAAGAAAAGTCATCACTTTTACTATCCTAAATCATAAAATTTTAATTATAGCCAAATGTTGCATAATTTTTACCAAAACAAAGCACTTTTATTTTATCTAGGAACAATCAGAATAGTTAAAATTGAACATTTTCTTTCTTTGAATTTCTTTTTACTGCATTTTATCTAAAATAAAGAATGAACAAGTTTGATAATAAAGAACTACTGAATCGATTGACCAAATTTAAGGCCAAAGCACTTGTGCTATTTCCAAATAGTTCTGATTCTTCCTGTCTTTAGAGACATGCTAGGAGAGTTTTATTTATTTATTTGTTTGTTTGTTTGCTTGTTTGTTTTTCTTGTTTTGTTTTGTTCTGTTGCTTAGAGGAAATTATATTTTTTGGCTAATGAAATGAGCTCAAAGAACCATTTTCAACTCATTAGTTCCTCTCCCAATGCTGCAGTGATTGGACAAAAACATATCAAGGTGAAATATCCATTAGCCTGAGTTTCTGAGTGAGACATCAACAGAGCCTACTTGCCGAGATGTTAGTGTAGATATGTAGAATGAGTAAAAAATAAAAATGTCTTATGTTAAGCTATTAATTTGGGAGTTTTGTTCCTGTATCATAACCTATTCTTTCTTGACTGATATAGTCAGACAAAAATAATTTAGGAAATGCCTTACTGTTAATATCTGCTGGACAGTGAACTAGAGACATTTATATTATACTCATCACATTTATTGTGAAATACTATTTTTTTTGTGCCTTCCTGGTAATATAAAGTTCATAATACAATTAATTAATTAGAAAGTTTAAAAATAAAAAAGAAAAAAAAACTCTTTAAAATGGATCAGAATTTGTCATCACATGCTCTGCAGCAATTTTCATTTTGGGGAGTTTATCTTATATGGTAAAATGTAATTATAATAGGTATCATTCTGACATTTTAAATCCCATTGTTCAGTCAGACTGATAAACTATTCAAATAACAGATTATCATATTGCTTTTTTATCTAACTTTTTAATGCTAGACTGAAGTGATGTTTATTTAGCATGTTAAGTGTTTTGACCTAGAGTGGACATATCCCCTATAATAGTCTCCTGTGGGCTAAGTCAGCAGCACAGCATTTCTATTAACTACCACTGCCACTCAGAAAAGACTGAGGACATTAAAGCAGTATGCATGGGCAGCTTCTTTCTTGGAGGTATTAAAATGGTGTTTCAATGTGTGGTGAGATCTTTTATCATCTCCTCCAAAGTAGATTGTTCTTTTGTAATAAGTTTGATTTCCTATAGCTTTGAGACAATTGAGAAAAAAAAGAGCTATAATTTCTTTAGTAATATGTAAGCATGAAACATATTTGAATTTCCCGAGTGAGAAAGTTAAAACCACAGTATAAATAAGATTTTTTAAAAACAAATCATTACCATGAAGTAATTTTGCATACAAGTCAAAGTCCAAATTTCAGATATTATTAAAATATTTTGGGCTAGGTCATTGTCTAAAGTCCTTCTTTGTGTAAAACTTTGAACTCAGGTCTTTTTACCACAAGTCTCTGATATTTTAACTTTACAGCATACATTTCCCTGAAGCCAACCAGAAACTTCTAAATACAATTTCCTAGGAAATTGGTTAGAACAACGTGAAATGAACTGCACTCCTATCTTTAATGTATCCATAAATATGTATTTATCTGTTTGTGTCTATGTATGTAGCAGGGAGGGTACATCTGTTTAAAACAGAGAAATAATGACCAGAATCTTGGTCTTCTACTAAGAGCAAATTAATGTTGCAACCCAAATTCCAGTCATTTTTGCATGGACAAGGGCTGCATAATTTACTTAATCCACCTTTTCATTTCTAGTAATTAAATTAGAGAAGTCACCCAACTAATAGGAACCAACCTATAGATAGATCAGAAGCTGAAGGGGTTGAGAGAGAGAAAGAGACTGAGAGAGAGAGGGATTTCAAAACAATATATAAAAACAATAAGAAAAATTACAGTCTCTGAGAAACACACAGAGAGGTCTTTATTCCCTAAATCCCCACCATTTCCCACCAAAACATTTACAGACTCAGTGAGTCATATTTACACCTTGGCTCTGTACTTAGATCATCAGCACCTGACATCAAGTCAATTGCTTAACCTAACATATCTAACTCCTAAATTAAAATAATAATAATAATCATCCATTTTACAAATGTATTTTAGCAGCTTATTGTTGAGTTTTGGCATTTACTTATAAATTTATAAGTAAATGCCAAAACTCTTAATATGCTTAACTTAGTCCTCTTCATTTCCTAATCAAGTGTTTCTCAAAGTAAAACCTTAGCTATCTGTATCAGAATCACCTGAAAGATTTATTGAGAAGTTCTTAAATTTGGGGGAAGATGCTGGGAATTTGCAATCTAAATGAGACATTTCTGTGATCCTTTTATACTTTAAACTTTGAGAATCCTTGTCACATTCTTTTTGGCCTTATTATATAATTTTTAAAAATGTATTATTTTCTTACTAAATTTTGCTCTTTTTTTCTCCTTAGGTAAAGCTTAAGAAATATTAGAGCAGGACATTTACTTCAAATTGATCAAATCCAATATTCCTTTTCCTAGAAGAAAAATAAAAAGTACCCTAGAGATATATCCACATGTGCTTCTAAATCTTCTTATGATTATTATTTTAGTTTTTGAGATAGAATAAACTTGATACTTATTTAATTTAAAAAGTTATTTTAACACAAGGTCATTTATTATCTCATAATAGGCATTCTAATCTAATAATACAAAAGCAACATTGATTATAAAGATATTCTCTGTATGTTTCTTTCAATGCAAGCATTTTATGAAACACTTATCAAAATGAAAATCTCAGATTTCTAGAAAATACGAATTTAGCTAATGAGAATTAAATTCAATTAAAAAGGACTCTTAAGAATGATAAAATCTAATTATTAACTATACCATTTGTAATAATTCTATGTATATCAACTAAAATAAAAATAAATAAATAAAAGTAACTTATCCAACAAGGTCATTTATTATCTCATAATACGTTGATCAGAGATAGGGTGGTATCAGGATTTATTTGGTAACTTAGAAACAAGATCCAAGTTCTTTGCATAATTTGGTCTGCTGTCCTCAGCATATTATTTACTTCTAGATTAACTCTAGCAATAATCCCAAAATGGCTGCCAAAGATTCAGGTTTTATATTAATACGGCAACATCAATAAATAGAAAAGAGAATATTTTTCTTCTTTTCTCCTTATCTTTATTATTAAGAAAAATTCTTCATGTTACCAGAAATTAGGTCTCATATACATTTCTCAAACAATCACTGCTAAAAGAGGGGAATTACCATGTTGGTGATAGAAGGAGTGATGGAAATATAACATTGTAACAGGGAGGTCTTCAGATACCTGAACTTTTATTTAGAAGTATCCTATGGCTGGTGATGTATAACCTAATAATGTACAAAAACTATCACAAGAAACAAGTTTTCTACTTATCATTATCAAAGGACTTCAGTGAAATCCATTGATCAAAAGGAAAAGTTTTAACAAGTAAATATAGTCAATAGTATTGTAATGGCTATGGGTAGAGATAGAGGGTGTAGAGTAATTGGGGAGAGGGTCACTTCATAACATATAAATGTCCAACCAATGTACTGTATGCTTGAAACTAACACAAAATAATTTTTTAAAAAAGAATATTAAATTTGAAGTATATACTCACATTCTGTTTTCAGATGATAAGCATGCTATCTGTTATTTTAAATGGGACTAAACTACAATACTAGACTCTCTAATTCATCTTATATTCAAATGAACTCAAATCTGTATCTTTACCTATTTGCAGACATCCAATGATACCTTTGAAATTCCTCTCATGTTGACTGGAAATGTAGTGTTAAGGAAAAGGCTCAACTATGAAGACAAGACTCGCTACTTTGTCATTATCCAAGCTAATGTGAGTATTCAGTCTCTTACTTTTGTCCCATGAAAGTCCTCTTAGAGAGCTCAGTGTAATTTGCAGCCTCAAAAAGGTAGCCCTGCCTTCAGTATAGTTTGTATATTTTCTTCTTCTGCGTGGAGAATGGGATGGAATACGATGGGAAGATTGTTTTCACGCATTGTAAACTTCACTCTCTGAATCCCTTGTACCCATTCTTCCATAATTTCTTTTTAGCTCAAACTGAAGTATTTCTCAAAGCATCACCCACCTAACAACTACAGCTGAATCACTTTGGGAATTTATTAAAAATGCCGATTTCTGGACCCAACCATAGACCTTCTGAAAAAAAAAAATTCAGAGAGTAGAAGTAGAATATTTGCATTTTTGTTAGCTCCCCAGTGGATTCTAAAGTACACTAAAAGTAGAGAACTTGGTAATTTTTTCCCTTGTAGCTATCATTATTGAATAGTTGTTCACTAAATATTAGCTACCATGACCATAACCATGATATTTAGACAGCAGAAACAGAAAACCTGAAAAATAGTTGCTTATATAACACTTACATTTTTATTATTTTATTATTATTTTAATAAAATCTCTAGATTGATATGGTTCAAGGGTTAGTTTGAAAACTCAATTATGTCACCAAGTGTTTGGATTCCTTCTGTTCTTAAACCCTGCCCTTCCCCTGAAATGTGATTATTTTTTCAATGCTTATCTGCCTTGTGTTAGAGAACACCATAACCATAAGAAACACAACTAAATTTCAAATCTGAGGATGTGCAGGTGGAAACAATGATAAAAGTAGGACTTTTTTATGTGTATTCGGTCTCATTTTTTCTGAGAGGAAACTCTTCCAGTGTCCTTTTTTACCCAGCTTCCACTTATACAACTGCATCCTATGAGTCAGCATAGCATAAAGGAAAGTTGAGGAAGTCTGGATGTGGTAAAATGGAATAAGATAATCATCTCTGAATGCTGGCACATATGGTTCATCTGGGGCTGGGCACATTGATAACCAGAAAAAAATTTTGTTAGTAAGAAGAATGGAGTTGACATTTTATGAAAAAAAGTAACAGGGCTGACTACAGATAGTTTCAAACATTGAAAAAGTCCCATAGCAAGTGGCAGGGCTATGTTCTGTAATGGTAGTTAAACTCTGAAGCTAGCCTATGTCTTTAACAACTCCTGTGAATTGTATAATCTTACTCATATAGCAGAACAGAAAGAGAGCAGAGTGGCAAAAGAGAAATATATTTCATCAGCTATTCTGAACAACTTAAGTAGTGGGCCACCCTTTTCAGTGGTTTCTCTTTCTGAGGTTTTAATTACCTTTGGTCAACTGCTATCTGAAAATATTAAATGAAAAATTCCAAAAAAAAAAAAAACAATTCAATAAGCAATGTATAGGTTTAAATTGTGTACCATTCTGAGTAGTGGGATGAAATCTGCTCTATCCCACCCAGTAAGTAAATTGTCCCTTTGTCCAGTATATTTATGATGTACATTATACCTGCCTTAGTCTCTTAGTAGCCATCTCATTGTTGTGGCATTGTAATACTGTGTTCAAGTAATTTTTATTTTACTTAATGGCCTCAGTCATTCATATAACTTTTACTGTAATATATTGATATAATTATCCTATATAATTATTAAGTATTATTGATTCTTTAATGTGCCTAATTTATAAATTAAACTTTATCATTGATATGTATATAGAGGAAAAACATAGTGTATATAAGATTTGGTACTATCTATAGATCAAGCATCCTCTTGGGGCCATATCCTGAAGGTAGAGTTATCAAGAAAGATGTGTCAAGAAACAAAATTCAACCAAATAAATTTGAAGATCTTATTGGCTTTATTTAGTAATTCATGAATCTATGAGCATCCTGACCAGCAAATAAAACAGTGCTTGGACAGATTGTATAAAATGGAAGGTTTTTATAGGAAAAAAGGCAGAACAGATGAGCTATTCACAAAAGAAAAGAAAGAATTATTTTTAGGCCAGGACATCAGTTTTCCTGGAAGAAGAGAAAGCCTAGGGTTTTATCAAACAAATTGTCTCTTCTTCCTTTGGGGAATGGAGAGGGTTCTTGTGATAGTGTTTGACCACACAAATCCAGACTGATTGATTAAGATTACTTTTCTGGTGAAGGTCAAAACTGCAGTTAAGTCAGGTATTAAACCCAGGTTTGAAATCATGGTCTTTAGTACAAACGACACCATTTTGGGCCTGTGTGTGTGTGTGTGTGTGTGTGTGTGTGTGTGTGTGTGTGTGTGTGTTTTAACAGAGGGAATTGTTATGTATGCAACAAGGTGTTACTCAATGGCCATTTTTTCCCATTCTTAGAGATATTTCACCAGAAAGAGGATGTATATGAATATATGTATATGTGTGTGAGTGAATATTGATAGAAATCTAATTTTTGAAGCCAAATTTCTAGACTTTTATTCAAAATTCTTAAGTTATTTTGTTTGTTTTGTTTTGTTTTCAATTCAGTGTGGGCTGTCTTGGTGTTCAATGGAAGAGACTAGAGTAAAAATTGTAGATATCAGAAGTAAAATCTATAAAAGGGGGACTCTCAGAATGCCTCAAAACAGTGAAATATACATATTTTTAATTTTCTATATAAGCAAAAATGCAAACAAAAAACATAATTTCTCATGTTTGACTCAGAATCTATAATAAAATTTATAAAAAGATTGCTATGAAATGTATTTGAAAACTAATTTTTATTGTATTATTTAAAATGAGCTATTTTTTAAAAAGAAATGTAAGCTAATGAAAATCCAAATTACTCTCTAATTTTAAATATTTAGAAAGACATCTGGAATAATTTGTATTCAATTTGCTAGACTACTTATAACTAGGGAGAGAGTGATAAGATTTTAGCATATCAGGGATAAAATTATGAAATAGAAGGAGATACATGAATCACTGAAAAAAAGGAATGGAATGGGTGAAAGGTTGAAAGATTTTAATTTATCTGTAAAAATTATTTTTATGTAAGTTTAAATCATACAGCATAAAACATAAAAGGAAATTACAAATGTTGATGTTTTTAAAAGTTTTTAGAATTATATATACTTTCTAATGTAGAATATACTGAAATTAGAATGCATCATAATTTATTCAACTATGCTTAAGTTTTGTTTGATGTTGGTTTTTGACATAAAATTGATAGCTACCTTCATAACTCTCATCAGAGGCAGTGAGGACAGTATACTGGTAAAAGAATAAACTCTAGAAACACTTTGAGTGGATTAAAATCTCAGTTCTGCCATTTACTAGTTGTCTGACTTTGGGAATACTCTGTATGTCAGTTTCCTAACTAGTAAAATGGGGATATTAATGAAACTTACTACATAGGATTCTCATGAGAATTAACAAGTTAGCAAACAAAAAGTACTAAGACTAATACTTGTAATATATTCTCATATCATTACAGTATTATACGAACCATTTAAGTACCAGTATTTTATTGTTTAAAAATGAAATTACTATAAGAAAAGTTATATATGTATATATATTTATATATTTTAAATCTTAGTAGGTAATGCCATATTATTTTCTAAAAAGTTGCAACATATCACATTCTCACAAATTATAAAGAAGAATATTCATCATTTCTACATTTTTAAATATATACTTTACTTAAGACAATGGGTTATTGGAGATGGAAAACTGTCTTATACTTGCTAGAGGGTTGATTGCAGATATCTCTTTCTAACTTCATTCAGTGACTTCACATCTGTGGCTATGGTGGAAGAATATACATTATGGAAAATGACAAATGCTACAGATCAGAGCATCTTGTCTCAGGGAGTTTGTTGTTAAACATTTACTACTTTGTATGTATCAATATCTATATAATTATTCTTTGTGTTTATATAGAATAATGATATATATCTAAAATATAATTGTAATTATTTCTTTATATTCTTTTTTATTATTTTATTGATAGGATATAATCCAATGCATAATGTAAACCATGTACATAGAAAACCTACATATTATTCTAGAGTTATAAAGTGATTTGAAATATTAGCAACCAATTTTGACTTTATAGTAGATAGTATCTAAGAGGCAAAAGGTCTGATGATAAAGACTGAATATTACTCAACTTAGCCTGGCTTTGCTTACAGTAAATTAGTGAAGAATTAACAAGATTTGTTTATAGCCTTCTTGGCCCTAAATTCCCTATTTCTGGTGTTAAGCATACCTTCTACTCTCTCGGTGCAGGTAGGGTACTTTTCATATGGCAGATATATTTACTGTTTCAGGGTGACAAAGGAAGGTCAGAGTGCCCTTCTTGCATTGGCTGTTTCTTAATAATGTTCATTCAAAATAATCAATATGCCAAAGTTGCATATTCTGGGGTGGCATATTCTGCTCTCCTTTAAAATATTATGTCATATGGGTTTGAATATAAAAAATCACTTTCTATATTTTTAGATTCAACCTGTGTAAACAGCTTTTCAGAACTAACCCCTACATGACCTGTCTACTTACTACTAATATTTGGAATAAGTGATACTATTATACCCATTGTTTCTAACTCTGAAGTTTCTTGAGTATATTCTGGGCAGTGGCACTGAAATGGGAGGATGGTGGTCAATAGTTGAACAAATATTTATAAAATGTTCAAGTAATGAAGATAGGTAAGCATAGAGATACAAAACATGATACTGTCTTGTCTGATAGTATGCATAAAAATTAAGAAAATAAGTAAATGTTTCAAACCAAAAAACTTTCTAAACAAAACAAACAAACAAACAAAAACACACTTCTAAAGTGATTTAGACCAAGCTAACCTTGTTGCTTCCGTTTTCTTCTTTGAATATGAAAATTGAAAAAAAAATCAAGTTGCTAGGCTAAGTTTTAAAATTTTAGTCAGTGATATCGCATCTATCTATCAATGGTGAACAGATGAACGACAAACACCTCCGAGGTCTTAGGTAACTGAGTTAGAATCAAAAGACTTAGGGCAACTATAATTATGTTTAATAAATATATGTGTGTGTATATTTAATAGATATACGTGTGTATATCTATTACGTATACGTATCTATTACGTATATCATATACGTGTGTAAATACGTTTGTATTTAATAGATATACGTATACACACACACACACACATATACACTTGAAGTATTTATAGTAGAGCAATATATATTACACCTACTATAAATATATGTATTTATATATATGTATATTTATATATATTGCTCTACTATAAATATTTGATAAAGTAATGAAAAAGTCTTTAATATAATTACTATGAGTGACTTTGGTATGTGCTTCTAGCCATTTTATTAAATTATAAACTACTGTAATACTGAGTATGTAAGAGTCAGTCTCTTTATTCCAAGTCTCTTATGCCATTCTCTCAAAAATAAATCAGAATATTGACGTTTGTCTCATACTCATTTTAAAACTGGGTTCATATAATTTTACAGTATTTATTAGTGTCCACATTTTTCATGGCCTCATTTTATATAATCAATATTTAACTTAATACACTTCTAAATATAAAGCAAGTACTGATTGAATTAGAAACTGACATTAGTCTCTAATTTGATCAAAGATTAGTGGGCAATTAAACTATTTCACAGCAAGAAATCTTTTAGTTGAGGTAAAGGAATTGAAATCTTACTTATCATCTGACAGAAGTGTTTTATTGCCTTTACATTATCACAGTTGAAATATTTGTAGTTTTTTAAAAATGTGGTTTGTTAAAAGAGTGGATTGTGACAATGAGTTAGTTATCTCTGAGCTATTCATAAAAGTAACTTTGAATTTCTACTAGACACATATCTCTTTTTAAAAGTCCTCCTTTGCAATGTATTGATGAAAAATTCTACTTACATAGTAAATAATTTATTCAAGCGCGATGTGTAAATTTGATACTCTAGACATTATGTCACAGTAGAATTCTGAAGATTTGTTCATTACATTGCCATCATATGGAGCCAGAGGACTGGAGGATTTTAATAAAGATGCTAAAGTTTCAGGTACCAGGCAAATACCACTTCCCTGTGAAGCATTAACTGAATTCTCCAATTAGGTCAAATCCCACACTTTGTTGGATATTCTTAAGGCTTTCTTGAATCTGTGTTGACCATAGATATATGCTTTTAAATTCCTGCATGTCATTTTTTTATGCTGTATTATTTCTTATATTGCCTACAATTCTTTGCACAGCTGTACTCAAAATTGTTATGGAAGCTAAGTAAAGTTTTCATGTAATTAAATATTTAACATTAGCAAATGTATAAATGATATCTGAAGTAATAATGCACACTGAGAGAACACAAACTAAACAAATATGGATAACTTTAAAAAGGGATATATTCTTGCTTGTTAGTCAAATTTCCTGAATTAATAAAATATCTTTTATTTAAGTGTTTAAATTTTTAAAACATTATTTTATTATTTTAAATAGAAAAAAAAAGGCAAATGAAAAGAAAATAAAGAGAAGAAGGAAGGGATTTTTTGGTAGTTTTTAATATAGTTTAGATTTTCTATAGCAATAAACAAAAATGTAAACTAATGAAATTACATAAAATATTTATGCAAATAATACTGTTTTATTTATACTACTCTTAATTTATAATGTTATTTATTTTATCCAGAACAGTCTTGAGTGGTAGCATTTTACTAGAAAGAGCAAAAGTTTCTTTTTATTTTTTTTTCTTCAGTTGCCAGGGACTTTGCTTTAGACAATTTTTAAAATGTTAAGATTGGATATGGTTTGACCTAGTAGAAGAACATCATGGATTAATAACATCTTCCATAGGCTTTCAAATTAGAAGTGCACATGATACCTATTTTCATATCTCTCTTTATGTAATAATTTTGTTGACAAGTTGTGGAGAATGTCTACATATGTAGAAACCTTTTTGGTAGTTTTCATTGCTATATGTCTGCTAATAGTAGAGAAGATGAGCAGACTTTGTCACTCCAAAATATGCCTCTTTGGCATAAGTATTATTTTAGGCTGATTATCAAAAAATAAAAACAGCAGACAGGAGGGAAGTTTTGAAAATCAATTAGAAGTTACCTTTCTGTAAGATCAATTTATACTTATAAGGAAAAGCTTCATTTATAAGGGTGTCTGTCTGTATTTGGAATAGAATGACAAAATCTGTAGAAACTCAAATCAATGGAGAAATAGGAACTTAAATTTGAATAACAACCATATTCTCATTTACTAGGCTTTGCCTGAAAACCAAGCTCTTTTCCTTGAAAAATCTTTTGTCTTTTACTGGAAATGGTGTTTCAGGTGGTGATTAGGTCCATTTCAGGGAGTAACTCAGTTTTCCTGGGCATCTGCCATGTGTATAGGAAGTATACATGTTATTAAACTTCTGGTTGTTTTTCTATTGTTAATCTGTCTTTTAATACTGGGGAGTCTCAGCTAAGAACTTAGGTAGAGGGAAAATTATTTTTCCTTCTCCTCTGTTTTTTTTTTCCTACTTAAACATTCACATTCTATAGATCAACATTTTTTAAGTGATATCTTTCCCTAGTATAAGATAAAAACCTACATTATGTCGGTAAATGTACACTCTCTATTATGCACTTGTAATCATTTTTTGAAACAGTGACATGACCCAAAAAGCAAAAGATAGTGAGAGATTTGTTGCTGACAGACTGAATGGAAGAATTAGGATAGAAAACACTGATATATAAAGTGTAAGGCTGAGTAGCATGCATGTGTGAAGATACTGCTTCTGGGATGTTAAAATCGTTTTGTCATCCAAGATCATATAAAATTTTACTCATTTAATACTTTTTCTTAAAATTAAATTGATTCAGTGTTTTTAAAAGTTCACCCTAAGCAGCCATAATTTTAAAATGGTAGTTTACAATTTTTTTAAATAAAATGATAGTTTTGATGAACCATTTGTGTTTTCTAAAATTTAAAATGAACCCATAAATTTATATTAAATTATTTTTCTATATACACTCACAACTCATATATTTAAAGTACAATTAAAAAAACAAATGAGACTACATCAAACTAAAAACATTTTGCATAGTAAAGGAAAAATCAACAAAATGAAAAGACAACCTACTTAATAGGAGAAGATATTTGCAAACCATACATCTGTTAAGTGCTTAATATCCAAAAGTATATAAGAAAATTATACAAGTTAACCACCCCCCCAAAAACCTCACAATAATTCAATTAAAAAAAATGAGAAGACCTGAATAGACATTTATCCAACTAGGACGTACAGATGGTCAATAGACATAAGAAAAGTTGCTCATTAATTATCAGGGAAATACCTATCAAAACCACAGTGAGGTATCACTTCCCACCAGTCAGAATGGTTATCATTAATGAGTCAATAAATAACAAGTACATACACTCATAGTGGTATTGTAAATTGGTGCTGACACTATGGAAAACAGTATAATGATTCCTCAAAAAATGAAAAACAGAGCTTCCATATAATGCAGCAGTCCCACTTCTGGGTATTTATCTGAAGAAAAGAAAATTAGTTAAAAAGATATTTATAGCCCTATGTTCATTGCAGCAGTCCTCATAATAGCCAAGATATAGAAGTAACCTGTGCGTTCATTGATAGATTAATGGATAAAGATGTGATTTTGTACACACACAGTGTAAAATTACTCAACAATAACAAGTTATGATTTTTTTTTTATTTGGGGCAACATGGATGGACCTAGAGAATAATTATGCTAAGTGAAATAAGTCAGACAAAGAGAAATACCACTTATAAGTGGATTCTAAAAAAACAAAACAAATGAATAAACAAAAACAACAGAAACAGACCCATATAGAGAACAAGTTGATGATGTCAGTACTTCATTTCTTTCTGTGGCTGTTATTGCATATATATTACATGCACACTAAAATTTATCTATCCCTTCATTTATTGATAGATATTTTAACTGTGCCCAATTTTTAGCTGTTGTGACTAGTGTTGAGATAAGCATGCATATAAAAGTAATTAGTTTTTGGAGCTGAGTTGTACAGAATAGAATTTTAAAGAAAAATAAAAATATAACAATTCTTTAAGATAACAATATTATGAAAGTGAAAATACTTCTAGATTTCATAATGAATAACAAAGTGCCACTAACACTTTCATGTAAATGTTTTGGATTGATGAATGCATCTGTGTTTCTTTCTTGTGTCCTCATGACAAGCACTCTTTAGATAAATAAAATCTATAAATTTCTAATGAAATCATTCTCATATCTTAATGTAGGCTGCTTATAGTGATTTATTTTCAAAGAGATGGAGAGGGAGAAAAGAAAGAGTAACTTTGCAGTGGAGAAATCTAATGGACACAACCTCAGAGCCAGGTGATCAAGGTTGACTTAAAATATAGTATTATTAATATATACTTTTGATACGATGTGATTAAATGATACTTTATCTCCATGGTCTTCCCCACCAACCCCAAATTCACAATCCCAGTTCAGTTTTAAAAAAACATCATACAAGCCCCTATTGAGGGACGTTCTACAAAATACTTAATCATTACTCCAAATTTTCATTGTAGTTAAAAACAAAAAAAGTCTAAGAAGTGGTCAGCGCCAAAAGGAGCCTAACAAGACATGGTGACTAAGTGTAAAATAGAATTCATCATGGATAGGGATCCTGGATTAGAAAACATACATCAGATAAAAACTAGAAAAAGCTTAATGGAGTATGAGTTTTGGCTAATAACAATGTATTATGAAAGCAAAAATTGCACTTGACAAAGTTAAATGGGAGAAGAGCACTTTAACCAAAGCTATTACAACAGAAAGGAGACTAGAATGCAGTCAGAACTGAACTCAACTGAATAGAAAGGCTAGAGAGTTGTTAAAGCTGGGGTGGGATTTCTCATTACAAGAAAAACTTTTTTGGGGATATCTATATGAAATAATGTATATTAACTAAACTTATTGTGGTAATCATTTCACAATATATGTAAGTCAAATCATTATGCTATACACCTTAGGTTTATACAATGCAATTTGTCAATTATATCTCAATAAAAATGGAAAACAAAATACAAAACAAAGAAAAACACTGTTCTCTTGGCAATATATTACCTAGTGAAAAAAGAAAAATTTGAAACATAAGTTCCCCTACTGCTACAAGGACACTCATCTCAGCAATTATAGCTTTATAGAGTCCCCAAAAATGAAGAAACCAAATAAAAAAATTCTCATTTAGAAACTCATTTTGAAATATAGATTATTTTAGTGATGTCAGCTGACTACATGGAGATAACTAATGCTATCCAGTTTATAATAGAAAAACTTATGTGAAGCATACAAAAAAATTTGTCTAATGGGAGCACAGCAGACTTTATGGGTTTTCTATTTTTTTCCTTTTTTGTATCCTGCTCTTCATTTTTTTTTCTGAGGTATTTTTTTTTAATAACCAAAATTTAACTAATTAAATTAAATTGCTTGAAGCAAATAAAAAACAGTCTGGCTTGAGGGAGTGGTGGAAGGATCAAGGACCATCATGTGTACTAATTGGCTCTTTCAAAGGAAAAGTCAACTTTCTTGTATCTTTAAAATAAGAGATAGTTTCACAATTAGGAGAAGACCTCCTATGGAAATTAATCTCCTACCATCTCACATCAACTTAGAAATAGGATCTCTATCTTGGATGATTATGATTCAAAGAGACAATTTCCAGGTTCTTGAGTAAGAGTCCTGGGTTGTAAAACTAGCAAAAGTTTGAACTGGGATGAATATGGGGGTGCATATATATTTTCAAATAAGCGTTTTCATTTTTTTTTTTGGATAAATACGCAGAAGTGGAACTGCAAGTTTGTGTAGTACTTCTAGTTTCAATTTTTGAGGCACTTCTATAAGAATATTATAATAACTACACTGTGACAGATGATTACTAGACTTATTGTGATTATAAGGTATCTACATGTGGAGTCATTATGTTGAATGCTGAACTAATATAATACCACATATCAACTATACTTTAATAAAAACAATTGAGGTGGGAGAAGATTGACATCTCAAATGAGCAAAGAAAATTTTACAATTTCAAGTTTTCTAAAGTAAATGATTTAAGAAAAAAGAGGTCAGTTGCCTATAGCCAGGAAAAAATTTGTCTAGAATTTAGTCAAAGTAAAGGGAACATTAAGTCCATCTTGTTGTTTTGTTTGTTTGTTTGTTATGTTTTGTTTTTTCTTCTCTCACAGGACCGTGCACAAAATATGAATGAACGACGAACCACAACTACCACACTTACAGTAGATGTTCTGGATGGAGATGACTTGGGTCCAATGTTTCTTCCTTGTGTCCTCGTGCCAAAAACTCGTGATTGTCGCCCACTCACCTATCAAGCTGCCATACCTGAGCTGAGAACTCCGGTAAATATGCTCTCATCTTTTTTTCTTCACTTACACTTCTTTAACTCCAGTGAGATTCTGTTCAAGTATTTTGTAGACATACTAGATGAGAATATCAAACTTTACTATATGGGAGTTGAAAAATATTTATGTCCAAACCCAATTTTGTATACTATGGGCAATTTTGGGTCACATTGCATAATTATATCATTTATAAAGTAGAAAGTATGTCATAAAGCAACAACCTATTTTACACAAATTATTTTATTTTTTCTACCTATAAATCATACCAGAGTTGAGTTGCCAATATATTCTAGGAAACTTCAAGAAATAAACTGTAGCATTTTCTTAAATTTAAGTGTAAACATGTATTCCTAAAGCGAAGGCACACAAGTCAACAGAATTTCCTTTAATTTAGCCTCTTAGAGTTTTGAAATGTTAGTAGAGATTATGCTTGGCTGTTTAGAGGTGGAAGCTAGTAGATGCAAATATTTATCCCTTAAAAATGTATTTTAAAGAAGCAAAAAGATGAAGCATGAATCTACATTTTCTGTACTTGATTCTGTATCTGACTTTTAAAATTCTAATGAAGTTATAAATTGTTGTCAGCTTGGAATTCACACCTTGGACATCCCTGGATGATAAACAGTTGTATCTATGAATAAAATTATAAGGCAAATAGATATCCTCCTTAGGTTAATATATTAATTTCTTGTTTAGAAGTATGTATGTATATGTAGATGATAGATAGAAAGATAGATCTATAAATAGATGATAGATACAAATTCTCTTTTAGAGAAGTCAAATTCCTAGGTTAATATATTAATTTCTTATTTAGAAATATATATGTATGTATATATGTGTGTATTTCTAATATATATAATTATATAATACATATTATATATATATATACATATAGCTGTTTGACTAAATGTCTTATGATGTCAGAATTTGTTGAAAGGTATTTGATTTTTGTTCTCAAACATGTAAGAACTGATTTTAGAGATCCTCTCTGATTTGAGATTTTAAAACATAAATTTTTTCTAAACATAGATTATACTGCTTTCTGTTTGCTTCAGAGTTTTGTCCAGTGTTTTGTCTATAGACTTTATGGATTTACTCACAGAATTTAAATGAGTGAGAATCACTTTTTTGTTTATTGGCATACATAATAACTGGTCTAGTTAGCGTATATGAATGAGAAAAGCTAGAGAAAAAATAAATGTTATAATATGCATTGAATAAAGAAAATATAAATTTTCAGCTAAATGGAGTAATTTTACAACAAAAACAGTAATGTAGAACTCACTTGGACAAATAAATGTAGATTACATAAAGTTATATAATGATATTATTTTACTGATTACCAGTAAAAAGACTATTAATGATAGTGAACATTAAACTTTTCTTTGAAAGGCTTAATTAAAATTATGAGAAAAAATATTTTTACTATTAATTTATTTTTTTAGTATAATTTGTATAACTTGTATACCAGTGAGATCCCAAGTGAAGAGACAAACTGATATAATAATGACTAAAGTCAATAAATTAGTTTGATTACTGTTTAATAGTACTTGATATATTGAGAGAAGTAAAGAAAGACAGAGGTTGCCTCTTGAGAAGCAGAGTGGATTGACTTTATTAAAGACCTTTGAGCATTCTTTCCTCTCTCTTCCAGATCACACACTAAGCATCTCTCTCACAGCTATGCATTTTCATGCTAGAGACAAGGTCATACTTCAGATTTGGTATAAGAATATAAATGACAACATAACTAATGGTTATACAGAGTATTCAGGTTGTCATAATTTGTGCTAAATTCCACAAAAATAGTAACTGAAATCCATTTACCACAACTATTATGGTAAATTATCAATGAAATTTCTGAGGTTCAGAGTTTAAGTAATTTTTCATAGCCTTATAACTAACATGTAAAAAGTATTTTCTTTTAAAATCATGTATCTTGAATTAAATGTTATGATATAAATTCTAGAATGATAAAACTTTATTTCTATATACATATTGCCATGTAGAGAAAACTTAAATATGTTTAGTTGCAAAATTACACACTTGTTCTGATTATCTGGTGCTGCATAACAAACCACCAACACTTAATGGCTTCAAACTACAAATTTTAAATCTGCTCATAAAGCCACGATTTTTGCAGACTCGAGGGAGCTCATCCCTGCTCCATGCAGCATCAGCTAGGGCACCTTGACTGAGGACTGAGTACCACTTTCTGTGTGGCTAACTTAGCAAGTTGATGCTGGCTGTTCGCCCAAGCTTAGCTAGGACTGTGAGCCAAAGGATTCATCACTATTCCATGTGAGCCCCTCCTAGGCTGTTTGGGTTTCCTCATAGCAAGGCACTGAGTTCCAAAAAATCCTGCCCAAGAGAATTAAGCAGAAGTTTTATGAATTAATCTTGTACTTGCAGTGTTACTTCAGTCATGCTCAAACCTTTGCCATATTTAAGGAGTAGAAATATATACCGTCCCCTAATGGTAGGAGTGTCCAAGTCATATTGTATGAAGAATATATAGGGGAAAAAATTTTATTCTGGCAATCTTCAGAAAATAAAATCGAGTCATAGTATTGACATCAGGGTTCTTTATGCTCTTCTGTATGCCATCATGGATCCCTTCTGGGTTACTAGGGTTTAAGAACTGAAGGTAGTTTTTGAGTTTCACATTCAACTTGCTATGTTTATCTCTGTCCTTTTTTCTTTTCTTCTATTTTCTTTTACATATTTTGCTAAAATTTCTAGAAATTCCAAAAAGCAAGATTGTGCTATTTAGAGCAAGAGAACTAACCATTTATGTCAGCTAAACAGGACATGATGACTCTAATTACATACTGGCTGATTCTTTTCTGAGCTAAATCTTTATGTTTTGAAGTTTTGACACCTGCTCACCTTCTGATGTGAAATTTTCCACCAATTACCTCAGTGGTATTTTTGACTTGAGAAACTGTTCTTAATTTCACTATGATGCATTTAGAATTTATCAACTCAGAAAAAAAAACTTTAAAGGTAATCTAGTACAGTGTTTAACTCACGAATCAGGATATAGTAAACATAAAAATCTATTGAAATACAAATATGTCTTTACAAACACTAAGATTAATATTATATTGAATATATAAATATAAAAATCTGGTGTCTCGGGAGAACTAACACAATTTGTAGTCCTGGTCTAATTATTTGTTTATTAATTTGATGAGTATCTACTAGATCCTAATGGATGTCATACTCTTTGATAATTGAGGAGACTTGACAACTGGGGTGAGATAAAATCCTTCCAATATATTGCTTTTGTTTATTCTCACTTTCTGATTCTCTTAAATTTGTTATCATGCCTATATAATTGAATTCTTGTATTATTTGAAAATTCTGTAGAATTGGAGAATATAGAATTTATGGCTCTATTTTCTCCATCTTCTATTGAAGCACAAAGGTATGGTAAATCGTTACAATTTTTTTTTTTTTTTAGAATTAAACAGGTATACACTGTTTTACTGTTTGGTTGTTTTGTTGGTTGCTTGGCTGTATTTTTTGCTGAGTAATTTGTCCCCAGATAGTAACACCAGAGTATTAATATGATATTTTTGACCTGTTATCTATGTGTTTACTATTTAGACCTTACTTTTTTATTGTGCTATGTAATTTTCAGTATTTCAGCATTAGTTGCTTACCAGACATATCATATAGTAGCTAGAATCCACACTCTGATAGTTCTTCCCTTATATAAAGACTTGGGTTGACTACCAGGACTGTTTAGTCAAAAATACCTCCAGTGCAGTCTTTGTCATAAAGAACTCTAGTTGTTGTGTAACTATCAAAAACAGTTCCTCTCCTTTATTTATGGTGCTCTCTCTCCTTCCAGGGAAGCTTTCTTAGTTATTACAAGAATTGTAATGATTTGCAGTGATGTACAACATAATTTGCTTTGGCTCATACTCATTAAATTTGTTGCAATCTGATACTCCCTCCTCTCCTGTTCTTTATGAAACTACTGGTGATTTTCCTCCCTTTGATGTCCCTGGGTTTCTCCTTTTAAATTTTATACACATACATATGTATATAGTATGTTTGTATATATATGTATGTGTGTGTATATATACATATATACATGCACAATTCTGATCTGATCTTTCACTGTTTCAAATAAAAAGCTTATTATTTTTCATTACATATCAAATAAAGTCCAAATATTTTAGTATATTATCTAAGTAATTTTATATCTGACTGCTTTACAGTCTCATCTCTTCTAACTTGCATAATGCAATTTGTTTCGAAACATGCACCTGAAGTTCTCAGAATTAGCCTCCTTTCTCTTTATTTTGTTTCATATATTAAGATTATTTGTTATTCACGGTTCATCTCAGATAATCAGAAATGATAGGAAATTAACTGTTTATCTGTTTCCATATGTATTCCTTCTATATACACTAAACTCTTCATTGTGTTATAGTTGCTTACTTGTTTCCTTTCACTAGACTGAGTTCTTTAATTTTCTATTTGTTATTATATCCTAATGAGTAACCCATTCACATCACATAGTAATTGTTCAATATATGTCAAATTAAATCATTAATTAAAATTTCAAGAAATACGTATTGTGTATTGAAATACTAGAAATAAATATGAATGAGCATGACCCCTAATTTCTCAAACACAAAGTGTATCTTTTATGAATATGCATATGTAAAGAGTGTAAATATTTATATGTAGTGAATAATAAATGATAGCTATAAATAATAAAATAATTTATTTTATTATTATTTATATAATAGAATATATTTGTTGTAAATATATATTATCCAAATGTTAGACATTTTATATATTTTTCAATATATTAATATATATATATGCTTTTAATATTTTTAAATAAGAATAGAATGAAAAGCACTACCATACTTGGTCATTGTCTAGTCAAGGATAATCTTCACATAGGAGTCTAATAGTCTAGATGAAATAAGCATGCTTCCCAGTTGCTATAGAGTCCCAGTTTATATTGTTGTCCTAGCACATTGTTCATAATGTCTTATTTTTCTTTCCATATGTTCCATATATTATATAAATTCTATATATAAATTATATCCTCCCTCAGACTGTAAGCCTATTATTTTCAAACTGTATCCTATGAAGCTCTTTTTGGGCCAGAAAAATGATGGATGAAGAAGGAAGCAATTAGCAACCCTCAAATTGCTCATAACTTTAAAAAATTATATTTTATTTTTAAAATTATAGTTAACATACAATATGATACTAGTTTCAGATGTATAACACAATGATTAGGCATTTATATAACTTATGAATTGATCACCCTCATAAATCCAGCACCCATCTGACACCATACACAGTTATTACAGTAATAGTGAGTATATTTCTCATAGTATACCCTACATGCCCATGACTATTTTGTAACTACCAATTTGTACTATCCCCCTCCTTTACCTCTTTCTCCACCCCGCAATCTAAAAACCATCAAAATACTGTGTATATATATGAGCTTGTTTCTGTTTTGTCTTTTCTCTAAACTCCATATATAAGTGAAATCTTATGGCATTTGTCTTTCTCTGTCTGACTTACTCCATTCAGCACAATACTCTCTAGGTCCTTCCATGTTGTTGCCAATGGTAATACTTCATTCTTTTTTATGGCTGAGTAATATTTTATTGTATATATGCAACATTTCTTCTTTATCCATTTGTTCACTGATGGACACCCAGGTTGCCTCCATATCTTTGCAATGAACATATGGATGCATATGTTCCTTCAAAGTAGTGTTTTGGGTTTCTTTGGATAAATACCCAGAAGTAGAATTACTGGGCTCTTCTTTGTCTCTTGTTATAATCTTTGTTTTAAAGTCTCTTGTTTCATGTAAGTATGGCTTCCCAGTTTTTTTGTTTGTTTCCATTTTCATAAAATATATATTTCTATCCCTACTTTCAGTTTGTGTGTATCTTTCAAACTAAAGTGAGTCTGTAGTAGGCTCATATGCAAGGGTCTTGTTTTCTTAAAGTTCCTCTAACATTTCTTATAATGCTGGTTTGGTGTTGGTGAACTCTTTTAGCTTTTTCTTGACTGGAAAGCTCTTTGCTTCTCCTTTAATTCTAAAAGATAGTTTCACTGTGTAGCAAATTTTGGTTATAGGTCCTTACTTTTCCCCATTTCGAATATTTCATGCCAATCCCTCCTGGCCTGCAAAGTTTCTGTTGAGAAATCATCTGACAGTCTTATGGGAGCTCCCTTGTAGGTGATGAACTGTTTTTCTCTTGCTGCATTTAAGATTCTCTCTTTGTCTTTAACCTTAGGCATTTTAATTATAATGTATCTAGATGTGGGCATCTTTGGGTTCATCTTGTTTGGGACTTTCTGCACTTCCTGGATTTGTATGTCTATTTCCTTCACCAGGTTAGGAAAATTTTCTGTCATTATTTCTTCAAATAGGTTTTCAATTTCTTGCTCTCTCTCTCTCTCTTTTCCTTCCGGTACCCCTATGATGCATATATTTGTATGCTTGATGTACCAGAGGCCCTTTAAACTATCCTCATATTTATGGATTCTTCTTTTTTTCTTTTTTCACTCTTCAGATTGGGTGTTTTCTGCTACCTTATCTTCCATATCACTGATTTGAGCCGCTGCTTCATCTAATCTACTGTTGATTCTTTCTAATGTATTTTTCATTTCAGTTATTGTATTCTTCATTTCTGACTGGTTTCTTTTTATGTTTTCTAGCTCTATTTTTATGTTTTCTGTTGAAGTTATCACTGGGATCATTGAGTGTTCTCATAACCAGTGTTTTGAACTTTGCTTCTCATAGATTGCTTATCTCCATTTTATTTATTATCTATTTATTTATTATTTATTTGTTTGTTTATTTATTTATTTATTTATGGAGCGTGTTCTTTTTTTTTATATGGAACATGTTTTTATTCTTATTTTAACTTTCTCCCTGTTTTTGTTTCTATGTATTAGGTAGAATTACTATGTTTCTTGGTCTTAGTAGACTGGTCTTATGTAGTAGGTGTTCTAATAGGCCCAGTGGCATAGTCTCCCTTGTCATTTGAGCCCAATGCTCCAGGTGTGTCTCTTATATGGGTTGTGTGTGTTGTCCTATTGTAATGGAAACTTGATTGCTGTTTTCACATCAATGGGAGAGATAGACCCTCAGGCAGATGTGAGGACTGGTGGTCACTACAATAGAGGAGCTGTTGTTCAGGAGCTGAGCCTATGAAGCAGGATTCAGTTTAGCGGGGTTCTTGTGCCTGCTGAGTCTACCCTTTGTGTATGTCTTAAATTGCCCATAATCTTTAATGATAAGATTGTTTCTCAAAGTAGTGAAAGAAAAAATAATAATAAAATGACTAGAGTGAACGAATTGCCTTGTTTGCCATTTTTAATTCTCATAATAATCATATCCACATGCTACCAGCAGTAGATAATCAAATTTCAGATTCAAGTTAGGTAAACAATTACTAAACATAAAACAAATCAACAACAATTAAAATTCAGAAAATATTGTTTAGAGCGTATAATCGTATTACAGTAATTCTGAAAATAATGTATGACAATATAGTAGAGCAAAAAGATCATTTGTTCTTTTTTATCTCTCATTAAAATATATGCTGAATAGGCTCAATTATTTATAGACATTGTGATGATATTTTCAATTATTATTATATTTTTTTGTAGAATGAAGGATGAAAAATAATAGGGGGAATTGAGTTTATAAATATCAGTTAAAGGAACAAGGTCACTATTCAGCTTAATAATAAGATGTATTCTACCTTTTTTTTCCAAGAGTTTTTAGCTTTTCATTTCTCTGAGCAGCACTATGCCAGTCAGCAAGAACAAGCACCTTACAAAAGGTGGCAAAATGGAAGCCCCCCAAAAAGTGGTTGACCCATTTTTTAAGAAAGATAGGTGTGATGTGAAAGCACTAGCTATGTTCAATATAAGAAATATTGGGAAAACACTAGTCACAAGAACTCAAAGAACCAAAATTGCATCTGATGGTTTCAAAAGTCATGTTTTTGAAGTGAGCCTAGCTGATCTGCAAATGACGAAGTTGAATTTAGGAAATTCAAGCTAATTACTGAGAATAATGTTCAGGTCAAAAACTGCCTGACTGAGTTCCATGGCAATGCTCTTACTCATAGCAAAATGGCAGACCATGCTTGAAGTTCATGTTGATGTCAAGGCTACTGATGGTTATTTGCATCGTCTATTCTGTGCTGGTTTTACTAAAAAAGATAAAAAGAAAAAAAAGAAACAGCTTCAGAAGACCTTTTATGCTCAGCATGAATAGGTCCAACAAATTTAGAAGATGAAAATCATGCCCCAACATGTGACAAATGACTTGAAAGAAGTGGTCAATAAATTAATTCTAGATAGCATTGGAAATGACATAGAAAAGTCTTTCCAGTCTAATTATTCTGTGATGTCTTTGTTAGAAAGGTCAAAATGCAGTTGAAACCTGGAGAAGTCCAAATTTGAACTGGGAAAACTCATGGAGATTTCTGGTGAAGGTGGTAGCACTTTTAGAAAAGTTCCTGGGGATGAGACAGGTGCTCAAGTTGAATAAACAGATGGATATGGGCCCCCAGTCCAGAAATTTGTTTAAAATTAAGACTTTTTTATGATGACAAGTAAATCCTGTTTGTGATTTTTCAAACTATTTTAAATTAACATTGGAGATGTGTTTTTCTACAAAATATACATGAAGAGAAAAGAAATAGTCATTCAACTTGATTTGATATTTATAACTTTACATAAGCATTTATTCTGGAACTCTCTGATGGCTTACTAAATTGTGTAGAAAAAAAACTTCAAAAGTGTTTACTATCACAATATAGAGAAATTTGTAAGGAATTTGTAAGAACATAGAGTCCAAATTGAAATCTGTGACGTTGTGAATATTATCTCCAAACTTCAGTTTATGTTTCTCACTTACAAAATGGGTATAAAAATATCTAATATATAGATTTTCATAAGTACTATAAAATCAGATTCATGTAGCACAATTAACTTGTTTCTACCAAATACTAAGGATTTAATAATGTTAGTTATTGCTATTATTATTTCATTGACAGTGTAATTTCTTCATCTGGCTGAATGTTTACTCAGAGACTCATGGGAGGAAATTAGTTAATTCAAATTAGTGATGGAATATCTGGTTATTTTAAATTGAAAACCCAGCTTTAAAAACTGAGTTGTATATGTTAATATGTCCTAATTTATTCTGATTGTGCTAGTCCTAATTAACTCAGTATGACTTTGGTTCTTTAAAAGATTATGATACCTTTATTGAGAAGAAAAGTAGAGAGCTTTTTTTAAAAAAAAAATAGATTTGGCATAGTCACTGCTTGTGCTGAATTAATTAGCAATATATTATTGCTTTGGAAAGAGGCAGCAGCTGATGGAAAATGCCACAAGGTAATACTGTGAGCCAAAAATACATCAATGAATCAAATTTTAAATGTCTACCAGGGAACAAGTATCCTGCTCCTTTTTTCCATTTTTTTTATGAATATAAAAATAATAAATTTTCATAAAGTTTTTAAATTGTCCCACAAAATCCCCAGTTCTTCAGAGGTGCCTGAGGGGCTTCTACTGTAGATAAAGATAGAATTTCTGCTTTCAATAACATTTAAAATTCTGATTTTGTCCCACTTGCTAATTTAGAAAGGTTTATTATTTACTTTAATTAAAATAAATTTTGGCTATTAATTGTAAATTATACAGAAAATATTTTTTAAAAATTACACACATTAAAAATTGGAAAGCCTCAATACTCAAAGTCCTATCTCTGGAATGATCATTATTAATTAGATTCCTGTCTTTCCAAACATCCGGAGCATGCTTGAGACAATTATAGTTCACTTTTTTTTTTTTTCATTTCAAACAAATGAGTTTGGCCTAGATAAAAGTGAAGTATTAGAAGTTCACTAGGCTAATGGTGATTTGTTTAAAAAGATTAGGAACTGGAGATTGAAGAACTGTGTGTTTTGTATGGAAAGGCAGGATCATGCCATCTGGATATGACTATGGTGATAGGATGTACTTCTTTGGCCCTCTATTTAAATACATGATCAAGGAAGAGAATATCTAACTGACCTAGCTTGAACCACATCTCATTTTTTGACTGAAGAGAACAGAGAGCTTGTGATGGTTAATTTTACATGTCAACTTGGCTAATCCATGATACCCAGATATTTTATCAAACACATATGAATGTTGCTGTGAAGGTATTTTGTAGAATATATTACAATTTAAATCAGTAGAATTTGAGAAAAGCAGATTACTCTCCCTAATGTTGATGGGCCTCATTCAATAGTGAAGTCAGTAAGAAAAAAGATCGACTTCCCCCAAAGAAAAAAGAATTCTGCCAACAGACTGCTATTAGACTTGAACTATAACATCATTTTTCCCTTGAGTCTCTAGCCTGCCAGACTTTCTAGCAGATTTGGAGTTGCTCACATAATTGCAGCATGAACTAATTAAAATAAATATCTTTTAATCTCCCCATCACATAGATAGATGATAGATGATAGATAGATAGATAGATAGATAGATAGATAGATAGATAGATTTATCTATCGAGAGAGTAATACACACATACATGAACACATTCTATTAGTTCTGTTTCTATGTATAATTCTAATACAGAGCCCCTGATGGAACTGTGCCCAATGTGCAAAAATAGTTTCTCTAAGAAAATTGAAATACCTTTAACAAGGGTAAATGAATGCTAGACATCTGAAAATCCAAATATGTAAGGCAAATGTATAAAAAAGCCATCACAAATTTTTGCTTAGAGTCCTACTATATCTGTTTATCAGGTCTGTCTAAAATCTAATCAGAATGGTATTGAAAATTAAACATCAGATCATGTCCCTTTTCTGCTTCAAGGTTGTGATAGCTTTTAATAAACTATTATTGCTGAGTGCTTTATTGTAATGTTCTATATGGTCCTACACAGTCCTGTGTCATTTACTGCTATAGATTAAATGCTTGTGTCACCCCCAAATTCATATGATAAAACATAATCCCAAATATAATGGTGTTTGCAAGTGGGACCCTTAAATATAATTAGGTAATAAGGGCAGAGCCCTCATAAATGGAATTAATGCCCTTATAAAAGAGACCCCAGAGAGACAGACCCCTTATCAACTTTTGCCATGTGACAACGTAGTGAGATGGCTGAGAACCAGGAAGTTGGCACTCATCAGACAATGAATCTGCCAATGCTTTGTTCTTGGACTTTCAAGCCTCCAAAACTGTGAGAAATAAATTTTTGTTATTTATAAGCTATCCAGTCTATGATATTCTGTTATAGCAGCCCTAATAGAACACTGACTTCATTCCCTACTTCTCTTCTACATGCTCCCTGACCTTTTTTCCAACTTTTACCAACCCATCCTCTTTCAGATGAAGGCCTATGTCCTTATGCACCACTTTCTGGAATGTTCTCTTTTGATATTTTTTCTGTGGCTGGCTTCTTTACTTGTTTTCACTTTATATGTTACCTCTTCAGAGAAGGCTTCCTTGACCACCTATCTATAGTAGCCTTCTTTCCCATGAATTTAGTAATATATGACTTTGTTTTATTTTCTGCAGGTCATTTAGTTATGTGGAAATTTCTTATCCATATTTTAATTGATTAATAAATACTTCTTATGAAATATATAAACACACTATGAAAAGGAAACTACCTTCTTTGCTATCTTATCCTAATGGCCTAGAACAATGCCTCAAGTGTAAGATGCTCAGTAAATATTATTTGGAGTCAATTGAAGTTTTCTTTATTGTGTGTGTGTATTACATATATATGTATATAATGTATACTACATATATAAAAATACACACACACACACACACACGTGTATAATTTTTAAAAAGCTGCATAGTAATTCTTTGTAAAAATGTACCTAAATTTATTTATCTGCTTCACGCTTTAAAATTTTATCTAAAAGATATTACTTGAAAAAAAGTGCTCCTATGTTAAAAAAAAAAAAACTACATAAACTTTATTTTTCTATAAGAAATATATTCTCATTTAATATTTTCTTGTTAGGAAAACCAATTTTATGTTACATATTTCTTAGTTTACTTCTTTTTGATTAAAATGAATACTGAAGGACATGATAATGTATTTTAATAGTTTAAACTATTTTGAGGCTTGCAGGTGGCCAAAGATAAAAATAAAATGAGTAGTTCAACTCAGTGAGGTCACCACAAAAATAATTTAGTAAATAATACTAAGAAAAGTGATAAATATAATTTGTCAGATTATTTACATACAGCTTTTTTTTTCTTTTTTAGAAACTATAGTACGCAGAGTTGGCTTTTCAGTATAACTTTTTTCTAAAAGCATATTATTTCTCTATTATGATCGCTCTACACCAATTTGATTTGTAGGCAGCCTAATATCAATCCCTCTGATTTGCACTTTTTTTTAATAACATCATCTTCAAATATACTCAGAGAAAGGAAATAAATAAACCATGGACCAAGCAACTGACTTATTAACTTCCCAAGTGATGTTTCTACATGATGCCTTTAATACCTTTAGAGAAAATCTTACATAAGCCACTGTCACCTCCTGTCCTTGCTTCTATTTTTGCTTCTTACAACCCATTCTTCACACAGCAGTCAGAATAATCTTTTAAAAGCATAAATCAGTTCAAGTTACTTTCCTGCCTAAAATTCTCCAGTGGCTTTTGATTATGGTTAGAACAAAATCTCAATAGCAGAATATGACTTACAAGGCCACACATGATTAAACTCCTGCCTATTTGCTGCTCTATCGCCAGGACTTTTATCCTGTTCTTTGGAACTTCTGAGTTTCTTCTCATGCCCAGCTTTTGCTGTTCACTCTGTTGTAAAACACTTCTGTCAGACCTTTCAGTGGTTGGCACATTCTCATCAATAAAATTCAAGTTTAAGTAAAAATAGTCATGTCTTCAAAGAGACCTTTCCTGACAACCCTCCCTAATGTTGATTTTCTTAAAAAAAATAAAATAAAATAAATTTAGACATTTTAATATAAGGATTTTATTTGTTTTCAATTGCTATGCAAAGTGAATAAAATTTATAATAGCTCTATCATATTTTCAGTGAGATTTCCTTGAAGCTTGCAGCTGTTTTGTGGCAATGTTGGTGATTTGAGGTGAGACAGTGATATAAATTAGTAAACACTACATCAGATAGCTGTTTTCATTTTAGTGAAATTGAAAACTTTCTATGTTAATATAATAATTATTATAGGTGCTCAAACATTTACGCTGATAATGTCAGAGTTGTAATAAACACCCAAAAACCTCTAAATCTCCAATAACTAAAATCTTGGCAGAAAATTTATGCAAAGACATACAAAATAAACACTCATTCCTAAAAAATTATAAATTGACATTTTTACATAAGAGAAAAAGGAGGAAATGTAGAATGATTCAAATATTCCTCTGCCAAGAAGCATATCTTTAATATGATTTGAGGGACATAGAAAAGAGTTTGCATTTATTAGCACAGTGTGCATGTAGTTGGTACAAGAGTTATTTTAAACATTATTTCCTACTTATCTCTTAGTCTAGTTGATATAGATTGCCAAAGATAAGAAACTTCTTGGATTGTATTCTTAGATTATAAATACTTTCTGTGTTCAGAATCAATTCTTTTAATATTTTTAAAAAAAGTTTTCTTTTTTAAATTGTTTATTGGGGTAACATTGGTTAATACAATTACATAATTTTCAAGTGTACATTATAATTTGTCATCTGTATATTCTATTGTATGTTTACCACTCAAAATTCAGTTTCCTTCAACTACCATATATTTAATCCCCTTTACCCACTTCACCCTCCCCCACCTCTCTATATTTGACCCCCTTTACTGCCATAGCCCACTGGCTAAGATCGAACAGTTCCCGAGAGAGGGAGTGAGGATTGAGAAAGATAGAAAAAGATAGAGAGAGAGACAAAAGATAGAGTTGGGAGGGCTCACAGTGAATACTGTGGCCCAAGTTTATTTAACACTGCATATTTATACTCTTGACAATGCATGAAAAACAAAACCCACACACCTGTAAATAATTGCTTGACATTTACATAAATTCTCTCACCTGTTTTCCATTAAGCCAAACTTCCTCCATCTGCACAGACTATCCATTAATTCAGCTGTAGGGCATTCGGTGAGAATGGCTCCCAACACTTTACTCCCCACTCCTCCCCCACATGCTACCCTCTGGTAACTACTAGTCTATAGTCCATGTCCATGAGTCTCTGTTTGTCCTGTTTATTTGTTGCTATTAGGTTTATATCCCACATATAAGTGATATCATTTGATTTTCAACTTTTTCTGTCTGGCTTATTTTGCTTAGCATAATTATCTCAGGGTCCACCCATGTTGTTGCAAATGGCAGTATTTCATCCCTTCAGAAGCAATTTTATATACATAGCATTTAAAAAATGATATATACCAGATTAATGACTCACATTAGGTCCTTATAAATTATGTTTTATTATCTACATTGAAAAATATCTTACTTATAAACAATGTATGATGTGACTTTTAGTTGTATTCCTCCAAATTTAGAATTCTAATTATTTTCACTGTAAAATAACAATACATATTCACATCTTGAAATCTGTAGAGGAATTTAGGCACACGTACATACTGGAAACAAAAGAGAGTAGGAGTAAGCATCTACTTTTGAAATAATTGTGCCACAACATTGTTTCTAATTAGTTTAAAACATAATAATTTTTTTGAAAAACAACATTATTGATGATAATTAGGAAAGCCTTCTATAACACATAAACTTATTACTTTGCAATTTTTGGGGGCGTCTGAAGAAATATAGAGGCATTTTTCTTTCTTTAGGAAAAGAAAATATGTAGAGAGAGATTCAGATCGGAGTGACAGCGGTAAATTGACTGCAGCAATTCTCAGAGTAGTAATTGCCCTTGTACTATACCACTCCCCCTGCTGGATGGTAGGAGCAACTCTGGACCAAGGATTGCACTATTTCTTAAAGCAGCTTCTCTCTGACGACTTGAATTTAGCAGTGGGAACTATACATAGAAGCTCACTCTAATTCATTTTCTATATATATTTCTTTTTTTTTTAATGGCCCACATGGAATTGAACTAAATTAAAACAGAAAATAATAAAGTTTACTTTTCTTCTTTTTTTTTTCAATTTTAAAAATGAAATGAAAGCATTTGAAATAAAGTGGTAGAATTCTATGGGGTCACAGGAAGATCCAACCAGTTGAATGTCTACTATGTGTTAGGTATGTTTGTTTTATAAACTATCTTATCACAACAAAGGAATCATTGGAACTTAGAATTTGGAGTACCACAACTGAAGTGTATATCTCACATGCTTATATATGCTACATTTTCTCTGTGTTTGACAACAGTTAATTAAATTTATTAATAGAATCATCAAGATGGTAAAAATTATGAATCCACAAAAATATAATTACCAGAAGTCAGTCTGTATTTCTGGATCACTAGAATTATTTTGACACATTAGAAGAATAAATTCTTAACTTTATTTGTTATAGGGCATTATGGTATGACATCATTTAGAATACACACAGAAACATATTCAGATAAAACAATGTAATATCTGAGATGTTCTTCAAATAATTGGGGAGAGAAGAATGAGAAGATCTAGTGGAACCAAGAATGTTTATAAATTGATAATTGAATAATGAGTTCACGAGAGTTCATGGTACTCTTCATGGTTTACTTCTCAAATGAATTCCAATCTGGCAGAACAGAGTCAGGAAGGTAGTAGGTTCTCAGTAAGCATTTATTGAATAAAACTTTTTTGAAAAAATATCTGTTTAAATTTTATTTAATATAAAATTTGTTGAGAATACCTTCTTCCAGACAAAATTTTTATAAGCAACATAAAACTATTTTATTTGTATTATTTTGATGGATACTACAAATCAATCACTTTATTCAGTCTTTAAGCTTTTGAGGTAGATGAAAATGTTGAGATCCTAAAGAGACTTATGTTACCCCATGAACAAGGGAACTGGGTCTTGGAAGCCCTACTTCTGATTGTGTCTACTTTCCCTTTCAAGGCAAAGGTTTTAGAAAATGTTTTGTATTATGAATGTTCAAGTTGGAATGAGAAAGGCTTGATGAAGCTGCTAATAGTGGTATAACTGTGCCGATTCAACCACAATGGGCAGCTTTGTAAGAATGGAAAAACCAGACAACCCAGAAGCATCTAAACCAAATCTGAAAAATCACAGTAATACTTTTCTTGTGAAGAATTCAACCTTCAATTTATGTCAGACCTTTATGAAAATTGAACACTATCAATACTTTCATCCATAACATGGTCATTTGAATTTATTTTTGGTAAACAGTCATTCAGACTTCTGACATCATTTTCAGCAGGCTCCAAAAAATCCAGGCTTCACTGCAAGTGTAATAAAAATATTTATTTCCACCAGAAAACTCATCACTATCATTTTCCAGTGATTTTTAAACTTTAGCATACATTGTAATTACTTAGAGAGCTTAATAAAACGTTGATTGTTGGGCCTTACCCCTAACATTTCTGATTCAGTAGGACTGAGGTGAAACATATTTGATTTCTAAGTGATGTTGAGGCCAAAATGACAACCACTGGTCTAGTCAAAAAAAAGTCTAGTTAGATAATTTATACCACTAATAACAGGAGCAGATACAGGAGCTTTATCGTAGTCTGAACTTAAAGGTTTTCAGTAGTAAATGTTCAAGAGCACGGAGCCTGCTCACAAAGTCAAATGTTTTGGTTGGTTCTGGAAATTAAACTGTTATTTAAGACTATGGTTCTAACACTTTTATAAAATTAAATGATATGCTCTTTTGACTGACTTGGGCAGATGTTATTGTTTTTATTATCTTGACAAAGAATATTTTGATGAGTTCCTAGATATTTTATTTCTTTAATACTTGCAAAATTACTCTAAATTAAGGGTCTGATAGTTAACTGCAATTATGTAATAGTGATGTTGTTTTATCTTGGCAAAGAGTTACAGTTTAATTATAGAGTACCTTCCTTCCAGATTTATTAATATCTTTTATAATACTAAAATTGTCTTACATGCTATACAGTTATTTTGACCCCTATTATAACTAAATGTGATTTTAAAATACTATACTATGAATGTTATAAAATGTGAAACAAAAGGTCAGTATTTCCTGGAGGCAGATTTTGCCGTCATTGTGTACTCCAAATACATTTTATTATAACTTACGTTGTTCTTGATCACGTGAAGTTTATTCTTAGAGAACAGTCCAAAGATAATTTTACTTTAAATTATGTTTTAGATTTTAAAGAGATTTTAATAGAATTGACACATGTTTTCATTTAATTTGTTTTGCCATGAAGAGCATCAAATCAAATTTTGGAAGCAAATAGGATTGTTGCCTTATTCACAAACCTTTGCTATTTTGCTTTTATACATTTTTAGTCACAATTACAGGTGGTATTCTTCCTGGAGTTATTGTTTTCTAATTTTTCATACTGTGAAAAATATGGAAGTTGATGTTAGGGCCAATTGCTTTAAAAAGATTATAAACTTGTGGCTAATATAAGAAATTTAGCCTCACGCCCCAAATGGGGAGCAATCCATTAAAGTAAACTGAGAAGTTCTCTTCTTAATTTAAGACAACCCTGTGTTCCTTTATATAATTAACTGCAAGTTATGAGAAACTTACATATTGACAAAATAAAAAAAAATAGCTTGAGGCATTAAATAACCCTTGTTTTAAGCCAAGGCATTTTATTTATTTATTTATTTATTTATTTATTTATTTATTTATTTATTTTAATATTTCACTTAACCTTTTGAGTTGTATTAAGATCAGTTAGGCAAATACTATGTTTGTATAGATAAAGATTTTACCATACCTGCCATTATTACTTTTATATTTGTTATATCAATAGGCAAGTAAAAATTGAAAAACAGAACCATTACTTAATTTAAGATGCTGAAAAGCAAGACCCCCTTTTAGCAGGATCATCTAAAAATTCAAACAATGATAATCCCTTGAGGAGGATAAGGGAATGATCCCTACATCTGAGTACTTTATAAAATACAAATATATACAAAATTGAAAAGAATGTTAAAAAAGGAATAAAAATAATATATGGCCAATGGAAGTAAAATTTTCAACCAAAGATATCAGGTTTGGAGCTAAACAACAGGAAGTGGAATATATAAAGTCATTATTATAGACCACTCATTCCAACATTTAACAATAAAAGAAAGATCGAAAATCAAAGATTAGACATTGAGACCACGTGTCAAAAATCAGAGATTGGTGAAGACAGTAAGGATGGTATAGAGAAGAATATATGGAGCAAAGACTTGAAATTACCTTTTAAGATAGAGATGTCTGATTGTGGTTAGAAGCATAGCTTAGAGAAAATCTTTTATTCCACTGAGCTGCTGTAGAAGTGAAGAAATGTTACAAATTAATTTCTAACAAAAATATAACATCTGTGTGAATAGGCATCATAATTCATTCCTAAAGTGCAAATGTATTTAGAAGGAAATCAAATGGAGTGTTATAGTAAATCCAGTGACCTTGTAGGAGACCTTGATTTTATTATTTTGAATTAGCTGGCTGTAATCTGTAGTTACTTATAATAATTAAAAAGTAGGAGAATGGGAACTTTGAAAACATTTTCACCATAAATGTGCAATAAATAATGTGACGGTTTAATGACAGCAGTGATCTTGCATTAACATTTTAATGGAATATGCTTTTCAGCCATGTCAAAACAAGTTTTGATGTGCTAATAATTTCTAAGAAAGTCTCGAAACACCATAGAAAGCTTAATGTTCTACATTCCTTTTATCTCCCCCCACCTTCTTTGATAAACCACATGCAGTCTGTTTTAAGTAAGTGTCACTGTAAACCAGTGAAGCATAAAAAGTTAAAAATCATAAAAACGGGAGTTCAGGGTAATTAATTTTTATATATCTGAGACTGCTCTAAGAAGGGCAGCAATAATTAAAAGAAACTACTGCTAATTATAATGAGAAAGTGAGTGAGATTTGAAAAGGCAATCAAGATCATGTAATTTTTAAGAAATGTGTTATGTCTGGAATGAGAGCTATCTTATACCATGTTGGAAGACCAAATGTGTAGAATGTTTTTACTATATTAAATTATTCAATATTCTCCACTGTGAACTCTCCCAAAACTGGAACCATTTTTTTGTTTTTGTTTTTTGGTTGTATTTTTATTTGTTTAAAAAATTATATTTATTTTTTAAAATTGATTAGGGTGACATTGGTTATTAAAATTTTATAGGTTTCAAGTGTATAATTCAATAATATGTCATCTGGATATTGTATTGTGTGTTAATCATCCAAAGTTAAATTTCCTTTTGTCATCATATATATTGACTTCTTTTATCCTTATCTACCTTTTTCTTCCTCGCTTTCCCTCTGGTAACCACTAAACTGATTTTGTTTGTTCGTCTTATTCATTTGTTGCTTTCAGTTTGATCCCACATTTGAGTGCAACCACATGGTACTCAACATTTTCTGTCTGATTATTTCCCTTAGCATGATAATCTCAGGATCCATTTGCATTGTTGCAAATGGCAATATTTCATCTTTGCTTATGGCTGAGTGATATTCCATTGCATATATGTACTGCATCTTCTTTATCCAATCATCTATCAAAGGGCGTTTTAGTTATTTCTTTGTCTTGGCCACAGTGAATAATGCTGCTATGATCAGAAGGATGTATATATCTTTATAGATAAATGTTTTTAAATATTTTGGGTAGACACCAGAAGGGGGATTGCTGAGTCACAGGTTAATTCTATTTTTAATTTTTTGATTAAACCCAAACTGTTTTTCATAGTGGCTACTAATTTACATTCTCACCAGTAGTGTACGAGGATTTCTTTTTCTTCACATCTCCAACACTTGTTTTTACCTGTTGATAGCAATTCCAACAGGTGTTAGGCAGTATCTCATTGTAGTTTTGATTTGCATTTCTCTAATGGATAGTAATGTTGAGCATCTTTTCGTATGTCTGTTGGCTATTTGTCTTCTTGGGAGAAGTATCTATTCAGGTCCTTTGCTCATTTTTTAATTGGATTTTGTTGTTGTTGTTGTTGAGTTGTATGCATTTTTTATATATTTAGACATTAGCCCCTTATTGAAGGCATTGTTTGCAAATATATTCTCCCATTCAGATGGTTGTCTCTTCATTTTATTGATAGTTCCTTTTGCTATGCAGAAGCTTTTTAGTTTGATAGTCCCATTCATTTATTTTTGCTTTTACTTCTTTTGCCTTTAAAATCAAATTTATAATTAGTCATTTATTGCTATAACTTCCCTCTTAGAATTACTTTTGCTGAATTCAAAAAATATTTTGTCTCAAAAAATATTTGTTTAATAATTAATTTATTTCAAGTTCTTCTCTGATTCATTGCTTATTCAGAAGAGTATTGTTTAATTTCCACAAATATGTTATTTTTTTTTTATTTTCTTCCTCCATTATTGATTTTTAGTCTTTTATGATTGTGGTCAGAAATTACTTGGTGTGATTTCAGTCTTCTAAATTTGTTGAAACTTATTTTGTAAACTAACATGATTTTTTCTAGAGAATGTTTCATCAGTGCTTGCAAAGAATGTATATTTTATGGCTGTTGGATAGAATGTTCTATATATGTCTAGGTGTATTTTGTCTGAAGTATACTTCAGGTCTATTGTGTCATTATTGATATTCTGTCTGGATGATCTATCCATTGTTGAAAGTACAGTGTTTATATCTCCTACTACTGACACATGATTGTCTGTTTTTACCTTCAGATTTGTTAGTCTTTGCTTAATATATTTAAGATACTCCAATATAAGAGTGTGTATATATATATGTGTGTATGTATATATATATATATATACATATATATTTATCATTATTATATCCTCTTAATGAATTGATCTCTTTATCTTATCTAATGATCTTCTTCGTCTCTTGTTACTTTTTTTACTTAAAGTCTATTTAATCTTATATAAGATTCCTGCTTTCTTTGTTTTCTATTTACTTCAGTTTATGTATGTACTGACTGAGTCTCCTGTAAATACATACAATTTTTTTGGTTAATGCATTCAGTTACTCTGTGACCTTCAATTGGAAAATTTAGCCCATTAACACTTAAGTAATTATTGATAAGAACTTATTATTGCCATATTTTTAATTGTTTTGGGCATTTTGTAGCTTCTGTGTTTATTTCTCTATTGCTCTTTTTTTGTGATTTGATGACTTTCACAGGTATGCTTTGATTCCTTTCTCTTTATCTAGAATGTATCTACAATAGGTTTTTGTGTTGTGATTACCATGAAACTTACATTAAATGTCTTATAGTAATAAGTCTATTTTAAGCCAATAACAATTTATATACAATCACATACAAAACTCTACTCTTTTATTCTCCCATCACATTTTATGTTTTCAAGGTCACAATTTACATCTTTATGTTGAATATTCATTAACCAATTATTGCAATTATAGTTATTTTAATATTTTTATGCTAGAGTTTTTATGCTAGAGTTAAATAATTTAGATACCATCATTATAATATGAGAGTATACTAAATTTGACTATATATTTATCTTTATCAGTGATATTTATATGTTCATATGTTTCCACATTACTAACTGGCATCCTTGTATTTCAGTTCGAAGAACTCTCATTAGAATTTTTTTATAAGGCATGCCTCATGGTGATTAATTCCCTCAGCTTTTGTTAATATGGAAAAGTCTTTATTTCTTCCTCATTTTTGAAGAATAACTTTACCCTATTAAATATTTTTGGTTAGCAGTTATTTTTCCTCTTAACACATTGAATATATATCATCCCACTCTCTCCTGACTTGCAAGATTTCTGTTGAGACATTCACTTATAGCTTTATGAAAGTTACATAGTATGAGATGAGTTTTTTCTCCTTTTCTCTTGCTTTCATAATTCTCTTTTCTTTAATTTTTGACAATTTTATTATAAAGTGTATCTGTGAAGTCTTCCTTGAATTAAATCTGTATGAAGATCATTGAGCTTCATGTACCTCTGTACCTCTCTATCTATCCCTAAATTTGTGGACTTTTTAGGGCCTTATTTCTTTAAATAAGCTTTGCTTTTTTTCTCTCTTTTCTCTGGGACTTCCACAATGCAAAGATTGTCTTGATTGATGATGTCCTATAATTCATGTAGGCTTTTTTTCATTCTCTTTTATTTTTTTCCTTGTTCTTCTCTGATTACCTGATTTGAAATGACTCATATTTGAGTTCATATATTCTCTTCTGATTGATCTAATCTGTTATTATGCTCTCTATTGCTTTTTAAATCTCATCAATTACATTCTTTATCTCCAGAATTTTTATTTGGTTCTTTTTTATAATGCCACCTCTCTGTTAAACTTTCTTGTTTTTTTTGGTGTATTGTCTTTCTGATTTCATTGAATTGTCTGTGTTCTTTTGTGGGTTATTCAGTTTCCTTAGAAAAAAAAATTTAAACTTTTTTTTCTTGGCAATTTCTTTGGGACCTCCATTTCTTTGGGATGAGTTACTAGAAATTTGTTACCACTCTTCTTTTGGTAATGTTGTTTCCTTGATTTTTTGTGTGTTTCTTGTACCCTGTCTGTGCATTTGATGGAGCAACCATCAAATTTAAAGACCCGTTTTGGTTGGAAAAGATCTTCACCTGCAAGTGGTTGTGAGAACACTTGTGGGTAGTCTGTGCCAGTTCCAGCTTCAGGGAAGGCCCAGCAGCATAGTCTCCAAGCTGTTCCACTTGCTAACATCTGTATCAGCAACTACTTTAGGGGTCTTTAATGACCAATGCTATTGGTATCTGTAGCAGCTATCAGGGCTTTTGCTGTCTTAGTAGTGCAGGCTGCTGATGACCACATAATCTTTTATTCTCCCATGAAGTATGTTATGGCAGAGAGGATCATTTGTGGCTCCAGATTTAGCATATAGAAATACTTACAGGTTCTGATGTGTAGTGCCTGTGGTGCAACCAGCACCAGGGATTGGAACACAGACACTTGCAGAGTGAAAGCAGCCCTCAGATACAGGGTGCTGGTTAATCCACAGTAGTAGTAAATCCAGCACCAGAGACGTGAGTATGCAGAGAGCAACCATGGCATGGCTCTGGGGACTGGTGTGTATGTGTGCTTATGGAGTGACAGTAGCTCCAGGGTCCAGGGTACTGACTAGCTCATAGGAGGAATTATATGTGAAATATGAGTGTGTGCTGGTGTCCACAAGGCCAGGATGTCCACAAGCAAGAGTGACAACTGCTCTGGGATCAAGGATGCTAGGTACCTGTAGTAGCTTTGGTTGTAGTGTCTGAAACACAGGTACACTCAAAGCAACTGCAGGCCTGAAGTCTGGAACACAGGCACACATAGAGTGATCACAGAGCCAGGGTCTGAAGCATAGGTGTGCACCAAAAGGGCCTCAGGTTTGAGATTTGAGGTTTGGGTACTCAGGGTCTAGGGCATATGCAAGTATTTGGAGGCTAGCAGCCCGAATCTCAGACATGACCACAGTTGTTTCTGAGGGAAATGCAGTTTTCTTCCCCAGGTGTCTCTGGCAGCGATGGCTGTTAGTTAGTTACCCCCGTCCTCCATATCGCAGGCTACTGATAAGCACTATGGTGTTCCCCTCTATGAAAGCTGACAGGACTCCAGGCTGTTGTGGAAGCTGTTGAGATCTTCAACAGCAAAGACTGATAGGGTCCTGCATAGAGCAGGCCACTGGGGACCCAGATGACACCCATCACGTGGCTGACACTGATAGCACTCACCCATCTTTATTGTTCTTTTGCCATCTCTGATTTTTTATTTATGCCAGTCCCTCAGAAATACTTTCCGTAGACTTATTCTCCATTTTTTTGTTCTATTGTGTTGCAATTGGCTCTTGATTGGGTTCTTGAACCCACCCTGGTTTATTTTTATTCATGGATAGCTGTATAATTGTTTTTTCTTGTCTGGGAAATGAAGGCTAGTATCTCCTAATTCATCCTCTTGAAGATACTTTGTTCCTAATTGGTTATTGTACAGTCAAAGGAACACTGAAAACTTTACATGTTTATTTTGTTTTCATCAAACTTGCTGATGTCTCTTTTTTTTAACATAACAATGTTTTTCTCTTATTTCTATGTAAACAACTTTACTGACTATGAATAATGACATTTTATATTTTCTTTTTGATATATATGTCTATTTCTTTATATGACTTTGACCTATAATACTATATTGTTTGAAAAAAAAGTCATGTTGCAGTCGTCTTTGCCTTGTTCTTTATTTTAGAATGTTTCTAATATTTAATTATTGTTTTTCACTCTAGGTTTTCATAAATACTTTAAAGGCAGTTATTTAATTTCTATTTATTTCTAATTTGCTAATTTTTAAAATCATACATAACTGTTAAATGAAAGCTTTTTCTATATTTATTGAGAATGTTTAGGGGTTAGATCCCTTTATCTGTGAATATGATGAAATATGTTAATGCATTGTTTAATATTAACATGCCACTTCTTCCAGGGATGAAGTGTAAGCTTATGGTGACTTTCTACACAAATACTTGTACACATACATTTACAAACACACATTATTAAATTAAATTTGTTGTATATTATTTTTAATGTTTTACTTAGGAACTGGAGTAAAGCTGGCCTATAATTGTCCTATCTACATCAGGTTAGAATCAAAGGTATACATGCTCACTACAAATTTTTAGCTCACAACACTGGCTTCTGCTTATGTTCCAGACCCTATTCTATGCTCTGGAGATACATCAGTGAATACAAAACAAGCGATAGTTTATGCTTTCAAGAAGCTCATAATCAAATGGAATGGGTAGGAAATACATATGACAAAATGTATAAATTGTTCATTATAGTATAAGATAAAAAATATTGTAGAAAAGTTTGGCAGTGTAAGGGATTTAGGAATACTGAGGAAATGATAGAATACTATATGGGTGGTCACAATAGACTTCATTGAGATGTGACATTCAAATAATAGTTAGAAAGAAGAAAAAGGAAATTACAGAAAGAATAGCCAGTGTAAAGCTCTGAGTCAGGAGTATAGCTGGTATATTCTAAAAATGCAAGTAATTAAAATTGAGTGTTCTTATGTAAATTGTGGTTTATGTTTCTCTATCAAACTATCCAGGCCTATGCTTTCGAAAAGGTATTGACTATTTTATTTATGTATTCATTCATTGCAGTACTGTGTGTATGTTAACTTTTTTCTTCTAAAATTCTTCCTGAATCATTTTTGTTCAGTTGTTTTTTGTAGGAGTGTTTTTTTATCTATATATTCAGAAGGATATAGATAAAATGCAGTTAATATCTGTAATTTTTTGCTATATCTATAGTTATGGCCCTCTTTTTATCTCTCATTTCATATCCAAAAATTAAAATTTTTTTTCTTTGTTTTTTTTTAATAATTAGGAGCTTGTCTATTTGTGTATTTAGAGAATCACCAAGTTTTTACTTTCTATTTTATTTTTTTCTCTTTTACTTATTTCCACTCTTATCTTGTTATTTCCACCTACTTTGTGTGTTTATATTTTCTGTATATTTGCAGCTTTTGCTGTATTCAATAGTTTTCCCTTTTTTTATGTGGAATTTTCACTGTTAACGATAGCAAGATTCGCATTGTATTTTTTTTTTTTGTACTACAACTACACACAAATGTTTATTTAAATTGTAACCATAACATTATCTGGCTCTCTTTTTTAATTGGTTTTTAACTATCATAAATTTGAGTCAGATAGATTTAGGACTGTCTGATAAGATATACCATGATCATATGCCCCACTTTAGAAGAAAGTGTCTTATTTTTTTAAAAAACTAGGTTTATTTACTGCACTATCAAATTATTTTAATTTTAAATTCTGTCAAGTAAACACTTGTATTTACTTGATAACATCGTTCGAGTGATCATTAAGTTATTAAAAATATTTTCCTCAAAATATTTCTCTCATGTCTATCCATTGTCAATAAAAATAACTTGGAATTATACTGGGTTTATAGTGCATACTCAAATATTTTCAGGATAATTTCTAAGAAATTGTATGTGCTCTTCATTGCATTTTATAGTTTTTTTAAGAGTAAGAAAAACTTATTGCATGGAAATGAGGATTTGTCTTAAAATATTTAACAAAATTCCACTCCCTACTTTTATTCATAAATGATATCTTAAGAATTAAAAGTTGCTATTTAAAATATTTTATAATAACAACTTATCTGTTAAATTTACTTTAGAAATGTATCAGTGTCATTAAATTACTGTATCTGATAGAAATAAATTTAATTTCAATATCAATTGCCAGAATATTTAGATTACAAATAGTTGCATACATACAGTTATAAAAAAATATTTTCCACTGTTGAAATAGTGAGAGCCCTGAATGATTTGATAACTGTATAATTAATAATTTAATAGGCTACCTAGTTGAATGTGAGTGAGCTATAAATAGAAAATGTATCTGTAGATAGTTCTAACAAAATTAAAATTATATTTTTCAATATCCTCAGGGACCTTAAATGATGACTAGCAGGCATAATTTTTAATGATTATTCACATTTTTTTTGCTGCTGGGTAGAAGGTCTGGTAGCAGATTTATTTTTTTCTTTTAACAATCTGGCTCTAAGAAAATAATTAGATTATTTGGTAGGCAGATACTAGAGCGAAGAATTTTGTTTTCAGTGGCCTGTACCCTGTACCTCCAGAATATTCTAAGACAAAGATGTATGATATAAATATATATATTTAAATTTATTTATATGATTTTTCTCATAGAAAGTTTCTCTTCCAATTAAGTTTTCTAAATATAAAAATCTAAGTGTGGTTGAACTCTTATTTGATGTAAGAACAAATAATGAGTAAAAGAATCATTGCATTGTATTCTTTTGTATCTTATCTACATTCTCTATGGTTAAGTATGTAAAAAGGAACTACTGAATAATACTTGCTAAGTCAAGTACTTGGCTAAAAATAAAATCTTGTACCCATGGAAAAATATACAATGCTTATAGTGAGGAAAAAGGAATGTGACTGATATATTTATATTATATGTAAGAACATCATGTGTTCATATGAATGAAATATAAACAATTCAAAATATTATAGTAAGTACAAAGGCAGATCATAGCAGCATTTTTAAGAGTAGGTCAAATTAAAATAGATTGTGTGTCTATTCTCTTCTCAGTTTCAGAATTTTTGGAAAAAAATTAGCTGTTTGCATAGAATTCATGAATGTTTTCAACATTCTCTCTATAATATGGTGGACATTTTTTTTCATATATAATAATTTAGAACAAATATAAAAAACAGCCAATTCATATACTTATTGACAGTGTCAATAATTGAAACCAAAGTATATATAATAGTATTGTCAAAAAAATATCAGGGTAAAGAAGCTGAGGTTCTAAGGTCATCTATTAACTTTTATGGACCAATGGAAAAAAATGTATATTCAATTTGATCATTCGAGTACATTAAAAAGATTGCAGACTATTAAATCAAGTGTTAGGCAATGAAGTTTTTTTATCCAAAGAAAGTGTTAGAAAAAAAGAAGAAATATAGACAGAAGTTAGAAATAATTATTATAAAAGGTATTCACTCAGCTTAACTGTTAATTGAAGGAGGAACTAACCAAATTATATCCCTGCCCTCACAAAACTATATACTGAAACCCTAATCTCTAAAGTGATGACATTTGGAGTTGGGGCCTTTATGAGATAATTAGGTTTAGATGAAGTTATGAAAATGACGCCACAATAATAGGAAAGTGTCTTTATAAGAAGAGAGAAAAGACCAAAGCTCTTTCTCTCTTTGCCATGTGAGAACACAGTGAAAATTGGCCATCTACAAGCCAAGAAAAGGGCCTTCACCAGGAATTAAATTTGCCAACACCTTGATCTTGAACTTTCCAGACTCCAGAACTGTGAGAAAAAAAAATCTCTTGTTTAAACCACCTATGCTGGATCTGACAAAATGCAAGTCTTTGAAGTGAGAGTTTTGCACTGAGGACTGTATCCAGCTACATTACAAAAGAGGACTCAGCCATTGCAGGACACACTGATGATACTCTAAAAAATCTTGAAGGATATATTAGGCCAGATGTTTTAAAATATTGTTTAATTAAATCTTATAAGGAATTCTTGGATATAAAGCAGTAAAATGGAGCTGCTGTGATGAAGCAGAAGTGGTGTGGGTCGTTGAGAGAGCCCTTCTTTCCCAACCATCATGGCCATCGACAAATCTTAAGTCTTCTCAGAATAGTTAGAAAACCACTGTTGTAGGCCACTTATCTTAGTTGAGAGCTAATTAGAAATTCAGTATAACTTCTGATCAAATCTCTAGACTAAATTCTCAATCCGCAGATATTCAAGCTTAGGTGAGTGACATGATATGTATAAAATACCATCATGGAATCTAATATATGTTATGTCATCTGCAAATAATGTGATCATACTCTCTCCTACCTCCACCCCTTCTTTTCTCCATATCTCTGTCTCTCTCTGTATCACTGTTTGAATCTCTCCCTCTCCCTTTCCCTCTTTCCTTCCCTCCCTCCCTTTCTCTCTCTCTCTCTCTCTCTCTCTCTCTCTCTCTCTCTCTCTCTCTCTCTCTCTCACTCTCACATTTCCTCTCTTTCCTCTCTGGTATTTTCAAAAAGATGGACCTAATTTCTGTTCTTCTTCTGCTACTTTTTAGTTGTAACTTTAGAGAAGTTTTTGTAACCACTCTAATTCTGTTTTTTTTTTTTTCATCTATAGTGTGAAAATTAAACTACTACTGACCAATTGAATAGGATTTTTTTTGAAATATAAATGAGATGGTTTTTTGTAAATACTAGTATGTAGTGACTGAAATATGAAAATGGTTGATGATACTGTGTTTTTGTAAAACATTATCTAACTAATACTTGATGATAGTATATATGCAAATTTTAAGTATTACCCCATCTACATGAAATCAAGAGTCATTAGAGAGCACATCAGTAGGAGGAGACTGATTATTTTTAGAGAGATGCCAGGAAATCTCAGTTTCTGGACAAGATTTGTCTTTTGTTCTTAAACTCAGGCCATCTACAAGCTTGCCTCTGAGTACTGCTCTGAGTACTGCAATTCTCCTGTCATTGTTTTTTCTATTCAAACCGCACACTTTTTTTTGTTTTTCAAGCATAGCATGTGTGTTTTCACTGATGTCCTAGTATTGTAAGATATTCCCTTTGTTTGGCATATTCTCACTCAGGGTATCACCAGGGCCAGCTCTCTCACTTTCTTCAGAAACTTCTCAAAGTTTAATTTTGCAAAAATGCTTTTTATGACCAAGCTATGTAAAATAACATTCTCTCCTTTTTCAGAATGCCTTTCACCTATTAAAGTTTTTTTTTTTATTTTTTGCCTGCAGCACACATTAACACCTGGATTATTCTATGTTTTTTGTTTGTTATTTTCTGACTTTACTAATGAAAAGTTTTAAATTAACTTTTTATTAGTGCAGGGCCTATTTTTTTTACTATTATAGCCCAAATACCTAAAAGAGTTTCTATCACTAAGCAGTCACCAGGTAATTATTGAGTTGATAATTATAAAGGGGAAAGAAAACAGCCAAGGCAAATTTTTTACGATGTTGATTTATCTGACAAAGTGATAAAATGTAATTATTATTATTATTATTAATTATTATGCACTACTTAAGTGGAAAATCAAATTGATACAATTCTTATACTTTATCTAGAGCTCCTTTAAAACCAAAACAACAACAACAACAACAACAACAACAATGAAGATATTTTGACCAAAGTTTTATAAGGAGAAACGGTGCCTTTATAGCTTCACCCTCCTCACACTGTTCCCTACCCTCTTCCAAAGAATTACTAGGGCTACTCAGTAAATAATTGACATCACTCAAAGATGTTTGTTTTTTTTAAGATATCAGTATAATGGCTGTCAAAATTTCAAATTTGTTCATTTATTCATTAGATAATAACCAGACACCTACTATCTGCCTGTTGCTGTGGTGGATACACTGATGGAGCTAAAGCTCCCCTCTCTCAGTGGAATAATTATCTAGTAAGGAATATAAGAACAAAGCTAAATGACTATCCGATAAGCTAGTTTATTTATTACCAAAAAGTACATTTGTTAAAAGAATTCAAAAATAGAATGAACATTTCTAAGAAAAAATATGCAATAATTCATATCACATGACATATTTAAAATTATAGGCATAGTTAAGAGCATAATAATTATTTACAAATTTATTATAAGTATTATTTAAAAATCTCTGTAGAACATTTTGAATTTTTAAAATATGTATGGGCCCTTGTCAATAAGATCAACTGGTTCTTAAGAAACAGTTGATTGTAGGTTTCTTATTTCTAAAAAAAAAAAGAGAAATCCAACATTGATAGGTAATACCATAGCTAAGAAGAAAGAATACTAAAGAAATTGTAGTAGACTGTTCTTTTGAAGGAAACATAATATGTCAAAGAGAAAATTTTTGTGATTCTTTAATCACAATTATTAAATTGTAGCAAATGGAACTTTCAATTGAGTTACTCACTTTTGCCTGAATTGCACATGATATTATAGCTGCATACCAAGTGAAAAATCATATTTCATAATGTATTTCATTTGGCTTTTGACAGTTATTCTTTTGGAGTCATTTCTGTAAATGTTGTCAAATATAGAAAAAACCATTTAATAAACATCGTGATCAGATACCTACACAATTCTTTTCATCCTTTTTGTTTTTAATTTTAGTGCCTAGAACATCATTGCTAGAATAAAGTATGTTATTCCCTCTTCACTCTCATTCATTAAACTGTATTCATTATTCTTTACAAGTTTTATTGGTGCACCTCACTATCAATTTGAGGCAAATGTTGGTTGCTTTTTTTCAGTAGGAAACACATGCTCTTTAATAATATTGTTTCTTAAAATCACATATTGGCTTATTTTCTTTCAACTTCTCATTTATCTTCATTTGTTCACCTTCACTTAAAGCTGAACATATGCTGCCTAACAACAACTTTAACTAATTGAATTTTTTTGTGTATACTTCAAATTAAAATTTTAGCTGCTCACTGTACTATGATTATGGTTTTGAGAGATGTGACTATACTTGCTAGTATAGGAAAAATTACTGAGAGATACTGAGTTTTAGTGCAGGATATGTTCTAAGGATCTTTGGAAATAAAGTGTTGGTACTAGATTTTATTTAAAGCAGACAGGAGGTAAAAGTGTCAGATAGTCAAGGTAGGTAAGAACATGCTCTTAAAAAAAATAAGTTATAAACATTCTTCCTCTAATAATTTTGAAAAATCATATTAAACAAGGGATAACCAATCAATGAAGATTTCCTTGACAAAATTAGTGGTGTTTTTAACTATTTTACTTAATAAAATATTTGTAATGAGAAGCTGAGGCTTGTATCATAGCATCCTGCCCAGTGATTAGTATGTTAGATTCTAACAAGTGACTATTTAGTTAGTAAATCAGGAACTGAGTTACTGGAGACTAAAATCTCTCTTCTGCATACAAACTCTTATAAAATCATCTACTTTCTCCCAGGGGCAATCTGGGAAAACATGAATAGGAAATGGGAGAGCCTTCATTAGCCTGTCACTAGGTGATACATTGGACTTTGCCTGAGTGAGAAATAAGTATATATTATACAGGTCCACAGAAATTTGGATAGTCATCTTTTAAAGCAGTGAACATTAACAATGAACATAGGGCATTTATTCTATTTATAGGTAAGAAAAAAGAAAAGATGCAATGACACTATCTTCCTATACCACATTCTCCTGCTTTAATTTTCACTGGACTGGCAGCATTAAAAGACATAAATCAGTGGTCTTTCTGGCTTGTGACTCAGTTAAGTAAAGCTTTTTCTGAACTTCCAACATCCGTACAGTATTAATGTAGGACCTGTTCTTGGGCCAGTATTCAACATTCTAAGAGGTCGAACACCATGCTAAACACAACAATAAATAATATATAAAGGTCTCGGTTTCCAAGGCCCAGACTATGCAAAATACCTTCCTTTTGTCTATAAGAGAAGACTCAGCTTCTCACCAGTATCTGTTCTACCCAAAGATGTTAAATAGAGACCAAGGTCGGTCATGAGAAGAGTAAGGTGTTTTATTGTCATTGGCATATTGATTCTTAAGACCCATAAAGAGGAGAGTAAATAAAGCACTTTGATTTGTTTAATAAATGACTTCAACTTAAGTAAAAAAAACTGAAACACTTGGATCCTTCCTCTGGGTGGAAGCTCAACACCATATTATTCCATATTATTTCTTGTTAGTTATTATTAATTATAGATGTTATGATTATGAGGAAGGAAGTAAAATTTTTCAACATTTTACCATGGAGCAATAGTTACTTTTTTCATTTGTGTATTTATGCATATACACTCAGATAATTTTCCATGTACTCATACTTACTGTTTTATTCATGGTACCTTTTTAGTTCTTGTTTTTTCTTTTTGCTTTCTGTCCTCCTTCCTCCTTCTCTTCTCCTAACACTGACTGATATGAACTGTAACATTCAGCTCTTAGTACTAAGATAAGAAATTGTGTAATATCTGTGTGTATGTGTTCCTTAAGAATAGATTCATTATATACACATTTTTAAGTATCTTGCTTTAAAATATTTGTTAGAAATCCCTACAGGTTCTCAGTTACAAATCTAATACTTTTTAAAAGTATTTGTATCCCTTATACCCAAAGGTTTAATAAATTTGAGCATTTTTTTCAAGTGTTTCTAGGCCACATGATTTACTCAGCTGTGATTTGTTTATAATTTTGGCATTTTTCTAAAAGGTCATTTTTTCTCTTATCTACATATAGGGCTATTACTGTCATTATTAAGTTTATGTTAGTATTATTATAGATATTAAGATTCATTCTGATAGATAATATATAATTTATTCACTGATTAAAGTAATAACTTTTTTTATACAAATGTTTAAATTTTTAAGTGATTGGACTCTATATCTTTTTAATAGATACTTGTTATTGAGTCTTATCTCTTGATTATAGATAAGACTTCACAGATTTTATATTTAGTAATCTATATTTTATTCTCAATTTTTATTTATTTATGATTTTTATCTAGTTTTCAAATATTTTGTAGATTTTTTATTCTAAAGTCAAAGAGTTCAAAAACTGTAAACATTTAGATAGAAAGAATGCTCATAAACAAAGTAACTGCTTAGACATTATGAAGGATAACTGTTAAAACCTGTAAAACATCATTGTAAACCACTAAGATTATATTAAGAACGCTTTAAAAGTTTATATGTATTTGCAAATTTTTTTAAAAAATGAAAAAAATTAAACACTGAGAAATAAAGAGACAAATTTTAGTAATGCTATGATAGTATATCTGAATACCCAAAAAATTCCATTAAATGAAAAACAGCTACTACAATTAATAAGAATGACCTTACTTCTGTAACCCTTGACTGCATACAAATTAAATATTTTTAAAAACTTAATAGGCCTTCTGCCTATTAATGGTGATAAACCTATAATATTTTAGCAGGTAAAGTTAATCTTATATATGGTAATCTAGGATTTATTGTGCTTTAAAATATAATTTTATCCTTCAGTATTTGTTTAAAAAGCTTATTGTGATTTTATTTTACTTACAAATACCATTACTATCATTACGTATGTAGGGATTCTTCAAAATAATTCATGTTCATGGTTCCTGTCTTTCCCATGACTATTCTTGCTTCTAATGGCATGTATTTGACAGCCAGGTTCCTGACACTATCACAGAAAGTCTATTATAATCCTTAGAAAAATGTTTCTTTTAATTATTTTAGTCTAGGTTCAAGTAATATTTACATTTTCTACAAAAATAGTCAACACTTTCATTCATTTAATCTTTTTTCTAGAAAGGACTAAGGCTTATTTGTGGTTATTGCCTCTTGGTCCAGGATTCTGAAAGTGGTGCAAGAATGGAACATAGAGACTGAGTTCCTAAGTTTCTAGGACTAAATTGAGTCTATATTCTACAGCTTCCTTCGTGTTTTAGGAGACAGTCAGAGAAGAATCAGTCTATAGCAATGTACTTGTTCACTCAGCATATTTAAATGGCCCACCACATTAATGGAAAGCTGTAAGAATTATAATTAGAAATCGCCAAATTTATTCAGGGATTACACCATGCTACTCTCTCTGTATTTGTTTCCTACCTCGTCTGATCTAGTGCAGTTGGAATTGGTTACATCTATTTCACCCCTAACTTTTATTTGACTCTCCTTTACTATTTATGATAATTTCTTCTTATCTCTCTATGCTGCCACTACAAATAAGATTCATTCTGATTTGGAATCCATTTGGGGCTCTCATGATGCTCTGGCTAAAACTTAGGCATCTTCTGACAGGGCAAGTAGAAGAATTCAGTACATTGGCAGGAGGAACAGTGTTGAAAGTAATTTCCTTTCCAACACTGTGGCCTATTTAGTCAGGGCCTATTAAATGACATACAATTTGTTATTTTTCTAAAAGTGAAACTTTTAGTCCTCCCGCAGCAATTCCATTACAGTGAAAATTACTTTAAATGAAATTCTAGGTCACTGTCTCATCAAATGCAGTTCTATAATTTTTCATGAAGCTTTTCTATAATGCAAATATTTTATGAGATTGAAAGTGAAGAAAAAAGTTTTAAAGGATACTTGGCAAAAAGAAAAGTATAATTTTAATGTGCTCATATTAGAGACTACACATTTCTTATTTCATGTAGAATTAAGAAATACAAATGCTAAATGAAAAATAAAGAGTTTTTTAAATGTCATATAGAATTTTTATACTGCAAGCTGTAGCATTAAAATTAGGATTTTATGATATTATTTGCTAGATTACACTTGGAGAAATATGGCTATTAGGGTTATTGAAAAACTTTTTAAATTTAAGTATATAAGTATAGTTGGTATATAATCTTATATTGGTTTTATTAGTTTCAGGTATACAAATATAGTAATTTGACATTTTTAGACCTTATAATGTGATCATCCCACTAATTCTAGTAATTATCTGTTACCATGAAAACTTACAACAGTAATATTAATTATATTCCTTATTTCTTTTTCACCCATTTCTCATGCCCTCTCTTCTGTTAACCATCCCTTTGATCTCTGTTTCTATAATTCTGTTTTTGTTTTGTTTTGTTTTGTTTTGTTTTGTTTGTCTTGCTTTTAAATTCCACATATAGGTGAAATCATACAGTATTAGTCTTTCTTTGCCTGTCTTATTTCCATTAGTATAATATCCTCTATATCTATCCATGTTGTTGCAAATGGCAAAATTTTATTATTTTTTATTGCTGCATAAATTCTACTGCATTTAAAACACATCTTCTCTATTCATTCATCTATCAATGGACATCTAGGTTGCTTCTATATGTTGGCTATTATAAATAATTCTACAGTAAACATAGGGGTACATATGTTTTGTTTTGTTTTGTTTTTTTAATTAGTGTTTTTGTTTTCTTTGGATAAATACCCAGAAGTGGAATTGCTGAGTTGTATGGTATATCCATTTGGGAAAACTGGACAGATACATGAAAAAAAAAAAAAGAAGAAGAAGAAGAAGAAAAGAAGAAAAGAAACTGGATCACTCTCTTACACCACATACAAAAATAAACTCAAATGGGTTATAGACTTGAATATAAGGCCTGAAACAATAAAACTTCTAGAAGAAAACATAGGAAGCAAACTGTCTGACATCAGTCTAAGTAAAAACTTTTTGGACACATGCCCTCAAGCAGGAGAAACAAAAGCAAAAATAAACACATAAGACTACATCAAACTAAAAAGCTTTCGCATAGTGAATGAAACGTTCAACAAAACATAAAGGCAACCCACTGAATGAGAGAATACATTTGCAATTAACATATATAATAAAGGGTTGATATCCAAAATATATAAGGAACTCATATAACTCAATAACAAAAAATTAAACAATCTGATTGACAAATGGGCAGAGGACATGAAAATACATTTCTGGTGCAGCCCCAATTGAAAACAGCATGGATATTCATAAAAAAACTAAACATATTTTTCCTTTTAAAGTGGGAGTTTAGTCATAGTTTATCATTTTATCTTTTTATTTTTATCAAATTATTAGAAAAAATTAAGTGGAGAAACAAGTGTTTAAAAATAAATTTAAGGAGATATCTATGTTGTTCACTTTATACACAAGGTTGTTTTTAATATAGAGAGCTCAAGACATAGTTTTATTTTTATTTGACTCTGTCTCTAACCGGTGTTATGATGTAATCCTGCTTGGCCTTTAGCATTCATTTATATTTAAAGTTAGTTGGGATTTTTCCTCAATTGAAACTATCATTTGATCAATTTTGGTAGAAAAAATAGTAAATGTTTAGTTTCATAGTCTCTCTAAGCGGTTTATTACTATAATATTATTCATTGTGCTTTACCTTACATCTGATTTCTTAATGAATTTAATTCTGTAGAAAATATAGTGTGTCTTTTCTTCTTTAGCTGCCCATATTTTCCTATTCTGTTAGCAAAACAAGTAAATTCTGTTTTCAAACAAGAGCAAAACATCAATCTAATTCACTCTTTGACCTTCAGTTTCCCTTTGGCTTTACAGGATTTGTTGTATCTAAGCAACCTCATTTCTAGTTTTCATCACTGGCAGAAATGGCACTGGAATATTGAGTAAAAATCAGAGCACAGAAGAATGTCCCAAAAAAATAAAGAATCACTAAAAGACTGTGAATTTACAAATTTTCCAATATATTTTACATCTGAAACATCTGAGATTATTTTTATCTCTAGGTTCTTTTAATCCTAAACAGATGTCATCTAACAGGTCAGTTCTAAGCCAGGACTCATGCACAAAACTGTGTATAGAAACTGTTCCTCAATACTTTTTAATTGATTATCTACACATATAAATATGCATAAATTGGTTTCTTCCATGTGATGTCAGCTTGGCAGTATGATGTTTGAAAGTAAATGCTCCTTAAATACATTTAGCCACTCCTTAAAACAGTGTCTAAATGTATTTGTATGACATCTCATTCTAGCTCCATTTATTTACTAGAATATACTGAAAGCCTATGCATAGACCCTTGATCCATATACATACAAACCTACAAATACTCTTATTGTAGGATATAGATCTATGATGCTTCCAGCAAGCTAAAAACAAATATCATGCATATTGTAACAGTAGTAGATTTTTATTTTATTTTTAGATCTTCATTTGGCTTATTTTTTCTAAATTAAGAGTAGTTCTACATTTCTGAAAAATAAAAGAGTTCTATCTTCATTAGGGAGTCTTATCTCACTGTGGGATTTATGTTTTTTGATGTCATTTAACTTCTATAAAATAAAAAGTAGACAATTCTCTTTACATCACACTGCTCCTTTGAGGCTCAAATAAAATAAAACATACAATAGGCTTTAAAACTCTGCAAAAATGTGAAGTAGTATTCACATTTTTCAAATTAAGTAAAAAGTTAATGCCACACAAAAAGCCCTGTTTTTGATTAGTAGCATGTAATAATTGATTTTGTCTTATATTTTAAGCTTTTTGACATGAGAAATCTCTTTTATCACCCAAAAAAGAACCAGACCATCAGTTATAAATAGATACATATTATATCTCTGTCTATCAGAATGAGAGAGAGAGAGAGAGAGAGAGAGAGAGAGAGAGAGAGAGTGAATATGAATAAGAAGGAAAATGAATGAGAGAGACTTGTATTGCAAGAGCTAGATATTGTAGAGATTATGATCATATACCTTCAGGGAAATAACATTTTAGTTTAGAGAGACAGAAAATTAAAATTTCAATAAATAAGATAATTTCAGGTACTGATACATATTATGGAAAACATATTGCATATGACTGTGAATAAATGAAGGAGTTTGGTTAGAGTGGTCAGGGAAATGTCTTTGAGGAAGGAGCTTTTGAGTTCAGATCTGACTTATGAGATGGAAAGCTAAAGAACCAGTTAATGCAAAACCCTATTAATGTAAATGTTTGATATATTTTAATAAGAAACATAAAAAATTTTGTGGAAAACTCCTGTTTAACTTAATACTACAGAAAGTTTTTAGTCATAGTTCTCTCCTTTCTTGTAATTTGATGGATGATTGAATGGCAGAAATTCTCATGGTTTATATGCACTACTTAGATTAATTATATCTGTCAGGGTCCAGTGAGAGAACCAGAGCACATGCTATGGGATAAAATGGAAGGAATTTAATACAGGGAGCTATTTACAAATGGATTGGAAGTTAAACAAGGGATGGGAAAGCAACTCAGAAATGAACAACAGTAGGAGCCCTCTAATATGAATTATTCTCCCTCCATGTTAAATCACGAATTTACAACTATCTGTTGAATATTTGTTCATGCTAGTATACCAAGGGAGACACAAAAATTAATAAGACATAGTACTTGTGCTCAAGGATCTTGGAATCTAGTATAAGAAATAAAATATCTATGAGTTATTAGAAATAAACATCACTTATTATACAAGTACTGAGAGGAAGAAAAGATCAATTCTGGCTGGAAGTGCAGGAAAAACTCAAAAGAAGGTGCCATTTGAGCATATCCTAAAACTATTTTGATGTTGGGAGATGAACAAAGAAATAGACTTGGTGAGTGTAGATGGTTTACAGTAAATGGCAAATATTTTAGTTTAGCTAGAGCAATATATGAATGAAAGTAGTGAGAAATATGGATGGAAAGGTAGTAAGTTGGCAAATCTTAGAAACCCTTTGAATATCAACCTTTAGCATATAGATCAGAATTTGGGCCATCATTTGGCAAACTATGGTCTATAGGTCAAGTTGAGACTGATGCCTGTTTTTATTAGGCCCATCAGAAAGGAATATTTTTTATGAACTAACATTTGCAATTTATTCGATGACAGAAAACACTACCTTTGAACCTCAATTAAATGAAACATTATCTTCCCCACAAGAAAAATTCCATTTGTCTCATTAGTAGATCTATATTTTTAAAAAGTACTCATTATTATTTATTGAATTTTGTCAATATTAAAAAAAATGATAAGAGAAAGAAAGCCAGAGATGCTAGAGTGCAGAGAATGAAAAACACTGAAGTGGAGGTACACTCAGGCATGTAAATAAGGGCCAAAAACAGTGGGCTTGCCTACATAATGCAGGAAAGTCAATAGGTTTTAAAAAGCACAGGCTTTAAAATCAGATTCCGATTCAAACTATATACCACTCCCAAGGTTTTTGACAGGTGTTAGAGCAATGGCATTGTGAAAATTTAATATATAGAGCCAGGCACAAGACTAATATCAATAAATGCTATTCTACTTCACATCTTTCACTTTTGTTCAATAAGTAGTTGTGGGTTAATTTATTATGACAACCTATCTCAAATATTTTCTAAGTACGTAAAACTGACCATCCTATACCCTGTCACTTAAAAAATTACTTATTAATTTTCTTGTTTTCTTTATTAGTTCATTATGAAATATTTTAATTTTTTTAATTTGAAACTCTTCTATTCCCCATATTTAATTTCCAGCCTACTAGTTGTTATGCTTGTTCACCAGTTAACAGAATTGGGTTGAAAAATAACATATGCCTTCAGTTAAGTTGTGTGTCTGTGGATGTGTTTTGATATCTTTCTACTAGTTTAAATAGTTTACTTTTCCAAAATGGTATTTTGGAGCATAAACTTAGCAATAGGATTCTGAAAGTGGACTGCTCAGTTATTCAAATTCTGATATTTGGAAACATTTTATCACAAGAGTACAATCAAGGTTTTTAAAAATAAGAATAAAAAAGACACCTAAGGAAGTCCCAGGTGATGAGAGTTGGCTGGTCAATGTAAGTTCAAATGTAAAGAGCTGTTCAGTAAGATTATAAAAGAAGTAACATGCACATGCTACTTTCTGTGAGACATTGCCTAATGTCTTTGTCTTTTTTAAGAATATGGAGAAAGGAATAAAGGTAAGTGGGAAAGATTGTCACAAAGTGTTAGAAAGGTATAATTTTTAAGAATATGGAGAAAGGAATAAAGGTAAGTGGGAAAGATTGTCACAAAGTGTTAGAAAGGTATAAGTAGTTTGCATAAATCTTTATTGTATGTAAATTTTCCTGAGGTGTTTTTTCAAAATGCAGGTTATTTAGAGCTATCCATATGTATTACGATTATATTTGCTTTCTGAGATCAGGTCAAAGAGCTGTGATTTCTTTTAAACAAATGCTTCTAATGCAATTGTAATGGTCATTTTGAAATAGTTGATACAGTAGGAAATAAATGCATCCTAGGTGGAATACAAACTTGCAAACAGGAGAGAGAAAAAAAACTATTATATTGAACTTCTAGAGAAAAATTAAAAAGCAAATGCTTCCAAGAGACTCAGTGGGCACATATCAAGAATGCCAATTAAAAAAAAATTATGAAACCTGTATCAGTGTCCCACAGGCATTAGCTCTAGAATTATCAGCGACTACCCTGTTGAGGTTTAAGGTAGTAGCCTCTATTGCAAGGACAAAATAGAGGTCTGAAAACAAGTCTGGGTCACTCTCCTTTCAAACATTACAACCAAGTGTTTCAGTTTGTGCTTCTATAAAATGAGTCACCTTTTCTAGAGTCATCATACTGACAGCAGTATACTGGAGGATTTAAATGTTGTTAATGGTTTAGTATTGAGAAAATTTCTATTCTGTATTTGATTCAGAAGCTAGCTGTGTGAGATGAGTCAAACTGCATGAGAAATCATGCTATAGGCTGTTACTATGCATTTTCTGCCGTGTTTGATACTGTTCAGAGAGGCAGTTGCAATTCCACCAAGCCTTCCTATCAAAAAATGAAACTTTATTTTTGCTCACCTTATACTTTTAGGAAATTCAAGTGATACAAGCTCTATAAAGCATTAGAACCTTATTGTACTAGTGTATCCTGCCATGCATTCTATTTTAGTGTTGTTTTATAAGTTTTCTGTCAATAGGAGGCTTGCATAAGCTTTATAAATTCTCCTTTCTGTTTAAGTCATTCAGATAAACCTTGGGATGAAATAGTAGGTCCTGTAGATAACACAAAGATGTGTTTTTTTTTCTAGACCCTACATTAGCAAGAAACAAATCAAAATTTTAAGGTATTTCATGTTCCAAATAAGCATTCAGTAGGATAAGTTTAGTTTTTTTAATGCCTGGGATATGATATATATGATGATACCATTCACCCAAAATAATTTACTTATAGTCCCCATTTTTTTAACTTCAGAAATATTTCTACAAAGAAAAATGGGAGTGTGTGTATAATTACTGTTGATTTCTAAAGCTAATTCACACATGAATTCTATATTTAGGAATTTCAATATATCAAATTAAATGTAATTGGAAAATGCCATTAATACCTCTTTTTCTAGCTAATATTAAATGTCTATATGTTCAATTAAATTAGAAATACAGTATCTGATACCTAAAATCTAGGTTAAAAAGCAGTAAAATAAGTTTTTAAAGAAGTCAGAAAAAGAAAAATCATTTATATTATTTTTAGCATAACTTAATATATAAATATAAACATTTTAGTAAAAATATAGTAAGATAAAAATTATTTTAATAAATCATCCTAAAGATTAAATTGCATGTATAAAATTGAGATACTAATCATTAATGATTTTTTCTATTCTGGTCCAGATTTATGACAACAAAAACAAGAATTATTTTTGTTTTTAATTAACATAATATTTTATTGATGTTCTTGACAAATCCCCACTTAGCAGTAGCTTGTAGAAAGAAATATATATGTCTGAAATATCTAAATAATGTTATAAATTATTGCTCTTTATAATAAATGTTTTATAGCAAACATATTCATTTTAGAAGTATCTGGTCATGAAATTATTTTTGATTGAAATTGAGTTTCCACTGTATCTCCAAAATTACAATAATATTGTTAATAATAGAATTTGAAAACAAGGGAACCTATACAGAATTAAATGCTGCTATATAACATAGACTATATCTGTAGCAAAGTTCAGAACTAATTTGTAAATGCCACTGTAAAAATGTTATTACTTCACACAGCAAGAGTGTATTTTGTGTAGCAATTATTATATAGTCTCTAAGTTTTCAGTGTTCATTAAACATCTGAAATGTTCCTGGCAATGCGCTTAGTGAAAGAGTTATTATTATTACTATTAGCAGTAGTGTCTGAACATGCTGACAGTAAGACTTTATTTTGATATTCTCATATATAATAAAGGTCCAATTAATATCTGAAAATTAATATAAAACATTGAATTAACTTTACTCTTTTTTATGTTTTTTATTTTTTAAAAAATTTCAAGCTTTAAATTGTGAACTTAAAATTTATTTTTTAAAGTAAACCCAACCCCTAGTAAAATTTATCATGTCATTTTTTTTTCTTAAGGTTTATCTTTTCCTTTGGATTTTCTTGTAAACTTTATCATGCTATAATTCTTTTACTCTCAGAAGTCATTCAATAGCAAAAACCTTGGTTTTCTTATTGAGTAAACAGTATTGGAAAGTTACAGTGTGTAAGACATTAAATAAGGTGCTAACCATGAAAGAAATAGTAATGGTCCATCTCTTTAATGCATTTATATTCTAGATCAGAAAAAAACTTATACACAAAGAGAAAAATTATACATTTAACAACTGATATATATTGAATGTTAACCTGGGACAGTTGCTATAATAGACTGCAAAAAATTACATTTTTTAAGTTGAGAAGAGCTCTGTGAGTAAATGAATATGATATTAATTGATATAATTTGATATAAATTAATGTTACTATTATATACTTAGAATGCTGAATTTCAGAAAGATTAAATATTTATATAACTAATAAATTTTGGAGCACAATTTCAGACCTTGGTTTTTCTAGCTCTGGCAGCAGCATCTTTTCCTTGGACAGCAATGCTCTGTAAAACAGTGTGATAAACTAAGAATGTAAGAGTTCTGAGCAAAATAGTCTAATGCAAGTTAAAGAATTTATTCATGAGAATAGTGAAGAATGAACACTATCCTTCTATCTTCAAAAGTTAGAGAAGGCTTTCTTTATAGTGTCAATCATATCCATAGATGAAAACACAGTTTATCTAACATCTCTCTTATCATGTCATTTTTCTGCTCATAAACCTAGAGTATAAAGGTCTGGCGTGAAATGGCAGATATCTTTGGGTACCTGCTTTATTTATCTTTATCCATGCATGGCCTTACTGAAACTCTTGGGATCCAAAAGAAAAAAAAGAAAAGAAAGATATTAAAAAAAAAGTTGTATTAACACTGAAAACAAGGAATCTAAGTCAGATTTTTGTAAGATCACCACTGTTTTATAAGAGAGAGGGGGGGAAAAAGTACAGACAGGAATAAAAATAGATTTTGGGGGTCCTCACCACAAAAATATGGGAACTTTATAATGCTAAAGGCATCAGTCATATACCTAATGTACTGTTCAGGCATACTTGAATCCTATCAAAGATTCTGCAACATTTGAGGAGAAGAACATTTTATATTCAGGGTAAAAAGGGAAAAAAAACATTTATGAAGATTTATTAGAAAAAACATAAGTTATTTATTTTTAAAAAGTTTGAGTTTCAAGTAAAATACAGTAAAGAAGACTATATAAAACATGAGAATGAAGGTGAAATAAAGATTCTGATAGAGAGGAAAATAGAACTTAAATTCATAAAATTGAAGAAATTAAAGACAGAAAATATAGAGAGAGCCAAAGAATGCAATATTGTTGATTACTAATAATAACTGATGCTTATTTAGAACTTGCTAGGAGGATTTCAATAGGTATTCACAAGTATTTCTTCAATTAATTACCAAATCTCTTAGTAAAGAAGGTAATAATACTCTGTTTTATGCATCAGTGAAAGGTGAAACTCACTGAATCTAACATAAAAGCAAGATTCAGTCTGTATCTTTCTAGTTAACAAAAACAAAGAAAGTACTCTTACCATATTATAGTGCTCTCTTACATGTTTCAGAATTCTTCTAGGTCATAGAGGAATTGACAAAGGAAATAAAACAATAAAGATGAGATGGCCAAATAAAAACACAATTTACTTTGATAAAGAAATCAGGTAAAGTGAGCAAGTGTGATACAGATACAGTAGAAAGAAAAAAAATAGGATTTTATAAAGCACTTATGTTTGCATATTGAAAGTATTCAAAGTATAAAACACAGTTAAGGTAAAGAGACTGATACTTTAAAATTATCCTGATATCCTATGTTTATATCAAGATAAAAACAAATTTCTATCAGGCAGTTAAAGAAAAAACATGAACCCAATATTACATAGAACTCAGATTTCTGCTTCATAAAAATCAAAGCTAGCAGGCAATGAAGAAAAGTTTTCAATTAGAAGAAAAATTTGTGATAGAAAACCTAAAATTCAGTCGAATTTTCATTCAATTATGAAGCCATTGACATTTTCATGTATGCAAAGATTCACATGTTTTTACTGAAAAAAATACTCAGTGATATGTCAATTAACTGTTGAGTAAAAATAAAAAAAAAAACTTTAAATTAATTGAATCATGATGTGAATATTTAGCTGTGAGCATTAAAACAAATAAAAAATAAAATCTAAATATAAACCAGTAAAACTTTAATCGACATATTATATATCTCTATCTCTGTCTTTATCTATATCTGTAACTGAATGCAGAAATCTAAAATAATTTTTAAAGAAAATATATAACAATATGTGGTTCTTTATTCTCAAATTTTATTAACTAGGGCAGCAGTTTTGCTGGGTGTGTGTGTATGCATTTTTAGGATTGGGGGGTAGAAGAAATTATGGTTTATATATACAATGGAATATTACTCAGCCATTTTTAAAAAATGAAATTCTATCATTTTCAATGATGTACATAGACCTTGAGGTTCTTATGATGAGTGAGTAAGTCAGACAAAGATAAATACCACATGATTTCACTTATATGCAGAATCTAAGGAAAGAAAAAGAACAAACTAATCAAAAATAGACTTACAAATATAGTGCACAATTTGATGATAGACAGAGAGGAGGGGACTTGGGGAACTGGGAAAATGAAGAGTTAAAGAAGTACAAATTAGTAGCTGATAGATGGTTACAGGGATGGGTTACAGCATACGGAGTGTAGTTACCATTAATATGTTGGGTAGGTGGATGGCCAGGGTAGGGAGGCAGCAGTTGGGGAGATCATTTTATGAACTATATAGATGTCTAACCACTGTACTGTATACTTGAAATTAATTAAAATAAACAAATTTTAAAAAATTAAAAAATGCAATTAGATGGTACTTTTTTGTTTGACATTCTATTATCTATAGCTCCATCAATTTTGTGGCTAATTTTCTATTAATCAAGAATATTTGGAGACTAATACCTTATTTTAAGCCACTTCATGTCTTCCCAGTATCTAATTTTCACACACACACGCACATACACACACTCACACACACACACACCAACATACACAATTCTAAACTTCAATAGGTCATCATAAAGAGGAAGTTTGAATTTCTATTTTAAATCATTGCAACATAGAAAAATTAAGATTTTAAAACCAGTATAATAGAATATGATAGAAATAAGGATAATTAGATTTGTAAAGGAGATTAAATTTTATGTGCATTATGTACATTTAAGAAGAGGCAAAGCAAAGAGAATTTTTAAAAATAGTTTTATACCTGTTTAAAAAAATTAAAGTGTCAGCCACAGTTTGGAGAATATTAGGTCTTCACTACTGAACTTTCTTGATAGACTGAAGCATTTAATTTTAAATGTTGTAAACATAATACCTGAAAGAAAATATAATTCAGTATTTACTTAATTTTCAGATGATGAAAAACTAAGCAGACATCGAAAAGGAGAAATGAGATACATTTGAGTATATAAAAATGACAAGCTCCTAGATATCAAAACCAAATAACATTAAAAGGCAAACAACAAACTGAAAATATTTGTAAGACCAGTGACAAAGTATTGATCTCTGTGCTATGTGCATGTGCCATGGAAATAAAATTATGAAATGTAAAAAGTAGAAAGAAAATAGTCAAATTAAGTGAACAGAAGAAAAACAGATAACTATATCAAATAAATTACGCTACCAACCAAAGAAATGTAAAATTAAACTTTATACTTACTTAGCAGTATTCTAGATATATATCATCCTCAATATTGACAACTACATGTATTATAAACTTATATAGTGCTGAGGAAGAAAATATAATTACAATCTTGCTGGAAAGCCTCTGGCAATTAGTACAAAAGAGTTCAACATGTCCTCATTCCTTTACCTAGAAATTCCACATCCAGGAATCTAATTTGTGATATATGTACATATATATATATATATATATATATATATATACACGCACACACATATATATACACACACATATATATATGTATATATATGTATATACACACACATACACACATGTATATTGAAAACAATATAAACAACTTAAATGTGCAATTATAGAGGCTAATTTATAACATTAGTAGAAGTTGCACAATATTGCATATTGTATTTTTAAAGTATATTTATTAGCTTAGAACAGTGATTCATAGAACGTGATGTAAAACAACAAAATTTATATATGCAAAGTGGTGCAATATCACATATGTAAATAGGTAGATATATGATGTGTAGATAAATAGTGATAGAAAATATCTCAAAATATTAATAATGGTTATCCCTGGATTGTTGGACCTTAAATATTTTCCTTTGCATTACTCTATAATTACAAGATACCCTAGGATGACTTTTCTTCATCAGAAATACAATAATATTTTTGCTATCTACCTGAAGAAGTTATCCATTGTCAACTCTATGAAAAGTAAACTACACTATATTTAAGGCACTTTAATGATTCTCCTTAAAATATACCTAGATTTGATCTATCATCTATCTATCTATCTATCTATCATCTATCTATCTATCTATCTATCTATCTATCTATCTATCTATCTATCTATCTATCTATCATCTATCATGTGTCTATCTATCATCTGTCTGTCATCTATCATTTTTTAAAAACCTTTATCCAGTCTCTACCAAATGGAAACATATTTGTTATCTCTACCAATCTCACATTTGATGCATGGATTGAAATTTGCCTTATTCAAACTGCACATGCTTTAATATCTCTGATTCTTGTTATTTTGAATAATTTACTCATATTTGAAGATGTGAGTTTTCTATCAGAGTTCTCAATATTTATTAATATCTTTATAAAAAATGTTTCTAAATTAACTCAAAGACATGTACTTTGAGTCGCCATCCCCAGAACTGTGATCTTCACTGTTCCAGAACTCTTATCCAATTTATTTTATATTGCTTGAACAATTGGTAGAGTTTTTTGCTCACAAGTGCTTAATAATTTCTATAACTCATCTGAATACTAATAAATTAAAAAGTTCTCACAAAATTTCTAAATCAAAAGAGTAGGGAATGAGTTTACAAATTGGTTATAAAACTGTGATATGTCTGAATCGCTAGAAAATAATTTCGCTGAAACTTCCTTTAATATAGCAAAATGAAATGTTCATTTCAAGTGAATATTCAACTCCCTAATACACTATCATAAATTAGGTTTAAGTATAATTATCAAATAATTTGTTTTGTAGCTTTAACATCTGAATCTTTTGTATATAATTAAATAGTAATGATAGATTGTCCCCTTTCATGATCTCAAATATTTGCTCAATTATGCAATTCTCACTAAAACCTTTAAAATTTATGATTATGTCATGTGTTCAAGAAATGTGCAAGACTTGGTCTCAAATAAGATTCCACCTTGAAATGCTCTGCTTATAACTTGGAGTTAATTTTAGTATCTATACTACAGAATAAAAACAATAAATTAATTTTAATAGTGTTAATAATTTTCATATATTAAGCATATCACTTACTATTTTATTTGTTTATAATGTATATAATTATGAATCTCATACCAATTATGTAATGTATATATTATTAACCTCACTTTGAAAATTAGGATTCAAGCTCTGAGGATTAAAAAGTTTATTGAAAAGTTGTATTGCTACTTATTAGTAAATTTGGCGTGTTTTACTGTAGGATACAGGAGTTCACCACTCAGTATACTGAAATGTTTATCAGACTTTTTATCATTACTACTCACAAGACCAGCTCAATGCACTTTTGAGCCTCTGTCTGTATATTTTCACCCAATTTGGTGGCCACATTATTTTCCTCTCTAGTTGTATACAGCAACTTTATAACAGAAAGATATGAGTTATAAAAGAATACTCACTTATAGCATTGTGTGTATTTGAATGGCCTTTAGAAACCCAAAGAGCCAGGTTAGAGTTTATGGGTTCAAGAATATCTGAATGATCAAGAATTGAGAAGTTGAGTTTACAACATTTAAAATTGTTCAACAGTTCTTGATCGCTCATGTTCCACCTTAGTTTCTGACACTACAAATCCAAAAATAAAAAGAACTTATTCCTTCTCTCAATAAAGTTATAGGCAAAGAACTCAAACATACATTTAATAAGAGTGTTTGATAAATTTTGATATGGATAAGCATGATATTCTCTATAAAGACAATGTACACAAGGAAGAGAACATTTCAAAATATCTGACACTTTTTTCAAACACTGATGTTTCCGCTACTTGAAAAAAAAAAAACGAAACAAAACTAATCAAAATAAAAACGAACAGTGTTTGACCTCTTAAGGGAATGTGTAAGTAAGTTATATATGTGTCTTGTTGAGAGTGTATGTGAACATGTTTGTTTTGTTCTTTCCTGTGTCAGTTAACATATAGAAACAAACAACAAATTGGCTAAATATTTTAAAAAGCTTCTAGGAAATAGCACATTTGCAATATAATATGGAATAAGAATAACAATGTATACCAAATATTCTTTCTATAGTCTAAATCTTATTCTTTTGTTAAAAAAAGTTCATGATAGGTTTCAAATATAAATTGGAAAATAAGTTTTTAAAAAATATATTGAAGAGAAGTATCTAAATATAAAGAACACATATTAATGAAAGTAATTTAATAATAATAGTAATTTAAGATATTAAATTATGTAGTTTGCTAAATTTCAAATCAATTATCTGTGCTAAAATATATAGTTTTTGGTGAAGTTTTTACTTTTTTAATATAACTACTGTAAGATTATTATTTGATTAAAATATAGATCACGAATCTAAGCAATTATGAGTCTAATATATAAATAGAAGGGTGAACATTTAAGAATTATAATAATTGAAGATAATATCCAGGTTTGGCTTTTATGCCAGAGACACCTGTGGTTCTATGAGCTCGATTTACTTTTCCAGAGTTCTCCCTGTATATATTCTTTTTTGGGTTTCTACTATAACAGGGAAAGGCTTTCTATAGACAGCTCTTGGAGATTGCTATCATGACTTCATTTAATTTTTAAATATTTTAGCAGGTTGGTATAATATTTTGTGTACCTTACTCATAAGAAGATATCACTCAAATGCTAAGTTGAAGAACATTTAGAATTTAAATAGTGCTTCTGTTTTCTGTATCTCAACCAAGGCTGGGAACTTTACTAATCAAATCTACTAAATGTCAAATACGAGTTTTTATTTTTAAGATTTACCACCCCATTGATTTGTTTGGTAAATGATAGATATTGGTTCCTATTTATAAAATGAAAACTTTTTAAGATATAAGAATTGGCTAAAATTATTTTAAGACAGTCTACCTTCAAATTTATCAATGAAGAGTGAGCCTGAAAAACTCTAACCCATCCTCCTTCAAACTCAATAAAAGCAGAACCCCAGGCTCCTGTACCCGTGTGCTCTTCTTCTCTACCTGTGGTCTTGCCGCATGCTTCTTGGCATACCTTGTATGCTCTATGACTTGTAGATAATAAACTCTTTCTTAATTCAGAGTTTCCTAATGGTTGTTGCTGAGGGCATCTTGCAATGGTAACAAAGCTCAAAGGTCAATCCCGTGGTATTACTGGTTTTGAAAGGAGCTAAGTACTATGGGAATCTCAGTGTACCCATGTAAGTGCCCCCTGAGGCATTTCTAGCCTGTAGCATTATTGTTAATAGACTGAGAAGGCACAAAACATTAATACTTTGCACTATGACAACAGCTGATAGGGATTTTTCAGCTCGATTATAATCTTATGTCTTATAAGTGGTCTGTGGTTGACTAAAATGTTATTACATAGTACATTAATATTAGTAGTGTTAAAAATTCTCAAGATACAAAGTATACAATCTATTTGAGAGGTAATCTTAGAAATTATATCTTTGAATTCATTTTTTCACCTAGTTTTTCTAAAAACTTATAAATGGTAGCATTAAAATACTTTATTAATATTAGTTGCTAATATTATAAGGAAAAAGTTCAGTCCAAATAAGTTATTAAAGACAACCATAATTCTCAATTTTCCAGAAACATATTGAAGCCCTTACCAAAAGGACATTTTATTTTATTCCCACTAGTGCAATTTATTTATTCATAACATTAAAATTAGTACAGGGTATGGTAACAACATAGTCAAACAGAACTGAATAGCTTTAATAAATATCTTTTATCTCAACTACACTAACTTCCAGACTCATTCTCCTGTGATATTTACAGTTTGCTATTTCCATTTTTAATTCTTCTGACGATTACCAACATAATTCTAAACTTCACACTTATATTTTTATTTCTTCAGTTCTCACCATATGATATATGAAAGATGAGAAAGTTAATTAGCATTTCTTCCCTCTTGGTTTTGTTTGCTATGTTATTTTTATTTTTTATTGTTTATATCATTTTAAATAATGTGATTAAGGCTCCATTGTTCATGTTAATAACTTTAGACAGTATAACCTTGTAAATAAAGTTTTTGTAAATAAAGTTTTATTGCAACATAGTCATGCCCACTTATTCCTTTTCTATTACAATGGTAGAGTTGAGTAACTGCAACAGAAACTGCATGCCTGACAAAGCCTAAACTTGTTTATTCTCCAGTCCTTCGTAGAAAAATGTTTTCCAGTCTTGATAGTACAACAGAATACTACTTACTGGACATCAAATTGGAAAACACTGACTTACATAACAGTATTAAACTTTAAACAGAAACTTCTTGCAGATAATGATGTATACGTACCTGCATGATATATAATTAATTTTAACTGTGTGAAATATGCAATGATGGGAATTAAAGTATCCATTTTTAAAGCTTTTATTTTAATATAGTTAATGTATTTAAAACTGTAAAATACACTTTAGGAAGAAAAAATATAAATATTCTTACAAATGTTGTTTAAAGCCAAAGATAAAGAGTATACTGATAGCCTTACATTTCTTTTGATAAAATTGTCTAGAGAAAATTCAAAATTTATTGATGTCTTTCTTCCTTGCTTTCCTTTTAGGAAAAATTTCTGGTATAAAGTTGTGTGTATGCAATTACTATGTCTTTTTATTTTGACTTGGAAGACACCTTGCTCCCTCTTTATATTTAAAATAACTAGCCCAAGGTATTACATAAACCTAAATTTAACTATTGGCTTAGTTGTTACCTGTAATATCTGGATGTCACTTCTCCATAAGGTATTAGTAATGAAGCTGAACTAAATGCTCTGATTTTTTTTTTCAGGAAGAACTGAACCCCATCATTGTTACCCCACCAATTCAAGCCATTGATCAGGACCGGAATATTCAGCCGCCATCAGATAGGCCGGGCATCCTCTATTCCATCCTTGTTGGTTTGTATCTGCTAACATTTTACACTCAGTTGTCACTCCAGAATCATGTAAAATAAAAATTGTCTCAAATTGAGTAATCAACTTTAATAACAAAGATTTTCTTTTAGGAAATTATTGTTATTTTTAAGTATAAATGAATCTAAAATTAACAATTCTTTCTCAGAATTAGTTTCAGTGGAATGTTTAAAATAATAAATAGAAAAAAATTTTTATTGAAGAAGCAAAACAACTTTTTTAAAAAGGTAGGTTAATCTACATATTGGTAGTTTTCTCCCTATCACCTCATGAAATATTCCCTAAGAAAAAAATTGAAAAATCAATTGAACTTACAAAAACTTACACAATTTGCTGTATAATATTTTATCATTGGTGGATCAATTACATAATTCTGAAAATATATGACTGAATTAAATAAGGGCATTTGGAGCCATATGGGAGAAAAAGAAAGATCATAATTAGCCCAAGGGCACATAATGTATTATACCCTTGGCTAATTTTCCCTTGAAGAATTTCACAGGAGGTGTCCTAATCCATCCTTGTGCATGTACTGCGAATTGTACCAAAAGCAAAAATGATGAGAATTTGATTATGCTACTCAAATTGCTTTCCCTCGCCCCTCAAATTACTTTTGGCAAAATATGGATGTAGTTGCTTTGCAAGGTTTTAGTCTCTAGAGGGACAGATCTGTGTGAGACAGACCATACATCTCTTAATGAAGAAGTTGCTTTTTAACTGTTCTTGAAAATAACTATTTAATGGAATTTGGCATTACCCTTAACTCTTTCCTATTCTCATGCCTCCATCTTGTATATGTGCATACATATATAACAACACAGCAACCTGTAGACATTAGACAGATTCAAAATATAAGGCCATAGCCTACATAGAAATACTGTCTGTAAAGAAAATTCAAGTAATTCTATTTAAAGACTTTGGTCTCTAGAACTACACACATATCATAGACCATTTGCAGAGAATAGACTATTAATTTTTTTAAATGTTCTTATGAACCTAAGCATAAGCCACTTTTAAGTCTAGAGGGGCCTGGCATATATAAAAGGAAATAAACAATTTTTAAAATTTTATTAACTGAAGGCTTGACAGTATGTCAATCAATGTACTGGACATTACAGATACAAATATGAGAAATAAATGTTCTAGGTTAGGGAGGGGTAGAGTTTATGGCTAGAACACATCAAAAGATGAATTAAAACACATAATTGTAAACACTATAGATAAAGTATGAACCAAACATCATGTGGGCTCATGGAAAGAGAGTGCTAGAATTTCTGAGAGTTGTTTAGGAAATGTTATTTTAGCAGAAAGGCTAGAATTTCCAAGTAGAAAATAGTAGAGAAATGATCAGACAGATGATGCTGCATGCACAAAATCCAGTAGATGAAATTTAAAGATAGTCTTGGAGAGGCATGCTACTCAGAGTGGTCTGGTATTCACTGGCATTCATAAGTTTCTTTCACTTTTAAAAATTATACTTATTCAACTTTTATTAGACTTATTTTAAAATTATTTTATATAAAATTAAATTTATTTTAAAATTACACTTTTTCAATAAATGAGTAACTACTCTGTGGAGCAAGATAGATTCCTCACTTTGTAGAGCTGGTTTTCTGGCAGCAGAGACAGGTGATAAACAATATAAAAAGCAAATAAATGTATTCTACAAAAGATTGATAGTGGTGAGTGCTACAGAAAAAATAGAGCTGGATGAGTGAAATTGGAAATGCAGAAGAGGTGTTGCAACATAAGTTGCAGTATGAAATAAGATGATCAGGAAATGCCTCATTGAAAAGGTGAGGTTGAGAAAAGTCTTACAGATGTAAAAGGAGTTAGCCATGTTGATATCTGGGGGAAGAGTTTCTAGGCTGAAATAAAAGCTGGAGCTTGCCTTGTGGGTTTGAGAAACATCAAGGAGCCTAGTAGCAATGGAAAGGTGTGAGTGAGAGGAAATTGGAAAGAAGATATGAGAAATAACAGAGTGCTCGGAAATAGAGGCTTGTATACTATTGACCTAATCTGTCTTTTATTCTGAATGAAGTGAGGAACCAATGGAAGAATTCAAACAAAAAAAAATGAAATAATGATGTTACATTCCATCAACCTCTTACTTTAGGATGGTGGATAGTCTTCAAGAATAGATATAACTTCTAATACTAATACTGACTTTGCTTTTACAACTATGTTAAATAAAATAATATCTTTTGATAGTATTTACATTTCTAGAAGGCAAGGCATTGTTGGAATTGTAAACATAGCTTCTGGATTTGTGCTATCAATGTTCAAATTCTGACTTTAACACTTCCCAACCATATAATGCTAGGCAAGTTACTAACTTCTCTGTCTCAGATAGCTCCTCTTTAAAATGGGATTCATCAAAATCAATCTTTCTATAAAAGGGTTTTGAGGAGTGATCTAAAAGATGTAAACATGTAATAGTGTCTGAAAGAAAATTAGTGGTCAAATAATGTTATTTGATGTTATTAGTTACCATTAGAAGGAAAAGTAAAGCATGTTTTTTTAAGTCATACAAGTCTGGTAAGAATAGAAGAGTATCTATCATATAGATTTGAACCGATAGATAATTTTAGAGATAATTTGTTACAAAAAGAAATTGTTTTTAAAGCATAGAGGAAAACAGAGTTAAGATTATTGACAAGATTTTAATTATATAAAAGATGTAGCAGATGAATTGACTATGTGGGAAGTGGAATTGTAATATTTTTAACTACAAAATTAAAAATCAAGGCAAGAACTTGATGAAGAAATCCCAGAGCTTTGGAGGTGTTTTGGTAGAAGCAACATTTTTAGACGAGTTATGTGTAGTTCCATTAAATAGAATGAATATCAAATGTTTAAAAATGAGAATTTAAGTGAATCTCTAGGGCTCTTATAAGTAGACATGTATTTTTGTTCTTTGACATTTTTTATTTCATTTATAATAGCTTTTGTGAGGTATTCAATATTCAGAGGTCACTCAAAGGATTTTATTGAAAATCAACTAGAGGGATATTATAATTGTTTTTTTTTTCTACCAAAGGAAATTATAGGTGTATTCATCAGTAACATTTGACAGAGACTGAACATAAATTCCTGTATGTCTACAATGTCAAACTTGAGAATAGCCTCAAATTTCCATAAGTTTCTATGACAATTCAGTTCTCTATGACAAGAGTCCAGTTTTCAGTGCTGAGAATGACAGAATTAGGATATGATATAATTGCTCACTTATTGCAAAACATTTCCATAGCTATCTTAGAATAACAATACTAACAATATAATTTTTAGACAGTTTTTTTTAGTAAATTCTTTTGTTCTTAGGCTGTATTTTACTAAAGATGCAACCTCAAGTTTCTTATGTTTTAAAGTTATCTAGGACAGTTTTTTTCTGTTTGTGTCTATGTCAACAACTGAATATTTAGATTTATGTGCTATATTTCACTTTATTTTTATGTTTGAGATGTCCTTAATATTAGTGTCTTATAATAGTATATACTATTTCTATGGCTCCAAAATAAAAGAGAGTAGTATAGTTAATTAAATCTGTTTTTAATGCCTATTCCCTCAACTTATTCCCTCTTGCTTATATATAACAATTTTTTAATGTTATGATTTATCTTTACATATATATGTTCATATTTAAGGTTAACATACTATATACTTTTTCCAAACCAATTTCTCATTTAATATATTTAAAGATAACTCTATAGGGTAAAGATATACATTGTTTGTTTTTTACATTTGAATTACATCCACTTGAGGACATATCACCATTTATTTAACCAGACCACTACCGAGGTATATTTAGGTGGTTACTTATATTATTATAATGTAAAAGTTTTCTAAAAGTAGAATTTCTGGGTCAAAAAGTAAATACTAATATGATTTTACCATTTTTTTATTGTAGTAAAATACACATGACATAAAATTTACCATCTTAACCATTTTTAAGTATATAGTTCATTAGTATTAAATACATTCATAATGTTGTGTCCAAAACTCTTTTCATCTTATAAAACTGAAACTTTATCCTCATTAAACAATAGTTCCCTATTTCCCCCTTCCCTACAATCCCTGGTAACCACTGTTCTACTTTCTGTCTCAACAATTATGAATACTTTAAGTACCTCATGTAAGTGCTATTCCTCATGTAGCATTTGTCTTCTTATGACTGGTTCATCTTACTTAGCATATTGTCTTCAATGTTCATCCATACTATAGCATATGTCAACCTTTCACTTTCAATCCATTGTGTTTTTGCATGTAAAATGAGTTTCTTATAGATAGCGTATAGTTGTATCCCTTTTTATTTATCCTCCAACCTTTATCTTTAGAGAGTTTAATTCATTTACATTTAAAGTAATTACTAATTATTTTGTAATTATTTTGCTTTTTGTTTTACATGTCTTATTAATTTTTTATTCCTCATTTTCTGCATTACTGTTTTTGTGTTTTAATTTTTCATAGTGAAATGTTTAAACTCCTTTCTTATTTTCTTTTGTTTATATTCTATAACTATTTTTCTTTGTCTTTACCATGAAGATTACATTTAACATCCTAAAGTTATAGCACTCTAACTTGAATTTATTATACCAGTTTAACCAGAAAACTTTGCTCCTTTACAGCTCAATCCCCATTCTTTTCAGTTGAAGTCACAAAGTTACCTGTTTATGCATTGTGTGCCTGAAAACATACACTAATTATTCTTTTAAAAGCACCAATATCTTAAATTATACAGAAAACACAAAGTGGAGACACAAACTATTGTTACTATAGTATTAGTTTTATCATTGCCCCTGTATTTATCTTCACTGAGATCTTTATTTCCTCCTACTCCTTCAAGTTCCTTTCATTTCAACCTACAGTACTGCCTTGAGCATTTCTTGTAGAGTTGGTCTAGTTGTAACAAACTTCCTCAGCTTTTATCTGAAAAAGCCTTAATTCCTCTGGCACTTTTAAAGGACAATTCTACAGATATAGAATTATTTTTTGACAGGTGCTTATTTGTTTTAGTGCCTTGAATATATTGGACCACTGCCTTTGAGCTTCAAAGTTTCTAATAAGTAATATGTTGATAATCTTATTTAAAAATTTTTGGTGTGTGATGAGTCCCTTCTCTCTAGCTGCTTTCTGGATTCTCTTTTTGTCTTTCTCTTTTGAGTTTTATTATAATGTGTCTCGGAGTGAGTCTCTTTAAAATCATCTTACATACATTATTAACTGAATGCTTATATTTATATATTTCATCAGACTTAGAAAGTTTTCAGCCATTAGTTTTTCAAATATTCTCTCTGCCCCTTTCTCTTCTTCTGGGACTCCAACAACATGCTTAATAGTGTCTCTCAGGTCCATTAGGCACTGTTCACCTCTGTCCAATATTTTTTTTTCTTTCTATTGCCCAGACTCAGTAATTACCATAGCCCTACCTTTGAGTTCATTGATTCTTTCTTTTGCCAGCTCAACCTCAACTCTGCCTTTGAACCTCTCTAGTTACTTTTTCATTTTAATTATTATACTTTTTTGCTTTAGAATTTCTTTATCATTTCTTTTTAGGTTTTCTTTACTTTTATTGATATTTCCATTTTGTTCATAAATAATTATATTGACTTTCTCTGTGTCTTCCTTAAGTTCTTTGAGCATCTTTAAGAGAGTTGTTTTAAAGTCTTTAGTTCATCCAGTAAGTGTTTTTAAGGAGCAGTTTCTATTGTTTTTTTTTGTTTGTTTTTCTTTGAATGGTCCATACTTTTCTATTTATTTGTATACCTTGTGGGGTTTTTCGTTGTTGCTGAAATGGCACATTTGAATCTAATAACATGGTAAATCTGAAAATCAAATTCTCCCACTTTTCCAGATATTCGTGTTTAATGTTCTTATTTTTGTTGATTTTTTTATTGCTGTAAACTTAAAAAAGATTACCGGTGTGAACTTAAGGTCTTCTCAAGAATTTTGAGTCTGTGCTTTTCCCTAGGCATGTCCAGTGACTTTCTAATCCACCACCTGCCCCACATATAGTTGCTTTTGAATGTTCTAGTTATTAATGCCTGGCTTCCAAAAGAAAAAAAAAAAAAAGAAGAAGAAAGAGTGAAAAAAAGGATGCTGGCTCTTTAAATCCCTTGGAATTTTCTTTAGCTGAGGGGAAAGAGCTTGCAATAATAAATGGAGATGCTAGGTATGACAACAATGGTTTTCTTCACCTCTGTGAGTGGAAGCAACAAGCACTCATCCGAGTACAGATCTCTGGTATTTGGAGGTCAGGGTCCTTTTATCCACCCTGATTCCCACGAGCTGTATGCAAACTGCCGCATCCAGCAAATGGTAAATCCTGCCACGTCCAGCGCAGCTCTGGAAAATATACCTGAGTGGGAATGGTGGGAGATTAAGAAAAGAAAGATGACGGAAAACTGAGATTAGGAGGTCCACTGTCCCCTGATGGTGGAGCAGTGGTGCAGTTTTATTTTTGCAAACTGCTTTTTTACAAGAACATACTATTGCTGGCATAAGGAAGTTCTCTTAGGCATGGCAGCACTATTTCTTCTACTTCTCTGAAGCCACATTTTATCATGACCTTCAACTTGTTTATCTGCCTGCGGCTACATTTGTACCATCTTGTTCTCAGGAGAAATTTGCGGAGGCGAGGCAACCTTTGGTTGCCCTCGCAGACTGTAAGGGCCTTGTCAGCTTATAGTCTGCTCTCCACAGCAAACTGCTTTGGGAACATGTAAACAGCTTCCTGTGAAGGAGCTGAGGGAAGGGGAATGGGTAATTTCTGTGCTGAGAGCTGTAATTGACAGAAATTTATCACAATTTACTGTCTAACCCTTCCCCTGGAAGTTACAAGACTTTAGGAGACTCCAGAATTTCAAAATATTTGTATCAGACATGTTCTACCAATGGAATTTCTATATAGATAGATACATTCCTATCCTTCCTCCACTTCCCAGAATCTTCCAATACTATAGATTATATTAAATTCTCCATCAGAGGTTTTGTAAAAATCATTTAATAATACCAGAAATGTTTGAAAGTGCCTGTTTTCTCATAGACTCACCAATAGAGTGTGGTGTCTACCTGGGACCATTACTAATCTAACAGTAAAGAATAGAGTTTCAATGTGGTTTTAATTTGAATTTATCATTCTTATATATAAACGTATATGTTCAAGGGCCATTTGCCTTTCTCTTTCTGTGAACTATCTGTTCATTTTCTAGCTCAAACCTTTTGTTTTCAATGTTTAGTTGATTTTTTTTTAAATTCATAAATCTATATATATTAGGGATATGATTAGGGATTTGTCTCTAATGTAAATTGCAACTATTTCCCCAAGTTTGTCACTGTGGTTTTACTTTGTTTATAGCGTCTTGCTTTGTAATTTTGTAATGTTATCAAATTTATCTCTTATTTGTTGCTTCTTGATTTTGAACCATAGTTAGGAAAGGCATGCCTCCCTCACATTAGAGTAGAATTTATTCATATTTTCATCTATAGCAAGCACTTATATTGTTTTATGTTTTATTGTGCATAAATATCTTCTCCATTTAGGGTTTACTCTAATATTGTATTAAGAATGGTTGCAATTTTATTATTTTCTGTATGGCTCTCCTATTAGGTAAATGCTTCAATTCAAAAATCCATTTTCCCCTAATGTCTTGAGATGACTCTTTTATCATATGCTAAATTTTCATGTGCAATTTTGACTATGTCTGGCTTTTCAAGTCTATTTTATTGGTATAATTTTTTCACCTCCCAACCCTGCCCCCCACATTAACCCAGGATAATTTATTTTTAGTCTCAGAGTCAAAGCAAGGAGTAATACCAATTAACTTCTTTTGGGATATATTTGGCTTCTGGCAAACTAGATTTGAATGCAAACTCTGTGTTACTTTGTCTCTGACCTTGAACACATTATTTAGTATATCAAAGCTCTCAAATCCTCCTCTTTAAAATGGGAATGATTTACAGACTTATTGATGGTTACTTATATAAAGCATTTACACGGAGTAACCTTTAATAATTAGAAGCCATGCTGTTTTATTCTTGTGGTTATTGTTTGGCCAAATGCATTTATTCTACAGTTATATAAGTTGATGTCTATTTTTCTTCATTTTGGGAAAAAATAATGTTGCGGTATATAAAGAATAATGATACAATTGAAGGAAATTTCTGTAACAAATATACTTCTACTCACTAAAATGCTTGCATTTAAGAAATATTTTCTTTAGACATTAAAAGTATCAAAATATATTATGTAATATTTTTAAATATTTTTATGTAATATAGTTGATATAGTTAGTTTGATACTTGAGAAAAATATTTGCCTGGCTAGAACAGAATATGCTCATTTTAATTTCCAAACATCTTGATATTTGGTAAAAATTAATAGTCATTGTTTATTACAAGATATTTTGAGAGACCATGCAGGCTATAATTAAGATTTATGCACCATTAAAATACAATTTTAGAATTCAAAATTTGCTCTCTCCACACCTAATACCTCTTTTCATGTGATGAAGTTTTAAATAATTAAAGAGCTCTCTTAATAAAATATATTTAGAAAAATCATCCAAACAAGACACATTTTCCATCCTTTTACTTATAAACAAATTAATTATATACCACATTTGCATCTGCTTTCCCTAGACTGCATAATTTTGAAACTTAATTTACTAATGAAATTGCAATTTTATCCCTCAGTTAATGAAGGGAAATAGATATAGCAGATACACATATTACTAATTGTTCTCAATTATGTGCTGAAATCTCAATGTCTTCCAGGGACTCCAGAGGATTACCCACGATTTTTCCATATGCATCCTAGGACTGCAGAACTTAGTCTCCTGGAGCCAGTAAACAGAGACTTTCACCAGAAATTTGATTTGGTTATTAAGGTAAAGTAAACTAATTTCTTATTTCCTTGTGTTTATAACTGCCAATCAAAAAAAACTGTAGAGGCTACTGTAGGTATTTTAATTTTATAAAAATTAAAATTAATTTGGACAGCAATTAGTCAATTTTCCACTAAAAAATAAAGTATAGCAGTTTTAATACATCATTGCTTTTCTTTAAAAGAAACTTTTATATTACAATGTGATTCAAATACTGAATATTTGTATATGTAATAAATGCCCTAATCCAATGTATATAATTCTGAATTCTATTCTTTAGTACATCTTCTAACATTTCATCTTTTTCACTAAAAAGAATTTTACCTGAAAAAGCTTAACTAATGAATATATTTAAAGATGTATGGATTTATAATTTTATTTTAATGATGTATTATTTTTTAAATGTTGTTTCTCTTTATAACATAAAAAAAATTAAAATATCTTGCTTTTCCAGAAATTTTTTATATGTCTTTTTTTTTTATTTTGAAAGATAATCCTCGAAGAAAATATTTCAAAGTTGGGAAAATTTTTCAAAACTAGGAAAAAAAATTTAAAGCTAGGGTAATTCAATTAGCATTATAATTTTGCTTTTTTTAATAATAAAAAAATTAAAAGGTATTATGGAAACCTGCATTATCTGTCAATTAATTCTGATAGACCTCATTGAGAAGATAAGATTTGAACTTGGAACTGAAGGAAGAGTAGGAATTTATCAGGTAGTGATGAGGGATGGGAGAACAGCATTCAAAGTAAAAGGACATTAGAAAGGACACAGTAAGTTAAGTGTGTATTATATAACTTTTTCATATCTACACATACAAAAAAAAAGAGCTATAGATCATGGAAATCTTTTTCATTTCCACTTTGGGCTTTCACTTCTTGCAAATAACTCATATATTTTTCAAATGATCACAAGTGAACCTGATTGCTGTTGGTGAATGGAAACTTTCCAAAAACCTCTGTGAAGATGAAAGATACCCAGCCCTCAATCATTCACTGAGATTCACTGTGAAATAAAGCTGTCATTCCTCTATTTCAGCAAGTGTTTGATATATACAGTAAATTCATCATACACTAATCAAATATAGGGGTGTAAATAAGGGAATAATTTAAGAGCCAAAGCCATGTCACAAATGGGCTTATTATAAAAAGATATATAAATATAGTCCAAAAAATCAGAAAGTAATTTAAACTAAAGTTTTATAAATTGTAGAAACTTTGTAATTAAATATTTATGTCTCTCTCTGCCTTGTTTGAAAAATTAAATTATTAAAAGCAAATATTGTAGCAATTAAGTTCTCATCTATCTCACTAAAAGTTACATTTCATTTTTTAAAAAACTATAGAAAAGCTTTTCTTTAAACATGGAATTTTTTTAAAAATTGAAAAGTAGAAAGAAAAAGGAAATAAGGAAGGAAGCTTACTGAGAATGTATATTGTACAAGGTGTTTTATGTATATTTTTTCATTAAATTATATCCATAATCTTAGTAGTATGCTAATTAGCACAAATGTGAAAACTAAAACTCAGAGAGGGTAAGTGATTGGCTCAGAGTTACGTTATTAATAAGCAGCAAAACTCAGATTTAAATTTAGGTTTTCATCTAAGCTAAAGCTGTGCTCTTTTCACTTCACCAAGATGCAAGTGCTTAGAAATAATAGGTTGTCTGGATTGACTATCTGTCAATGCAACTGTAAATAATATATAGACATACATTTAATTTCACTGCAAATTAGGTCATATTGTGTTAACATCAATTATGTTATACATACCAGATCCTGTGTTTATTTAGTGTTCCTTTGCCATTATACAATTTGTAGCCTAGAATGGGAAAGAATTATATAAGCAGATAAATCAAATATAGCACATCGACTGCTAACAGAAGGACATATAGCAAGTGCTGGTGAAGCACAGAACAGGCACATTTAAATTAATCTGGGAACTCAGGGAAGATTTCTGGCAATTTCCCCAAGCTAAATTTTGCTGTAGTAGAAGGTTTGGCCAATGAATAAAAGTGGGAAATATGTTTGAAAATAAGGAAGAGCAGAAGTAAATATTTGGAGGCATGATGTAGCAGCTAGAAGCAGTTATGAGGGTAATGAGGTATGAAGCCAGACCAGTTTCTTTGGATTTAATTCAGTATGGACATGGGAGTCATTAAACAAAGAAAGATTCCTTTTACCATTTGTTTATAATGATCACACATGAGATTTATCTTCGTGCATCGACTACATCTTTTTTTTTTTTATCATAGGACGATATAAAACTCAAGAAAGTGTATCCATTGTCTACTGTCTATCTACCTGGAGCCATGTAGTGCTTCACTCAGTGGGAATTAGAAACCTTGACAAAGCACTGTTTCAAAACTGCCTCATTTGAAACCTAAAATTCATTATTTTCCTTTATTATCAAAGTCAGGTGTCCTAGTATAACCTGGTTACAGTGAAACAGTCCATCAATTATAGAAACAAAAATCAGTTAAAATGGGCCATATTTTTTTCTTTTTAATAATGCCTTATATTATTAATAGAAGTGTCTACAGACATTATTAGATTAAAATTTTGTGTTTTGTGTGCAGTCAAGAGAATAATAAGTAAAGATATCAATCTTTAAGAATAAAAATGTGTCACCTTCTTGAATAATAGCTTAATATTGTGGCTTTGTATAGGGGTCCATTGAAATGCTACGATCTGGCAGTTCTCTTCTGTAGTAAGCTTTTCACTCTGTTCCCTTTTTCTTATATTAATAATGCTTCATTTTTCATTGGCCATAAAAGTTTTTATTGGACTCTATCCCAATTTCTGTATCAAAAGCTAAGGAAAAATAAAATGAAGTATCTTCTCTTAGACTTTGAAGAAGAATTAATTCTGCTTTAAAAAGCTATATGCACATTAAACCACTGGAAATTGTCATGAATTAGAGATTTATCATTTTCATTTTATCCATTTCTGCCAGTGATTTATTCACTATACTGACAAATAAAAATGTAAAGGTGAAACTTGAAAGATAAAATGGAGTAGTTCACAAATTTTAGAATATAAAAGTTTTAAAACATGTCAATTAAAAGGAAAAATGATTCATATCAATCATTATTCCAAATTTTAAATAATTGTATTTGTTTAATTACAACTTTAAAATAAAATGCACATTTTAAATAAGACTCTTAGCATTTAGTTTGCCCAGTATATCTGATATTTATGCCTCCTGGCCTTGTATAATTATTTGTAATACTTCTTTACTCTCAAAAATGCTCCATTTTAGATAAATAGTTATGTGATCACCATAGTTGTAAAAAATGTGAAATCATTTTTGATTCTAGATAATAATGAATTAGATCATGCATGGAGTGTCTATAACAAAGCCCAGAAAATTCACCTTAATTATTATAAGTGCAGTATTTATTAAAAATGTTATTAGTTGATATATTTATACTCTGGGTATAAATGGATAGATTATTATTAATTCACTGTCTCTCAGTTGCTTCAACATAATTGTGTTTTATATCTAAATCCCTTTGATAAACAACTATAGCAAAGGTCACAATGATATCATAAACATCATTATATTATGATCTTTTTGATTTTCATATTGTGTCTCATTCATCTACTCATATTGTCTATCAGGCTAACCTTTAACTTCTTTTCTTTCCAATATCATGGCCACAAAACCTTAGCTCTCAACAGTCATCCTGCATACTTTCTGTTCTAGCCATAAGAGACCACCGGCAGGGCCCTAAACTCCCCATACGCTTTCTGGCTTCCAGGTATTTACAGATGCTCTTCCTCTTTCTGAATCATTCCTTCCTTTCCTTATCAACAATGTAATTCACATTCATAATTTGTTGATGCTTCAGATGCTAAAAGGATACTTTCTATGGAAGGGTGTGGCTACTAAGTGGAAGCTCCTCCTTGCATCCTGCTCCTCCCTGTGGTGGCTCAGACTTCTATATTTAGTTTGCCTGTTTATTTTCTCCCGACCTTTAGAGGAGGGAAGATTGTAATACATTTCTTTACACTGTAGCCCAAGCCCCTACCTTTATGCATGTATAATACATAGAAGGTACTCAATAAATACTTGTAATTGTTTTCTCTGGTACAGTAAACATTTAAGGCTGCTGGATTTGGTTACCTATATTTTCACTGTATTTAAATACATACATTTGAAAATGTATGTATTTTATACAATTTTATCTGTGTCTCTGTCCAGAATAAAGATACAGTGAACTTCATAAATAAATTCAATTCCTGAAAAAAAATGCCATACTTAATGGTAAGGCATAGTTTAAAGCCATGTATGAGTGCATTTTAATAAAATTCCCTTTTTTTCTAAAGAAAATATATATGTTTGACATAGAAAACGAGCCAAAGAATCGAAACAGGTGATTAAATATTAGTGCCATGTGCCAGTTCTCTTGGCAATTTACTTTGTTTTAGTGACTTGAAAGTCAAAGGACAACAGCATCTGAGAATGATTGAGGCCTAAGAGAACAGGTACTGCAACCTTTGATTATATGCATGAATCTCTAATACCACAATACTAGAAAATATTTAGCTTCTATGTGAATAATAATCTCAATTTTACTTACTTCACAGGGATACAATGGAAAGCTTAGGCTCACTGTTTTTAAGGTATATGGCATTTGCTAGTTTTCAGTTTGCTAGTTTTTTTTTTTCTGAAAGTTTATTAGGTGCCTGACATTTTGCTCTGTGTTGAGAAGGCAGCAATCTATGAAAGCTCTGCCTCAAGGAAAATCAAAGTATAAAAATTACGCTTTCAGAATTATTTTCCTTCTTAATTCAACATTTGTATTTCTAATTACTGGTTGTATAACTGCTTTAAGTATTAAGCAATTGCATCTAATAAAGAATGTGGTAAAGTATATATGTCCTTTAAAAACCTTAAGCCTTCTTTCTTTCAATTAATAATATTGCAATCAGCCAGTCCCCCAAACTGGGAGCTCCCAGTTCCTTTTAGGTATCTGCCTCATATGTCCCTATCCAGTCACACTTCAAGTCTTTTCCAGATACCTCTGGAATTTCTCTTGAATCTCTCTCCATTCTCCATGTTCACTGCAGTTCTCTAGTTCTCATCCTAATGGCCCATCATCACACATATATCTCTGAAACGTTAGCCTGTTTTCTTTGCATCTTTCCCATCTCCCCACATTACCAAAAGAGTAACGCTAAAATAAATAAATTAATTAATTAATTAATTAATTAATTAGAAATGGTTATTATGCTTTATATTGTCGTGAAGCCATTTGACAATTTGCCCCCTACATGAATTTCCAATTGAGAATTTTGTGGATATGAAGGATTACAGGTATTGGGGCAGATGGACAGAGTAACAAGTCACAGATCATCAGTCATCACTTCTAAAGTAAAAGAGATGGTATATCCCATGATAGTGAAAGAACTATCAAATTCATTAACTTCGTTAAAGACTTTGGGAAGTATAAGTTACTATTTTTTCTGCTGTAATGTGAGTATTGCCAATTTATAAAAAAAAGGGGGGGGGAGGAAAGAGAGAGAGAGAGAGAGAGAGAGAGAGAGAGAGAGAGAGAGAGAGAGAGAGAAGAAAAGAAAGGCAGGGATATTTCCATTAGGAAAGATTGAATAGGAGCCTTCAGTGAGCCAGGGTTAAGACAGGAAAAAAAAAAGTATCAGAGCTAATAAAGTCTAGCCACAAGAAGCAAGAAAAATGCTATGACATACTTTCATAATTTTAGAAATATCTAGTAATGTATTCTTCTTATTATTGTGGATTCCTCTTGAAAAAATGAAACACACACATACCCCACACCTCTATACATTATTTCATTCTGGTTGTCCACATTTCTAAAAACTCTAATAGGTTGGATTACTTGACTATTATGCCAATTATGAAAATAAATAAAAGTAAAGAATATTAGGTGTCTTATCTCATACTGTTATTCATTCATCTGGGTTAATCAGAACAGAAATAGAATATAGCTATTGAATATAGCGACTGTCCAAATGTGCAAGATGACAAAAGATACACCAAGGTGATATTTTACTTGCACTCTTTCTTCCTCACAAGGTGACCTGTAGCTACTTGGAAGAAGAAAAGCAATTTATCCATTCTCATCACGGTACCTTGATTTTGGCAAAGCCCTCTTATCTGCAAAGGTCATTATAGGAGTTCAACAGCAAGTCCAAATATTGTAAAATGTTTAAACAAAAGCTATTTTCTAAGCAGTCCTTGTCATATCTGCCCACTCCACACCCTTCATACACATAAACTACTTATTCCCTGTATACGATTGTTCCCAAGTAATCTTTCTTCATAAACTTCCTAGTTGTTGTATAGAAAACTAAAACTAAATAGGGCATATCTAAAAACTTATAAGCTAAATAGGGCTAACTATTACTATTTTTCTCAAGAACAGCCTAATACATAACAGAAAAATTAAACTCCCACTACCTTCCAGGCTCTGAAAAATAACCCACTTAAAGAACTTATTTTTTTGGATATTGTTGGATAGATTTTTCCAGTCAATCAATTTACTGCTCATATGTAGTGTGGCCTTGAACATAAAACTAACCTTTTTTTCTTCCTCATCAATACAAAAGTATATATTTTCACCTTTAGAGAGGCAAAATAGCATTGAGGTTAAGACTGTGGACTTTGGAGATAAATATCTAATTAGCTCCTCTGAAACCTTCAAATAGGACAGACTATGTAGTAGCAAACCAAAAATATTAGTCATATTAGCAACAGACTGTTAGGGTAATAACAGACAGAACTTTTGCATGTTGATTTTAAAGATATAGGGAATTAGATTGTTTTTATAGATCTAAGTTGTTTTATTTTTTTTCCATTGGATCACTTTGATTTCATAATGCAAATAATACACGATTTCCCTGGCTTCACAGCTGGCAGTAAAAAATAATAACATATGATCTGAATGTAAAATATGTTTCTTTCATTGTTAGAGAATTTTGATTTTGTTTTCCTCTCCCATCCATAAATCATGTGTTTGTGTATATTCTTTGGGGGAAGGGGACAAACTATAAATTTTGTGGCTTTTCGAAGCATTATTAGTATGTCCAGGATATGACATAATGGCTTTTAGAATAATTAGATACAAAATAAAGAGAGAGAGAGAGAGAGAGAAAGAGAGAGAGAGAGAGAGAGAGAGAGAGAGAAAGAGAGAGAGAGAGAGAGAGGGAGAGAGAGAGAGAAGTCCTGTTCAGAACTACCTGAGTGTATGAGTTGCTCTTGAGGTAATCAGATCAAGTTTGTTGGGTTAGAACCCCATTTGGACCAATTAATTTCATCCAGAAAAAGTGATCTTTTCTCATCATAGACTGTACCTTTTGTCCTGATTAGCTATTTCCAAAAAGCCTACTGTATGCTACAGAGGGAACTCCTAGCAGAATATCCACAGCTCAGCACAGTTTAATCATAGCCACTGGATACAGAAAGAGCTTACACATCCTGGTGGTGTCAGGAGCACATATTGTTATGTGTGAAGAAGAATACATAATTCCTGAAAAGGCTACACATTATTTTAATACTGTTGTTCTTAGTGTGGGGCAGGGTGTCATAAACATTTTGTACCATGGACCACTTTGACAATCTGCTCCTAAGTGAATAAAATAAACTATATAGCCTTACAATGGAAATCTAACCTATTGAAATAGTTATCAAAATACTAAAAAACAAAGATTTGTTTTAAAAAGTATGTACTTTATATAATATTATTTCACAATGAGGTTATTAATTATCATAATTTAAAATTAATAAATTGCATAAATTATATTTCAAAATATTTTAAATATTAATAATATGAAGTGATAATATGTTATGATTTTTCTTGGTTCAAAGTCACTAGTACTTCCAACATCACTTTGATTTGTTACCTACTCTCTTAATTGATGAAAATGTTAAATTACAATTAGAAGAAAGTACAAAATTATATTTTAGAGGACCAAGTTCTTGTTTCTGGATTGAACAATCAGAGATGTCTATTTGAAATACTTGTACATTTTCATAACCAAAGTGCCACTATTTCTTCTAGAAAAACACTTCAGAATTTAATATAAAGTATTTAACTTTTACATTGAATTAATTTCAAAATATGACTATTTCAACAATGGAATAAACATATCAATAAAAATTTATGACAGAGAATTTGGATCTATTTTAGTAAAAGCATATGCTATTGACTTATGTCAATGATTTCTTCTAAAGCTTAAAGAATATTTTTTAGAAGTTAATTGTAATGAAATCTTCCCTTAAATAAAATTTTGAATTGCTATAATTGTAAGATACATTAAAACAAAATTAGGGGTTGGTGTTTCTCTATTTACAACATGACTATATGGAGATTTCCTAAGAAAATTTATTGGATATATAAATTGTCATGATTTAAAAAAAAACTATATAGGAAAAAAATTTTAAAAACATACTCCTAATACATAAATATTAATATTACTTGAATAACATATTTCTGGTTGAATATATTTGAAATTATATAATTATTTAAAATATTTAATTGAAATTAACCATGTTTCTTATATGATGCTTTCAAGGACTTTTCAAATGTACTCTTAATCTATTAATTTTATATAGAATTCTGAGTTAGTTAGGGATTTAATTATTAGTGTGGAATAAGAAGATCTGGAAGAGACAAAACTAAGGATAACACTTTGAGTTATGAATCTTTTTCTCTGTTATTTAAACATTTTATCAATAATCTATTCAAATATCTTCTCAATTTTTCTGTCTAACTGTAGTTAAGCACAGTTATCTCTTTTAACAACATGCAGTGACAGCCATAATATTCCATAGTAGTGATTATTATTATTTTTAAAATATAATTCACTGGGTTTGAGGACAGGAGAACAAACATCAGATGAAACCTGTCTGTACTTCCATTTCCTCATTTGTTTCCTAAGTACCTCTAACTTTGAAGCATTTCTTCTTTCTGTAATGATCCCAGTCCAAAGAGATTCCCTATAAATAGTATGAAAAGTGACACTCCAAAGTGGTCTCATAACATAATTTTTTAAATTTGTTATATTTTTATTTTTTTCAATTATAATTGACATAAAGTAACATACTTTTTTAACCTTTTAAATTCTTTTCTAGGCTGAACAAGACAATGGACATCCTCTTCCAGCCTTTGCCAGCCTACATATTGAAATACTGGATGAAAACAATCAGAGCCCATATTTCACAATGCCCAGTTATCAAGGCTATATCCTGGAATCTGCCCCAGTGGGAGCAACTATATCTGACAGTCTAAATTTGACCACTCCTTTGAGAATTGTGGCTCTGGACAAGGATATAGAAGATGTAAGTAAAATATAAGTTTTGCTCTTGTTTTGTTAACAATCTCTTATGTTTATGTTGGTAAAAAATATTACAAAGACATGGTTACATAAGCTATAGAATAGAGAAAAAAATCAGTATAATGACTCAGTCTAGTAATATAATTCCATATTAAGTGTATTATTTTTAAAAGTATGTTTGAATTCAGCAACTGTTCTTTTTTAGTTTACAGATATTCAAGATAAAGAAGAAGATGAATGTTTCACTTATGGCTAGCTAAATTACTAAGGCGATCTTATTTATTAATATGAGAGAAAACAGTTCTTGTGTAATTGCTGATAGGGAAAAATGACAGTATTAAACAATAAATATAAAAAATTTATGATGGGAACCCTGGAAAGGGATTTGGGGGACTTTTTTGATGGTACATTATTAAAGAAAAAGCATTTAGAGAAATTGACCTGCTTACACTTCTGCCAGTGGTTATGCTGATAAGAACACTCCTCCGCTCCACAAATCATTGTCCTCTGTTTTTCCAGTACTGATTCAAGCCAAATGAGTGGGAAATGGTCCTGACTAGGCAGATCAAATTATTTTACATCCTTGTGAGAGTGAGTCTATAAAGAGTGTACAAAAAAATCTATACCTGGGAAATGACAGGGAAAAAAATGGAGCTGGAAGATTTTGGCATCATGGAATAAAGAAGTGAAAGTAAATCTGAAGCCATGATAGCCAACTTTTGGCTGACATCATGAAGAACACCCATTGTAAAGAGAACGGAGCCTGACAGACACACAGAGAAGTGTCCTAGTGGGTTCCTGTTTTTTAGATGTTGAGGTCCCAAAAGATATACTAATTCTAAATATTTTTCTTTGATTCTATGATCCAAACACATTTTTTTTTTCAAAATGTACTTTAAGTTTGATTTCTTGAAAAGTCTTGACTCAGCAATTTTTTCTTCAATAATACTTCCTGTGATGATGAAAATGATCTGTAGCTACTCTGTCCAATATGGTAGTATATATAGATATGGAGCACCTGAAAAGTAGCTAGATTAAAGACATAATTTTAACATTTTGTTTAATTTTAATTGATTTAAATGTAAGTAGACAGATGTCACTAATTGGACAGCATAGCTCTAGAATGTACCCCAAAATTTATTACATGAAGTTTTATCATCAGTTTAGAAAATTGAGGAAAAATTTCAGATTTTTTTCTTCTTCAAGAAAAATTTTATGAATATTCTTTTCTAAGGGACTTTGCAAATGATAGTAGGATTCTCAAGGTATTGCTGAGGTGGGGTGGGAAAAAGTCCTGGGTCTAAAATCTTTGGGAAATACTACCTAGAATTCTACTCTTGGATATTTAATGCCAGTTAACCTATTAAATGTTCCAACCTGTTTCCAGGGGTGGGTCAGTATGTTGTGGTACTTAGGAGTTTGTGCTTTGAAGTTAGCCAGCCCTGGGTTTGACTCCTGGTTCTACCATGTAATAGCTGTGTAATACTGTGAGACATGTATTCACTTGTTGCTCCCTTTTATTCAATTACCTGTGATCCAAAAAGTATATGGTAGCAATCACTACTGCTTTGGCCTGCCCCTTCAGTTGGGGCTAGTGGAGATGGGCATGGAGAGAGATTTTCCTTTAGATGACACCATATATATAGACGGTGGCATGATTAATATACTTTATTGAACTGTCATGTAAAGTGTACCCAGCCATTTGTTTATTATTTAGAACCACCCTTTATCTAAAATTATGTATAGTAAATGATTGTCACTAGGACCCCAGAAAGTGAACAAATATGTCTCATCCCCTAGTGACAAAGGTTTTTAATACCTTACATAGCTTCTGCATATCTATAATTTAAGCAAGTTCATAGAATAAAGATATCTAAGATTTGCATTAAAATTTCTAATGATATTGAATTAACTATCTCACAATATGGCCCTTTACATGGTTGAGCAACTAATTCTTAGAAAGCTCTTCATCATACTGAATTAAAACCAGCCTTCTTATATCTCATCCATTATTCCTTATATCTTCCATTTGCCAGCACACACAATAAATCTATGAAATAGTCATTAATATGTTTGAAGATGGGTTTATGCCCTTCCAAATCATCTTTTTTTTTCCAGATCAATTACTCTTTAGTTTTAAAAAGTAAAATATGTTTATTTCTGTTATTTAAAGATGAAAAATAACAAAAATAAATCTTCAAGGCTCTTTTTACTCACAGGCATAAATTTTACTATATGGTAAATTCTTGCTGATTTTGAGTCAGAATAAGTGAGATTAACCTGAATAGGGATAAAGAGTTTAAGAATATAGAGACACATCACTTCACATAAGTGTCAATGACAGGAATAGGGAGTAAGCATCAGGCATGAAAAGAGTTGTCACCATAGAAATTGGTTCTCCTGAGTTGCTTCAAATCAATGGAAAGACAATATTTTAAGAAACAGTGTCAGGAATTGATGAGATGTTGGCATTATTAGCAGTATAGATTTTGAGTCAGAAGAAATCAAAAGTGTCACAGTGAAACAAAATAAAAGTAAACAAAATTGATTTTACTGTTTCTCTTTACAAATACACAGATATTAACATATACATATATAACATTAATATTTTCCAGTGTTCTTACCTCATAGTTTCAAGATAGTCTAGTATAAATGTAGGTAACATAATGCACATAGTTTTTAAGTTATGTCTGAGGCCACCAGGTTTTCAGTGGCTGAACCACTAAAAGTTTTTTATTGAATGTTGGTTATAAAAAAATAATCAACTCAGGTTATACACTGGCTTGTAGAAAGGCATTGATTCACTTACAATTTTATGTCATTCACATCCTTGTATAAAGTGATACTGTTTCAAAATAAAGGTGTCTGAAATTTAATACAATATAATCTTAAAGCTAAAATGTACTTAAATTTTTTATAAATATCATGCTATCAATTGTATGCTATGATATATTAGAATGCAAAGAAGAAAATATATCTTAGAAAATGTTATTTTGGGTTTTTTTATTTGCTATTTGTTTATTTTACTAGTGTACACTTGTATGTCATATCTATGTTCATGCTCAATTCTATTTACATTTTTTTCATGTTTAATTTGCATATAGGTTCCACCTGGTGGAGTTCCTGTAGGTACTAAGTGTTGATTTTGTGTTTGTTCTCTCATTAATTGCTGTGATTCAATTTCTTGTTCTTTTTCTGTTCCACTGAAAGAAGTAGGCAATTACTCATTATCACCTAGAAAAACATCCATAACTACTTTAAATATATATATATATATATATATATATCATGTATATGTATCTAGATATAATTTAAATATATTTTATTATAGTAGATCAAAATTATATGGAATTCAAGTTACGTGTAACTTAAACAAAGATTAATTATTAATTTTTTTAGTCCATGATGAACACTAATAATTCATCACTGCATTATTTCTGAAAGATTCTAAATTTAGGATTGAATCCTTTTGAACATGTACTTCAAATAATTACTGTTGACTCATTCAAATGAGATTGAATTTGTCATTTTCATGTTATGTTTTATAATTTATATATATGTACATAAATATGCATAAACGTATATATGTATATATATATTTCTGTGTTATATGTGTATATATATGATGCATATAATATTGTGTGTGTGTGATATCATAGTGTGATTTCCATTGGAAACGCAAAATTGATTTCAAATGCAATATTTGATCATATTTCAAATGTCATATATAAAAGTATTTCTACATAATGGGAGTTTAAAATTTTACATTTCATATGTTTGTCAACCTTTGAATTTTTATGTGTTTCTTATGTGTTCACTTTTTCTGTGCCATATCAGAGTTTATTTTAACCTCCCAGAAAATAATACACGAATCAATGAAGTAATATTTCATACTTTTTGGTATATACTGAATGTATACTTTAGAGTAAAATAGTATTACCTCTTATCAGAGGAAAAAGAACATTTATTAGTCATCCCTCTGTGTACATATTGATTTAAAAAACTAATACTTATTTTAAATAAATTTGTAGACATGGGACTTGATAAAATTTTCTATCCTTATCAGAACATTAAGCTAGAGTATTATCTGTTCATTTACACTTATAATATACCATATCTGAAACTGATATTATGTTTACAAATCTAAAATATTAAATGTGGTCATAATTAGCTTAACATTTTTCAATCTGCCTTCTTAAATTGTTGTACTTCAATGCACAGATATCCACCAATAGCAGCTATGTATGATATTTATAGGTATTAAAAGATTACTATTTTAAATATTCATAAACTTCAAAAGCTATATTTTAATCAGAAATTATCTGTGCGGAACAGATTAGAATGTGCTTAATATGCCATGTATAATACCAGATGTATGTATTACAATACATAAAATAAATAAGCTTCACTTCTGGAAAATGCTTTTTTAGTCTCAAACTAGTGATTATAAAAAGACCCAAGAAGTAGAGAAAATTAAATTATCAAAAGCCTTTAATGTTTCTTGTTATCAGATATGAAAGAGACTATTAATTGAGTCTTAGTGTATTTTGTCATTTAAATGGGAAGCATTTGCAAAGACTATCTTGTGGCTTTCATAAATTGGTAAAATGAATGGTGTTATTTATTACACAACCATATAAGAATATAATCACATATACCTACACTAGTACACAACCCCACACACACTCAGTGCAGTATTACACTATTATATTACCTGTACCTTGATGTAAAAAATTTAAACCATGTGGTGAGTGTGTGAATGAAAATACCTAAAACATTTACTAACAGAAGCTACAGTTGAATAGAGGAAAGGAAATTGAGAGAGAATTAGTTATAAAGAAAGTAGAAAACAACTGAATAATGTGAATAAAGGGAAAAAAGTAAATATTTGATAAGCAAGTTGCATAGCAAAATTCAGTCTGATTGGATTACTAGTAGTGTACAGGCATGGGTAGCAGAAGCTGTGTTCATAGGCACCATTGTTGGTACACACAAAGAAGAGAAAAATATCTATGAATTTGAAATCTAGTGATTAGGTAAAATCAAGGATAAGTACTAAAAAATGACTTCATACTTATTTAGTTTTTATTAGTTGAAACCTTATGCTAATTAACATTTTTGACCATTTAAAAATAATTTTATTACAATTGACTCCAAAGTGTAACAAAATAAAAAAAAAATTCAATATGTGGTTTAAAATATCTTTAGTTGTAAATACTTTATAACTTACTTTTTTAAATAAATAATTTCATTTTTTATTAACTAACACATTTGATTAATCAAAATATCTAGCTTTCTAGGTGTTTAAGAAACATCACTGAAATAAAAACAACTAAAGTGCCTATATGAAAATATCAGTGTAAATCTTGTGTTTTTACATCTCTTAACAACCTTGATTATTTTATTTTAATTATACTAATAGAAATCATTATCTGTAGTATTATTTTTTTTATTGTTCTGGATAAATGTAGAACACTGACTTTATATCAAAATAATTGACATGTAAGCTACCATGGTAGAGCTAAGTAATATCTCATAATGAGATATTATGATACACAACTTATTTCAGGTTCAAATTTATTCATTTCAAATTTATTTGACATAAACACATTGAAACTTAAGATGTATAATATATCTTGTAAATCAAATTATGCCCACTTTTTAATAACGTAGTGTGCTTTCAACTTTTCACTTTTATATGTAAATTTTTAAAATGTGAGTTCTATTTGTTTTTCAAATTAATATGTCTTTAACAAATTCCAGGCTCTCTGCTCTCAACCCTTAATATCAGACTTAGAAAAGTAATCTATGATGTTAAATCACATTTTAAATCATACAGTGTAAATTATTTTAGAAGTTGCCATAATCAATAAAAATAGCTTACCTCCTCATATTCTCTTTTTGCTATTTTTCATAGCTTTCTTGATAAGTCCACTTTCTTACAATATTTCCCTTATATTTGCCCCAGCTGTTTCCCTATTCCATTATGCAGACAGCAATTCAAGCCTCCCTACTTTATGTCTCTGATCTTTCTCTGTATTTCAGAGATTAATACTTTATCTTTCAGAGATGGCAATAAGATTGTGAAGGGTTTCCAGTGCTTACTTAATTATTTCTGCTTTGAACTTTTGCAATTACTTTCTCTTTATATATAATCATTTTTCTAGACTCCTATAAGACACATGTGGTAAATTCATGTTTCAGTTTAATCATCTGAAATACTTTAATTAACCCATTTTCTGTTTAGAAAAAAAAAGTGCAGCTTGCAACCAGCATTAATTTAATTTTATGTAAACACACTCTTTGAGGCTGGAGCAAATCTGACTGGTTTTTAATGTGAAAATAAAATATAAAACTGTTCTTGAAGTTATTTCTAAACAGAATTTGCCTCTAATCCTGTGATAGAAATGTATACATAAATCGGATTCATCAAATGAATCTTTGGCTAACAACTATTCAAGAACAATGTTAACATACATAATGTGTAGGGATGCTATGTTTTGTAGGATTTGACATTTTTGGTGATCAAGAATTACTATATTTCATAAATGGAAATACCACTACTAAAAACAGAATGCTATAAATAGAATGATGTCATTGTTTCCAAATACTATCGATATATTAAAGTGATGTGAAAATAATAATAAAGGTGAGATATTTCATGGCAGAATTTGAGGATAAGGTTAGGACTATAATCTGCGAGTTATCTCAGGTTAAACACTACAGCCATAAGCACCACCAGTGAGTATTCTTGGGGCAAACGAAAAATTGGTTAGAATAAATGTTTCCTCATGGAGAACTCTTACAGCATTAAAATATGAAGAGCAAGCATGGTATTTATAAGTAATGTATTATACATAACTAATTTTATTTTTATTTTACATTATACAATTACAGAAACAGTATAGTAATATGCATATGTGCATTTTATTACTATAAATGAAGTAATTGCAGAATCATACAGCTAAAATTCTTGGCTGCAAAAAATTTTCTATTTTTGCTTTTAGTTTCTATTTCTTGAGCCCACTAAAGTTCTGGAAAATATTTATATTAAATAAAATTAGTATATAGTCAATTGGGTTACTTTTTCTTTTATACTTCTTATTGCTATTTTTTTATTCATATTAACATTACTAGTACTTATTTCAGTATTTTTTTTTTCCACAAAATGAGTTTTTGTCTTTTGGATGGTTTAGTTGAATTATGAGTAAATATTTAGTAAAATCTCTTTTTTTCTTTAGAAATTCTTAATGTAGTTGTGCATATTTATATAATAAATTGTATAAATAATTTTTGAGTAATGAATTAACAGCTGAATTATTTATTCAGCATTTTAAAAAATTGCTTTTTTTTTTTTTTTTAGACTAAAGACCCAGAGCTTCACCTTTTTCTGAATGATTACTCCTCAGTCTTCACAATCACACAGACTGGTATTACTCGCTTCCTCACCTTACTTCAACCAGTAGACAGGGAAGAACAGCAAACTTACACCTTTTCGGTAAAGAGATTTTGTATGTACATGTATGTAACAGAAAGAGGTGTCTGTTTAAAGCTGGAAAGGTCAAAGATTTAAAAGGAAAAATGCAATATTTTCAAGTAATACCATAGAAAATATTAATAATAAAAAATTTTTCACATGAATATCTTCTTTTTCTGTTCATAAGTTTGTATAGCTGTTTTACCATGCTTTTCAACAGAAGAAAATTCATTTTCAAGATGAAAACTAAACACTAAGTATTTTATTTTTTACCATATCCTCGTGATTAACTAAACTGAGATGTAAATTAGAATCCACAAAGTAAAAAATTATTTTCTAAACTTTATTTTATTTTGTTATTGCAGTTTTAATTTTGTCATGGGATTAAGTCAGTGATTCTCAACTAGAGGTGATCCCTGTGCCTCCTTCTCCACCTCACCACTCTCTTCCCCTAGGAACATTTAACAATGTTTGGAAATGTTTTTTTTTTGTTTTTGTTTTTTTTTTTGTCATTAGAAATCAAAGATGCTGCTTAACATCTTATAATAATCTTATAATACACAGGTAAGTCCCCTACCCGAACAAAGAATTATTTGGCTCAAAATATCAATAGTACTGAGATGGAGAAATCTTAGGTTAATTAAGAAAAAAAAAAAAAGCTGATTAAAGCTGTGAATCCAAATTCCTGAACTAGATTTCATTCAGATATAGGAGAAAAATGAGCTGATAGAAAAGTATCATTATAGGATTTATATAGTTCTTTCTGGAGAAGCTGATACAGCAGAAGACCTTAAACCAGAGCTTTTAGAAAACCTAAACTGACAGTTAAAAATTTGATACAGAGTGGATTTCAGAAGTCCTTTAGAATAATATAGTAGTATTATAACACTGATTTTTTGTCACCTTCTTAAAATGTTAATAAAGTAATTAAGATAGCACTATTAACTAATACTAATGAATCCTTTAAAAAGTACCATTTTGTGAATTACTAAAAAACAATATTGAGTATCTAGGACATGTTGACTGTAAATACAATTCTTTCATTATATACAAACTATGTAAAAGTGGGAAATATTTTTTCTATTAATTAAAAAAATAAATAGTAGTTATCTCCTAAGAATCAGTAATGTTATTGGTCTACTTGAAGTAGGTGCTTGGAATTGAATACACTAAAATTAAACAGAATTCTCCATCATCGATGCTAAGCACATTAAAACTTCAATTATATGTACTATTATATTTTTATTATTTTCTTTTATCGACAAAATATTTTAGCACTCTTTTGAACTGTAAATCACATACATGAACATTTTAAACATAAGAGCCGTTTTGTATTGCTTATGTTTGTATGACTTCTCTATTAAATGTATTTTTCTACCCCCAAAGATTACGGCCTTTGATGGTGTACAAGAAAGCGAGCCAGTTATTGTCAATATCAGGGTGATGGATGCAAACGATAACACTCCGACCTTTCCTGAAATATCCTATGATGTCTATGTTTATACAGACATGAGCCCTGGGGACAGTGTCATACAGGTAACTACCCATAAAATATAAAGATATGCCCCAAGCAGCATCAGTTAAGAAATGTCTTTAAAAATGGAAATGAGTTTCAGACTTATTATGGCATAATTTAGCTTAAAAGGCTTTAACTTTATGTTTACTTTTCAAATGAAAGTATATCAATATGCATTTTAAAGTAAAATTCACTAGATAACAGATTTAAACAGAGCCATTTGGCCTATATATACTTGATTTTTGTAAGTTTACTATACTGAAGATATTTAAGTAATTAATGTAATAAATGTGTTTAATATACTGAAGTTTTAAGTATTAAACATGCAGTTTAAAATTTCAAATTATATTGAACTATTGTAGAAATGGGTTAAATTTCTCTTGGTGATAAATACAATAGAATGCATTAATAAATTGGCAGAAAATGCTATATTGGACATTGGTTACCCAGAGAGAAAATAGAAACATTATAACAGGAAAGGTATGATTAGATAACAAATGGTAACTTTGCAAACATAGAAATCTGTTAAAATCTTTATTCTTGATTTTTTATTTTTTTATTATTAACTATACTCATTACATTTAAACAAATTGTAACTTCTCCTAAATATGTTTTTCATGTCCTGAGTATTCTGAATATTAATTATAAAGAAATAATAACATTTTCCCTTGAGGAGCTTTAGAAATCTGGAGAATAGTTGATTCTAGTACTTTCCAAACAGGCAATGTTTCAAAATTGTCTAGGGAGCTATTTAGGGAAGCAGATGACCAAGATTCACTTCAGCTTTCCTGAATCTGAAGCTCAGTGAGCAATACTTAGGTAATTAATATTAAAAAAAAAAAAAGACAAACTCATAGTGTTTCAGTAAAAACCACTGATCGAGATTTTCTTTTAAATTTGAGAGTCAGATTTAATAATTTTAAATTGCTCTCAGGCCAGGAAAGCAAAGATTTTAGATAATTTTTAGAGTATATGAATGGCTCCAAATTATTACTAAATTTATATATAATATATATAGTATATAATATGTAATAACATGTTGAATATGTTATATAATAGTATTTAATAATATAGTATGTAATAAATAATAAATTTATATTTCTGCATAATTTAATATTCGATAAAGAGTTCCAAGTATTTAAAAAGCAGTTCAAATGCCTCTACAATATACTTAAGTTTTTACGTTTTTGTTCTATTTTTTTCTCTCCAACTTCATCTTTGGCTCTCTCTTCCCACATGTATGCTTCAGTCTTACTGAACTATCTCTAGTTACCCAAATGTGGCCTGCTTTTTCTCACTTTCTTTAAATTATCTCCTCTACCTTATCTCTTTTTCTTCTACTAATGGCTTGATTACTTTCTTAACCTTTAGATTCTTTCCCTTCTAAAGAAGCATTTCTTAGTAGTTTCAGTAGCTAGTTCCTATAATATTCCTCCAGCAACTCACCAGTAATACGATTGGTATCAAAGACATTATGATACAGTGCTGTGTGCTCATCATTGTGAAATGGGTGGGGAAAATACTTGACGATATGCCTCATGGCTTTGTACACTATTTTTCTTTTTTTAAGCAAGAACACTCTTCTTACCCCAGATTTTGCAAGGCTAATTCACTTTCATCATACAGGACCCAGCTCAAAATGTCACCTCCTGAGAGAAAACTTCCCTAATAGCTTAGTGTCCATAACCTTCCAGAGCACACCCATATGCTCATGCACACACACACACACACATACACACACACACACACACACACACACACACATTTGTTCTCTATAACTCACTCTCTCTCATCATATTATAGGCCTATGACCATTTGAGTTATCTTATTTTTTTACTCCCCCTAAAAAAACTAAAAACCCTAAAAGATCATTGACTGGCTGGCTGGCCATGCCAGACATGTTAGCCATGTAGTCGATATTTATTTAAAGAATGAAATTTTCATGATATAATTGTTAACATAAATTAGAAATAATTCAGTGCTATTCATATTTTATTTATTGCATTAAGATATGCTTTCTTGAATGACATAGAAAGGGGTGACACAGCCTAGGCACTGGAAATTTATCTAAAAGTACATCTTTTCTGTACATATCCTCTGCTATGCATGTGGTAGTGGAGGGGAGGAGGTTTTAAACAGCCACAATACATTTGATTCATATCTTGTTTACAAAATTTCATATATTATTAAAATCTACTTCTTTACTCATTTGTCTTGAGAGTTGATATGTAATTAGTTTATTTCTGTATCCATAACATCTGTATCCATAGTGCCTGGCATATAGTAGAGGCTGAATATAGTAGATGCTTAATAAATATTTATTTGAGGATAAATGAAGAGTTGCAGACAAGTAGATTTAAATGAATGGGAAGGTGTACATGTACTAGTCTTTATAGTAATCCCAACTTATCAGTTACCTATAATCAACCATTGCCTGGAAATAGAAAATAGAAAATTCCATACATAAATAATTTTAAGTTTTAAATTTCATGTAGTTCGAATACCCTGATAAAATCTTGCACCATCCCACTCTGTCCTGTCCAGGATGTGAATCGTCTTTTTGTTCAACATATTCATGATGATGATGATGATGATGATGATGATGATATATATACACACACACACACACACATATATACATATACATATGCAGACACATACACATATACATATACATATACATATACATATACATTAGACCAATTGTCTTAGTATCACAGTGCTTATGTCCAACTCTTATTTTATTTAATAATGGCTCCAAATATAAGAGTGGTGACACTGCCAAGTCAAATATGCTAAAGAGGAGCTATAAAGTGCTTCCTTTAAGTGAAAAGGTTAAAATTCTTGACTTAATAAAGAACAAAAATGATATGCTGAGGTTGCTAAGCTGTACAGTAAAGATGAATTTTTTATCTGCAAAATTGTGAAGAAGGAAAAAAAATAGTGCTAATTTTGCTTTTGTACCTCATACTGTGAAAATTATGGATACAGTGTATAATAAATGCTTAGTTAGGATGTAAATAGAGTAAAATTTATGAGTGGAGGACATGAAAACATTTTTTGATTTATGGCAATGTGTTATGCCAGAATGTATTGAGCCTATATGAAGACCTCAGCAGGAGATCCCCTAAAATGAGTGACACATAGCTATTTATTACAAGTAAGGAATGGTTACACAGATTCAGGAATAGGTGTGGAATGAAAATGTAAAATTACTGAAGAGGCTGCATCTGTTGATGAAGAAGCTGTTGCAACATTTCTAGCAGAGAAGAAGAAGTTGATTAGAGTTCTATACTATTCAAGGTTTCAGGTATCCTCAGGGGTCTTGTAACAGATCCCTCACAGATAAGGGGAGGGGGCTATTGTATTTCTAGTAAGTTGATGGACTCAGAACTACATTTATCTTTATTGAGGCACTGTTTCATAGGGAACAAAATTATATTTTACACAGATAAAAGAATGACAATTATTGTCATGTTTTAATTTAATTAGACCTGATTCTCATCTTTATAATGGCATAATTGAAAATCAAAGTAAGTTTATACAGATAAACAGCCAGCAGGGAACTGGTGAGTATAACTAAGAAAATGATAGCAATTATGTGTTAGAACCATTACTCAAAAAATGTTTGCTTTAGAGGATCAAAACATTTCTGGCATTTGCAGGCTACAAAAGTTAATTTTCCCTTTATATCTTTTTATAAAAAAGACTTGCTTTGCCTTTAAAGATTCGTATTTCATATATCTCCCTGAACTATGCATATTACGAAAATAGATTGTTTTTTGTGCCAATATGCTTCAAATTAAAATAATGTAAATGCCAAAAAATAGCTTTATAATTAGCCTTTTTAAAGTTATTTCTGGTATGTGATAAAAGAGTAGTGTGGCTATAAAACATTCTCCAAGGCCCTTGAAATAATAGAATATAGATTTCTCATTGAGACACAAAATTTAAAACCAGCTAAAATGGTGCAGAAGTATGATCTTCAAATACCTTTCAAGGATCACAAACTAGGTTCTTATGCTCGACCCATACCTAACTCCTCAATCCTGCCTTTCCCCATTAAACTAACAGAAGATCAGTTAGTTTACTAATTGGTTGAGAGTCTTGAATAACAGATCTTAAGTTTTATAATCAGATCATTTCAATCATTTTCAGTGTAACCATGAGACTGTCTTGGCTTGATATAAATATATATTTAATTATTTTAATTCACTATCTTATTATGAGGTAGCCCTCCTTGTCTACAAGAAGTAGATAGATTGGTCATAAAGATGTGAGTAACGAGGTTCTTATTAAAGTTCTCAATTATGAATTGGTCTTCTGACTTTATCTCATATTTTATTACTGTAAAAAGAAACAGAGAGATTTTGATGTATATGGTTCATGAGCCAAACTTGGGAGCACTGCCATAAAACAGCATCAGCATCTTACATAACCAGAAATGAAATGTAATCAGATCATTAGCAGACCTTGTATTTAGGGAGAAATTACATGTGATGAGAATGATTTTTTTCCCATTTTATTCAGCATATTTTATGTGACATGAGATACCATTTTGTAGGCCATCAGTGAACTCTTATCGATTGACACTAATGGATATCATGCTCCATTGTCTTAGGGTCTCATTTCACACACTGCTAGTTTTCTGAAAAAATAATTGATCTATACTAAAGATACAGATTTTAATATATAATTTTAATGTTTTAAAGATGTACATTTTAATAACCATAGTTAAGTATTCAGTTCATATTCCATAAATACTATTCCAAAACTTTTCTAGTTCCCTTAAATCAATAGTTCTTAATCCAAATTGAATGTTAGAGTTCTACCTGAGGAGCTTTTAAAAATATGGTGCCTGGACTCCACCCTGAGATATTTTTACTAAGTAATCTGGTCACTCATAGTAGAGTTACTTGGAGAGACATTCTTTAATAAAACAAAGCAGCTCTATTTGGGATTTTTAAAAATCTTTTTCAAATAATATTTTTATTACAGATATGTTTCTTTTCCTTCTCTTATAGACCACATGCTGTTTGACAGAAATTATTCTGTCTGTATTTTCTGCACTCTGAATTTTTCAGTGACTGGCACACATTAAGATCTGAATTATATATCAGTTTATATATCAAATAATTAAAGATGTAATATCTTGCACAGCAGAGTAATTTAGTTTTGGTATTGTATACAATATAAGATTACCTGAAGAAGTATTTAAGATTGGATCTTTAAATTGATGGGTTAAATCCTGTGATATGGGAATTGATGGAAGCCAGCTTTGAGGTAATGAGGGTACAAGTCAAGCATGAGAGAATGTAACAGCATTAAAACAATTAAGGTTCCAGTTTCCAGTCTCAGAGTTTGAGTAATGAGATTCAATGAACACAATGATCATGAAGTTTCCACAGAAAAGAAACAAGCCTTCCAAATTCTCAAGCAATATGAAGAAACACTTTTAAAAGTCTTGTTGTTAATGTTTTATTCTTCAGCTTTTTATCAGAAAGTATAATGTCTATATAAGAGATTCATCTTCATTAAAAACCCTTTTAATGGTCTATAAAAAAAATTAATGATGATGGTATTGTTAGCAGTGTTGATACATTCTCCTGAATTATACACCTAAAAAGTAAATTTTTCTGCCATCTTAGATTATTCTAGACAGTGGTCCCCAACTTGTTTGGCAGTAGGAACTGGTTTTCCTAATGAGAATCTAATGCCTGATGATCTGAGGTGGTAATGCTAGTGCTGGGGAGTGGCTTCAAATACAGATGAAACTTTGTGCTCATTCACCTGCTGCTAATATCCTGCTTTGTGTCAGTTCTTAATAGAGCCTAGAGTTTGAGGACCCCTGTTCTAGTATATTCTGAACAGAAGAGGGGTAACTAGTAGCCTAGTATGCTTTTTAGCCTCAAAGCATCACTGGCTTACAATAAAGCTCCAAAGAGAATAAATCTGAAGATGACTAAATTATACACTGCTCAATATATCTGTCTGTTAGGTATGGTCTTGAGTGCAGCCTGACTGCCAATCTTGAAAGACTTAGCAGGCCTTTCACAGTACCAAGTTTATTTAGCTTTAAATAAGGGTACAGGACAGGCAACAACATAACTCTTATGGTAGTAGCATAATAAAAGTCTTGTTTCCTCTTGACATAACTTTCTAATATCCTCCAAATCATCTGCACTTGTATTTCTGAGGCATTTTCCTATCTTAAAAGCTTTGTTGTAGCAACTGCTATAATATCTAATGCATAAAAGTAAACTTACTAAAACACTGGTAATGACCAGTATATATTTTATCCAGTAAGAAGTTAGAATTCCCTCTGTAAAATACATTAACCACCATCCCTTTTCTTAAGTTGTCTGATATTTCTTTAACATTTCTTTAATATTTCTTGAAAGATTATTTCATTCCTTCATCTTCTTACACCTTTTTATAAGTGTTGATAGAAATATTCAACTTTGTATGTAAGTTTTCCAAATGTAGACTAAATTCTTCCTCTGGCAAATTTGTCTCCATAGTTATTACCTAGCTTGTGAGTTTTATATTGCTTTCCAAATGACCTTTCAGTCCACAAGATCAATATCTATGTAATCTCCATTTTTATTTAACTATATAAGTGAATCAAAAATCTTTCATTATATCATAGAGATGAGGCAGAGAGATTAAATGTTTAGAACAACATACTTCAATTAATATTACCATGTTATTTTCTCAAATTTCCCTACAAAGATTTTTCTCACATATCATATATTTTCCATTAACAAAGTAGGCAATAGAGACTATTTCTTAGGCACTCTGGATTTCATCTGGTCTGGCACCATAACAATACACCATCCCCTAGGTATAACTTTTCACTGACATAAGCTTCTGAGTATAAATGTGGTGCATGAGCCATTTGTCTCCCCAGTGACCTTCCAGAGTTGACCTTTAATTTGTCCAAATCTCACCACAGGACAAGATCTTTCTTTCTTTTTTTTTTCTTTCTTTTGTTCCTTCTTTTCTTTCTTCTTTTTTTCTCTTCCTTTCCCTTCTTTTTTTTCTTTGATGAAGTAGTAAGCATTATAAATTTCATTAATATTAACTTAAATATTAAAGAGACTAAAATATATATTAAGAAATATATATTTTTTAAAGTACCTGATTTTACAATTTAGATAATTGCTTTTTAAAAAAATTAACTAGTACAAAAAACTTATTTACTTGTTATTTATCTGTGTATCTATTTTTTCATTATGTGTTACATAGTTCATCATGATTTCTTCACAAGGACAACTCTACCACTTTCATAACATGATTTTTGTCCATTTAATGAATAACCTTTCATTGAATCAAAGATGATTTGATGCATTAATGACCAAATGGCATTAAACCTCAAAGTATAATAATCCTAGAACATATGGCCATAAAGCAAGCCAAGAATAATAATTAAATTTAAAACTAATTTTTATAATATTTAGAATTTACATGGCACCGCATACCAAAATTGTGAGCTATAATAATCCTAGAAGAACAAATGGTCATAAAGCAAGCCAAAAAAAAATTAATTATAAAACTCTTTTTCTATAATATTATGAAGTGGCCTAATTTTAAATTAAACTACCTTAGTTTTTAAAAAGTATATTTTTCATTCATATATCAGGAAAGATTAGTAGTGAATTTAGTTCTGGCATAACTGGAAACAATTACATCAATCATATTCTCTACTTATTCTCTGGCATTGTTTTCTTTTGGGGCTTAGTCTTAGGCAGATCCAATGCACATAAGAAGATTCGCAAGAACACCAGGTATAATTTTACCAGTCTACCCCTAGAAAAAATAAAAGCCACTCATTTCCAGAAGTTTTAGGGGTCATCTTCATCTTATTTATTTTATTTTATTTTTAAAGATTTTTTAGGCAAAGCAACCTTTGGTTGACATCACAGATTCCAAGGACCTTATCAGCTTATGATCCTTATTATTTTTTTATTTTTTATGCTTACAGCACCTGATCTTCCTAGGTGGTCTCCCATCTAAGTGCTAACCAGATCCAACCCTGCTTAGCTTCCAAGATCAGCCAGGATCAGGCTTGTTCAAGGTGGCATGGTCATAGACAGATAACTGATGATTCTTGAACCAAATAAAGTCCAGGCCTGAATCTCACTTCCATCACTGTAGCTAAATGTTAGCCCCACCCATAGGGAGTATGAGAGGATAAATTGCTTAACGTCCCGCCTCCAAAAAAAAGATGATTGACTCTTATTAGAAACAAGGACCCAGGATTCCCAGGAGGCAAACATGTTGAATGGTCAACACACTTATTCATGATCAATTTAACCATAATTAATTTCTAGTGAAAATATACTCATAAAAATATTATATTCACATTTTTATATTATAGTTTAGTTCTGGTTATTATTTCTATGTCAATTCTGACTTTTATTCTATCAATTATGCTTCAATTTTGAGACTCCAATTGATTTTTTTGTTTATGATCTAATATTCTTTACATTTGCCTTTTAATGTAAAGCCATATTTTTTAATTTATCAAAGCCAAGAAAAAGAAATTCAAAAGGGACTAGAAAGGAAATACTAGAAACTAGAATCTAGAAGCTAGAAAAGGTATAGATGGGGGAAACAAGAATTTTGTGGGATTGACAGGTAGCTGACAATAAGGATACCTGTAGTAGGTACATATTAAAATACTGAAAGAAAGAAATTATGGGAGCATAATATTAAACTTTCTGAAAAGGACTGTAATTACGGAAAAGAAATATATAAACATGTAACTTAGTGTTTCTTACCATTTAGATATCATAACATTTAAGCAAAACAATTTAAAAACAGATTTTTTTTACTTTTATGTGATAACATGTAAGCAACACTTTGGCTTCTCAATGTAAACCAAAGCCTTTTCAATCCCTTTATAAGGGATTAGTTAGGAGGCAGATTTTCCCTCTAAATTAGTGGAGGACTTCATATACCATAATCTTGTAGACCACTGATCACAAAGTCACTAAAGTATAATTGAATTAAATACCCACAATAGTTTAGTTTCAGGGTCTTTCATGGGAGAGAGTTTTCTGCATATTCAGAGTCAGTGTCTCAGCTCCCTTTTTTAATCTTGGACCACCAACAATTTCTTTAAAATATGTTTGTGTGTGGGGGGACTCACATTATTTTATTATTTAGTACTGAAAGTCTGAAAAATCCTATAAAGCTATTCAGCCTAAACATAAAATTTATTTTTGGCTTATTTGTTAAACTTCTATTTGCTAATGGTTTCTATGAAAATATTTGTGGTCCCTGAATATATAAGCTCATCCATGGTTGACTGGATCTGCAATTTTAGGGCTGTTTCGATTACCTGAGCTTTACAGTACTACTTGGTATTTATGGTACCTCCCAGATGGGTACCTTCTTCAGTTTAATTATAATCCAGTTTATCCTTTCTTCCAACCGCATTTATAAAAATGTTAAATAAGACCAATCATAATACCTTCATCCCGAAGCATGCTCCTCAACACTTATTAACTTGATGCATTGCCATTTATCATTAAATTCCATTAGCCAATTTAAATCCCAGAAAAAAATGTTAATATTGAGTTCAATTTGAGCAAATTTTACTTAAGATTTCCTGAGACATTGGGTTAACTGATTTACCATAATCAAAATTGATATCTCCTCTGCTATCTCCATCTTCTAATTTTCTAATTTTATCCACACATAAAAGAGAATAAGTTTGTCTGTCTTGAATAATTCTTCATAAATATACATCATTCATTGACTGTTTCTGCAAATAGTTTTCTTCTTCTTTGCCTTTAGTACTATGTCTGTCATTCTCACATAAATCTCAGAATCATTCATATGTTTTTCCCTTCTAGCAACCACATCTGTCCAGCCCAAAATACCCAATCTTAGACTTAATGAATTAATGTCAGTCTCACAAATTTTATTTTCTTTTTTATTTCATTGCCGTTATTCCTATGTACATTATCACTCTAAATGTAAAAGATAATGAAAATAGAAATAGCATATGCACAGCATATCCCCTCAAGATTGATAGGGTATGTAAAACACTTTGTTTACATTTCAAGATAGTAAATATGAACCTTTGAATGGACCATTAATTAAAACTAACTTCCTGAAACTGATTTCACGTTTCAAGGTAAATATGTGCATTCACATTTTATCTAAGAAGGTACACAAGAGTGTCTAGTAGCCACCTAAAGGGGTCTATGAACAATAAAGAACAACATCATAGCTGTGAAATTTAAGAATGAGAAATAATTTAAAAAGTCAGTAAATAAGAATTTTTCAGGTTTATTTATTACAATCATGTGTGCTTTTTTTTATACAACAAAAAATTTTTAATTATGTTTCTCTTATGTGTAAATGAGGCTACCTTTCCTTTCTCCATCCATTACTTTTGAAAAAAGAAAATCTGTGAATGTTTATAAAATGTATATTATAAGATTTCCCACTAGAATTCATTTCCCTCGCTTAGGTAAATGTATATTTATCTGGAAGTCTAAGAGCCTTAACTTATTAAATAATTATTAAATTAATTTTGCTTTATGAAATTAATATTAGTTATTCTTGTTCACACATGGCACAAATGTAATATTTAACTAATACATACCATTTTGTTCCAAGATAATTATAAATATGTGCAAAGTGGCCTTACTAATGCTTATGTAGTGTTATTTCAGGGGCTCTAAATTAAATTCCTTTCCTCAAAAAAAAAATTTCTTGGGCTTGGTATTCTAATTTTCTAACTAGATATTCTACAATTAGAGATGCATTTGTCTGATTTTGAAAGTGTAACGTCAGTCTGTTATATATCAGTGTAAACAAAATTATAAGAATCTTTTCTTAAGTCAATGAAAATAAAAAGGTTTTGAGAACAAGAGAATTTTTGAGTGACAGGAAGGAAAACATTAAAAATGGAAAAAATGAGAGCAAAGAAGGATGGGAGTAATAAAAGCATACTTCCCTATTTCATTTTTTCTAGGTCTCAGTCTGTAGTAACATGTGTTTATATGTCAAGAACAGGAGATAAAATAAGTAAGAATTTTAATTTTCTAGAGGAATATTAGATTTACTTTAGGGTTTACTTCTTTCTCCCTCTCTTATTAGATTAAAATAGTCATGAAGATCAAAAAAACTTTTTTTTTTAATCACTTTCACAAGAAAAGAAAGATAATTCTACTAGCTGTGATTACTTCAGTATCATATCAGAACACAGTAGCCTCAATTCATGAAAACAAGAGCATGCTAAGGCAACTTTCTTTACTAACTTTTTTGTCTTTGAAAGCAAGGTGCTTTTCTTGGGAGGAAAGATGACACAATAGTGAAAAGTTGAGTACCAGAGAATTTATATTGTGATTTTCAATTCCAGCTCACTGCAGTCGACGCAGACGAAGGGTCAAATGGGGAGATCACATATGAAATCCTGGTTGGGGCTAAGGGAGACTTCATCATCAATAAAACAACAGGCCTTATCACCATCGCTCCAGGGGTGGAACTGATAGTTGGGCGGACATATGCGCTCACAGTCCAAGCAGCGGATAATGCTCCTCCTGCAGAGAGAAGGTAATTTATATTAGAACCAAAACAGTCTTTTCATTGCTCCCATTTAACCCCATAATTAAATTTAAGAAGCTCAGCAAGCATTCTGTTATCCTATAAACATCTAAATTAGATTGCAAAATCAGAGAGACTGGATTCTCAGTAACTGCATATTCTTATTTGGTTAAATTGTGGGCAAAGGACAATAAAGAAAGATTAAACCACAAAATAATTAACTATGATTTCACAGAAGGATGCAGGTGTGTGTCCTGGGGTGTGGTGGCCAGGGAGGGCTGGGTAATATCAGAGGCATGTATCTAATTTACTACTGGAAAACAAGGTTTATAATAGTGAGAGGTCACTATTATCACTTTACGAATATATATATATATATATATATATATCACTTATCGAATGTGTATATATATATATATATATATCTTATCAAATATATATATATCTTATTGAATATATATCTTATCAAATATATATATATATCTTATCAAATTTATAGATATATCTTATCAAATATATATATATTCGATATATATATATATATATATATATATATATCACTTTATCACTTTACGGAGATATATATCACTTATCTAATATATATATTCCTAGATCTCCCAATAAAAATGTTTTCTTGTTTTTATCTCAAGTGGGAACACATCCCATTTTTCCCCATTGTATTAGATTATCTTTAAGAAAAAACATTTTATTGTGTTAAAAAGTATTTCTATTCTATTGACTTTTAAAAATAAGAATGATGGTTTATTCGGGCCAAATATCCATCATCTGTGAAGACAACAAAAACTTTTCTTCTAGAACTAATGGTATGATTGATCTTAATATATTTCCTAAATAAATCCATTTTACATTTTCAATATAAATTTCATTATGCCATGGTGTTTTAATTTTGAAACATACTGTTGGACTATGTTTGTTATTTTGTTTAGTGAAAGTAGTCTATACTCTCATTTTTGAAAATTTTTTGAAGATATTATATACTTGTTATGATACCTCATAAGAAAACAAAAAAGAAACATGAAGAAATACCAGAAAAAATTAACAAGTGTAGCAGATATGAATGAGTTGTAAACATCTCTATAAACAATAGATAAATCCAAATTTGATCCCTTGAAAAAGAAAAACACAATTAAATGAACAAACCACCAGCTAATCAAATCGAAAATGAAGTACAACTTTACATAATAAATTCTAAGATGGAAATAATACAGACACAGAAGAAATTTAAAGAATCATGAGACAGCTTTGCTTTAATAAATGCAAAATTTGAAAATGTAAATGAAATGGATAGTTTTTAAAGAAGATATAGTTTACCAGAATTGATTCCAAAGATTAAGAAATATTAAGAGAACAGTCCTAGAGAAGAAATAGAGAAAGTGCTCAAAGAGCTTCTACCCAGAACTAGACCAGGGCCAGGCAATTTGACAGGAGAACTGTAAACAAACCATTAAGATGTTTCATGTCTCTCCTTTTGCTCATTCCCAGAGCAAAGGGCAGTGTTTGCTCTGCAGCACATGCATATGGGGAATTTTTCTCTACACACTTCTCTTATCATTAATCATGGAGATTTGGCAGATGGTCCCTATAGTTTATCGCCGATGTTTCTAGATTGTTCTTTCTCCTTATATTCTCCCTTTTAATCTCATAAAAATGTACTATCCATTATGCCTCCTTGCTACTATCTACAGATAACAGGCTCTCTTCTCTAACCTCATCTCCCACTGTCATCTACAGATTTCCAGGTCACTCTGAAAGAGTTTAATTCTCACCTGACTGACATCACTTCAACATTACTTTTGTTAGTTTTTGGTGACTTCCATATCCAGTATATGGTTTAAATCATGCTGAAACTAGCAATCACTTTGGCCAAACACCCTTGGAGCTATCTTCGATGCTTGTCTTTCTTTCAAACTTTAAATATAATCTTAAGCAACAACTCTAAGCTCTGCCTTAAAAACATACTCAGAAATCAACAATTCCTACCACTTTTATTAACAATCCTGTCCAAGCTACTGTTCTCTAGTCTGAAGTGTTAAAAACCTTTTTTAATTAGAAGTCTAATTAGACTTCTGCCTGAGACTCCTTCGGTCTCCTCTCAACAGAGTGGCCTGAGTGATTCTGGTTAACACAGAAAACATCTATTTCTTTTGCTCAAGATTTTTAGTGCTTTCACATTTCACTTTGAGTAAAATAAAAAATTATTAAAAAGGCAGTTTGCCAGCTTCCACCAGCCACAGGACACTCCCTTGTCACCTCTTTATATTTTTTAAACACTTTCCTGTTATTTTTATCTACTGCCCATATAACCATATTATCTGTATTTTCATTTAGAGTATGAAGTTTACAGTCTGCCTTGCTTCCCCCTGACTACTCCAAAATGCTACTTAGCAAGGACAAGAATCACATGGCTTTGTTGTCTCATGTCTTCAGAAATCAAAACAATTTCTGGAACACCTTTAGGTTCTTTACAGACATCATTTTTTCCCCACTAAGTTCTTAATGCACCTCATTTTTAGTTTTTAAATAAATGAAGTAGAATAAGGGACAGTACGATAGAAAATTTAAATATATGTTTAGAGCTCCCAAAACCAGAAGGCAGATTTAAAATTGTTCTACCTTCCCTTGTAGCATATATTAATGTCTAACTTATTGTCTAGAAAGTCAGGAATAAATAGATGTCTGTGACAATAAGATTTTCTATTCAGTCTAACGTTTATTATGTTCTAGTAATAAAAGATAAACATAGTGCTGTCATTTGTGAGCCAAAAAAATAAAATAAAATAAAATAAGTGTAGAAAGTATAAATATACATAACTAAATTCAGTTTAGCATGATGAATTTGAGAATAAGATAAATTCTTAGGTATCTGGGGCATTGATGAGGACATGTGTCATGACAAGAAAGTACTTAGAAGGCATCTTAAACAGGATGAGTGTAGGAGAAAAAGTAGAGGTTAATCAGGTAAAAAAAAAAAGGTATATCATATTACTTACTGAGAGGTCTAAAACAACTTGGTGCTTATGCATAAGTCAGTTAGTGTTACCCATACATAAACTGTGATTGAAGAAGGGGCAAGAGAATTAAGGGTCATATCATGGAAAATTTAATTTGCTTTGTTCAGAAGTTTGAACTTACTCAGTCTATGGAAGGAATTCTTGCAAGAACTTTCAAATAGAAAGTCATGTGAAATGATTCCAGTTTCAGGAAAATCATGGTTGCCCTATAAAAGACAGATTTGAGGGCAACAAAATTATAGGCAAAGAAATTAGATTGGACCAGCACCAGAAGAGTCCAGGAGAAATGTTGCTGATGGCTTGAACCAAGGATGTTAGGAAGACTAGAGAGACAAAATTGTCAGAAGGGAAGGGAAGGGAAGGGAAAGAAAGGGGAGGGAAAAGGAAGAAAATTTTTTTTTAAGAAGAAAGCAAAAAACCTTATGTTTTCATTTAAAATGACTGGGTGGTGGTTATGTCAAGATGGTGCACATGGTTTGTTTGAAGGGAATGAGTTCCGTTTTGGACACATCTATTTGGACTGGGCCATAGTTCATGTAAGCAAAAGGTAAACAGATGTATATGCCTAAATGTGCAAAAACAGTTAAGGGCTGTTACTTGTGAAGAACTATATAGAATATTTTTATATAGTGAATAGTTACAGAATTTAAAATAAATTTGAATTAATTTTAATAATAGCTTAATTCATGCCGAGTCATCCTGAAGATCAATTAGTAATCAAAGATGATTGATACTATTTAATTATCATTCACTAGGGCTACATACCATGTGAGCTAATTTATATACATAATTTCTAATGCTAATGACATTGTGACTCTTGCATAACTCTATTTATTTATGCGGCCCAAAAATCTGAGTCTGAAAGAGAACAATTAACTTGGCTAAGTGCCTCCTTGCCTATCTTCCCACCCACGCAATAAGTGTAGTAGAACCATAACTTGAACTCAGGACAGTTGAATTCTGAAACCTCCCCACTATTTAATATCTATAACCTTTTATAATGATTATTCTGGAGAAAAAAAATTCTACAATTGCTTAATAACAATATGAATAATGCCAATTGTAAGAATAAAAGCACCTGTTGTTTTTATCATTTAAACTTTTATTAAAGTCCTTTAATAGTCATTAATTTATTTTATACTATTTTTTTATTTAAAATAGTCCTCAACTAAATATATCTGGTCTAATTATATGTGCTTATATATTATGAACAATGTGTTTTTGAGAATGAGATTTTGTAGTCCACTTCTTACTCATTTCCTATATTTGAGTCATATCTCTGATTTGTCTAGCTAAACTGTTGCCTACAGTAATCAGTACAATATAGTTGACTCTTGTCAGTCAAAAATCCACATGTAACTCATATGTGGATTCTCAACCACAGGGTTGATGCTTAAACAACTCAGTTATGAACTGTGTGAGTCAACTGAACTGTGGTCAACTGAAAAAAAGTCACACAAGAACACAAAAGTGGACCTGTGCAATTTAAACTTATGTTGTTCAGGGGTTGACTGTAATAGGTTTTTGCTTATTAATGTTGTATTCCACTCCAGGAAACAAAGTGCCTCTTCAAAATCTGAACATACAGGTCTTTTTCAGTGACACTAGGCATTTGGTTGACCTAGCCTCATTATTTTCTTTATAAACAATAATTTGGACACTAAAAGATAACCTAATAATGTTGGTTAAACATCAAGTGGGACCTGCAAAGAATAAAATCTGTATACCTCCATTCTTCCTGATGAGATAGTAGCAAGGATAATGACATTTGCTATTTTCTGGAGGAGAATTAATCCTTCAAATTGAGTTAATGAATGAACTGAAGAGTGAGGCTTTGCTTTCAGTATTTCCTATGGAAGCATTTTTTTCTATGAACAAAAAAATAACAATTGTGATATATTTTACAAATTGACCCAATTGGCAACAGTGGAATGTAAACCTAATTAAATAATATCATAAAAAGCAATGACAATTATTTATCTTATTTTTTTAGATTGGTGACCTCAATTCAAAAATTTAAATAACATTGACTCTCAAAATAAGGTCCATATAAATTAACTCATGTATTTGCTATTCTAATTTGGTAAACTAGCTAAACATTCAAAGGGTAAGAGTAGCAATAGTCTATTCTGTTTTTGTCTGGGTTTTTAAGACTTTGATAAGCATAAAACACCAAATAAAAACCAAAATATTTAAAAGCAGTAAAATGTTAGGAGACAGTATTTATTATATTGGTATATATAGGTCTCCTTATACTTAATTGAATTAAATTAAGTGCATATGTATTTAATCTTAATATGAATAAAGTACTACTATTGAGTATCTATCTATGAAGACATAGAAAATACAAGACAGTCCCTGTCCCCCCCCAATATCTTATAATAAAATTGTTATAAAATGATTAATGCAAGTCATGATATACTTTTTTGATTCCCAATCTTTTTCATGGAATCCAAAGCTGTATCTAATTAACACAAGATTAAATCATCCATTCACAATTAAAATTATTTTTCCATTGTGAATATTCTTTAATGGGCTTCACATGATATATTTAACAATGATAAAAAATAATGGCAGTATGCATTTTAGTAACAACTTACAGAGCTTCCATAATTTCTCGCCTCTTGAGGAGGCACTGGAAATATAAGACAAAATAAGATCTATGCCTTCAAAATATTTATGTAAAGGCACAAGTAAATCTCGAATTGCAGTAGTAGATAATACGAGTGTAGGATAACTTGGATAGGAATGATAGTGATATATTCAAGCAGAAGGAAAAATAAAAGCAGACACAGAGACATGACAAAGCATGGTGTGCTGTGGGAATCACATATTATTTGGTGTATCTGAGCATATCAATCACTACCTGGGTAAAATCTATCAACCAATTTCCATTGCTGTCAAGATGAAGTTTAAATCAATAAGTATAGTACGAGTCCCTAAATGATTTGATCCTTGCTCATCTCTTTTGTTTGAACTCATTTCGTTGTCCTATTTATGTACTTTTCTTTAGTCATACAAAACTTAAACTTTGCTTGTTCATTGCTCTGTGCATTTGCAGAATTATTTTTCCATCTGTAATGCCTATTAGTTTTCATAGCTGAGCACATCTTACATCATAAAACTTTCCCTGTAACTTCCCTTGAGGAATTTCTCTGACCTCCTATGTTGGTTTTAAATCTGAAATCTTTACTTCCTATAGATTTCAATATGTACTTTCAAAAATAGTAAAATAGAACCTGTGAACATTGAACTGAAAATTTAGCTTTTCTAGCACAATGTTGCTAGGACACAAAGCAAAAAGGAGGTAATTTCTGTTTTAAGTCTACTAGAGAAAACAATATAAACACTTGTTACCTTCATCTTAGAAACAAGAAAGAAATGTAGGTTAACAACTAAACATCTTATTGACACATATATGAGAAATTACAATGGAGATTGTACAGTCCTCTAAATGCAAGGAGCAACATCTCATTACTACTGAGATGACAAAGGAGGCAAGAATGTATAGTGGGGTACTACTAAGTACTATTGTCATATCAGAAAAAAATAACTTTTTATCTTTTTAAATTATACCATTTGCAATTTAAGCATCTTAAGTCTATCTTCTCACATCTTCCTTTTTTTCAAATTTTAAGAATATTTAAATTTTTTAATTAGAGTTAACACTCAACATTGTCTTATAATACTTTTAGGTATACAGCATAGTAGTTAGACATTTGCATATTTTATGAAGTGAATTCCCCCCATTAGTCTAGTACTCACTTGGCACTATACATAGTTATTCCAATGTTATCGATTATATTCTCTATGCAGTAATTCACTTTCCCATGACTGTTTTGTAATTACTAATTTGTACTTCTTAAGCCCTTCACATTTTTCACCCAGCCCCACCCCCAACCCCTCTACCATCTGTCAATCATCAGTTTGTTCTCAGTATCTATGAGTCTGTTTTCATTTTCTTTGTTCATTTGTTTTGTTTCTTAGGTTTCAAATATGAGTGGAATCATATGATATTTGTCTTTCTCTTTCTAACTTATTTTATTTAGCATAATACCCTCTAGATCCGTCTGTGTTGTTGCAAATGGTAAGAATTCCTTTTTATGAGTGAAAAATATTCCATTATATATCTGCACCACCTCTTCTTTATCTGATTGGCGCTTAGGGTTGCTTCCATATCTTGACTATTGTGAATAGTGCTGCAGTGAACATAGGGATGCATATATCTTTTCAAATTAGTGTTTTGGTTTTCTTCAAATAAATACCCAGAAGTAGAATTGCTGCATCATAAGATAATTACATTTTTAATTTTTTGAGGAATCTCCATACTCTTTGCCGTAATGGCTGCACCAATTTGCAATCCCAACAGTGCATGAAGGCTCTTTTTTCTCCACATCTGTGCCAACACTTGTTTCTTGATTTATTGATGAAGCTATTCTGACAGATATAAGGTGATATCTCATTGTAGCTTTAATTTACAGTTCTCTGATGATTAGTAGCATTGAGCAACTTTTCATAGGTCATCTGTAAGTCCTCTTTGGATAAATTCCTATTTAGGTTCTCTGCCCATTTTTTAATTAGATGATTTGCTTTTCTGTTGAGTTATATGTTTATATATCTATATCTATGTATCTCTCTCTCTCTCTCTCTATATATATATATATATATATATATATATATGTACATATATATATGTAGATTTATAGATATATGTAGATATATGTAAATTTTGGATATTAACCCATATCAGATGTATCATTGGCAAATATCTTCTCTCTCTCAATAGGTTGTCTTTTAATTTTTTTGATGACTTCCCTTGCTGTGCAAATACATCTTAGAGTGATATAGTTCCTTTTTTTTTTCTTTTATTTCCCTTGTCCAAGAAGATTTATCAGAAAAAAATATATACTAAGCAATGTCAGAGAGTTTGCTGCCTATGTTTTTTTCTAGTTTTATGGTTTGGTGTCTTACATTTAAATCTTGTATATGGTATAAGAAAGTGGTCCAGTGTCACTTTTTTGCATATATCTATTTAGTTTTCTCAACATCATTTATTGTGAAGAGACTATCTTTACCCCACTATATATTCTTGCCTCCTTTGTCATAGATTACATGACCATGTAAGAGTGGATTTATTTATGGGCTCTCTATTCTGTGCCATTGATCTGTGTCTTTTTTTAATGCCAATACATTGCTATTTTGGTTACTATAGCCTTGTAGTATAGTTTGATATTAGGTAGCATGATACCTCCAACTTTATTCTTTTTCAGGATTGTCATGGCTATTTGAGATATTTTATGTTTCCATAAATTTTAAGATTATTTATTCTAGATTTGTGAAAAATGCCATTGGTATGTTAATAGAGTTTGCATTGTCTATGAATTGCTTTGGACAGTATGGACATTTTAACAATGTTAATTCTTCCTATCCATGAGCACAGCATATGCTTTTATTTATTTGTATCTTCTTCCTTTTCTTTCTTCAGTGACTTATAATTATATGAATATAAGTCTTTTACCTCCTTGGTCAAATTTATTCCTAGGTATTTTTTTGATGTAATTGTAAATAAGATAGTTTTCTTAATTTGTCTTTCTGATAGTTATTGGTGTATAGAGATGCAGCCAATTTCTGTTTATTAATTTTGTATTCTGCTCCTTTACTGAATTCATCGTTCAGTTATAACTTTTTTTTTTGGTGGAATCTTTAGAGTTCTCAATATGTAGTATAATGTGATCTGCAAATAATGACAGTTTTCTTTCTTTCTTTCCAATTTGAATGACTTTTTTTAAAACAATTGTTGTGGCTAGGACTTCCAATACCATGTTAAATAAAAATGGAAAAAGTAGACATCCTTGTCTTGTTCTTAAAGAAAATGTTTTTAACTTTTCTCTCTTGAGTATAATGTTAGTGTGGGTTTGTCATAAATGACCTTCATTATGTTGAGGTATATTACCTTTATCCCCATTTTCTTGACAGTTTTTATCATAAATGGATGCTGGATTTTGTCAAGTGCTTTTTTTGCATCTATTAATATGCAGATATAATTTTTAACTTTCAGTTTGTTAATGTGATGTATCACACTAGTTGATTTGATAATATTGATCCAAACTTGCATCCCAGTAATAAATTCCCCTTGATCATGGTGATTTTTTGTATTGATGAATGTGGTTTGCTAATATTTTGATGAGGATTTTTGCATCTATATTCATTTGAAATATCAGCATATAATTTTCTCTTTTTTTTTTTTTTCTTTTGTAATATCTTTCTGGTTTTGGAATCAGGGTGATAGTGGCCTCGTAGAATGAGTTTGGGAGCCTTCCCTCCTCTTGAATTTTTTGAAATAGTTTTATAAGGATAAGTGTTAATTCTTCTGTGAATGTTTGGTAAAATTCACCTGTGAAGCATTCTGTCCAGAACTTTTGTTTATTGGGAGTTTTTTTTTTTATTATTATTATGATTTGATTTTTTTTAGTAGGAATTACTCAGTTCAAGTTTTTTGTTTTTTCTTGACTCAGTCTTGGAAGATTATGTGTTTCTAGGAATGTCTCCATTTCTTCCAGACTGTCTAATTTGTTGGCATATAGTTGTTTGTAGTATTTTCTTAGAATTCTTTGTATTTCTGTTGAGTCAGTTGTCATTTCTCTTTCATATTTGATTATATTTATTTGGGTCTTTTCTCTTTTTGTCTTGATGAGTCTGGTTAAAGGTTTATCAATTTTATTTATCTTTCAAAGAACCAGCTCTTGGTTTTATTGATTTTTTCTTTTTTTTTGTAAAGACTCTATTTCATTTATTTCTGCTCTTATTTTTATTATTTCTTTTCTTCTGCTGACTTTGGGCCTTATTTGCTATTCTTTTTCTAGTTCTTTATGGTATAAGGTTATTTGATATTATTTGATATTTTTCACTTTTCTTGTTCCTTGAGGTAGGCCTGTATTTCTGTGAATTCCCCTCTTAGAACTGCTTTCATTGTGTCCCATAGATTTTGGATCATTTTGTTTTCATTTTCATTTATCTCAAGGTATCTTTTTATTTTTTCTCCAATCTCATTGTTAACCCATTCATTACTTAGTAGCATGTCATTTAGCCTCCATGTGTTTGTGTATTTTTCTTTGTTTTTTTCTTGTAATTGATTTCTAGTTTCCTGCCATTGTGGTTGGCAAAAACGTTTGATATGATTTCAGTCTTCTTAAATTTACTGAGATGTGTTTTGCAACCTAATATGTGGTCTATCTTAGAAAATGTTCTATGAGCACTTGAGAAGAATGTGTATTCTGCCGCTTTGGGGTGAAATGATCTAAAGATATCAATTACATCTATCTGGTCTAGTGTATCATTTAATGTCACTGTTTCTTTGTTGGTTTGCTGTCTGGAAGATCTGTTCATTGGTGTCAATAGGTTGTTAAAGTCCTCTACCATGACAATATTACTGTCAATCTCTCCCTTTATGTCAGCCAATATTTGCTTTATATTATTTAGGTGCTCCTGTATTGAGTGTATAAATGTTCTTAGAGTTATATCTTATTGTTGGATTGATCCCTTTATCGGTATGCAATATCCTTCTTTGTCTCTTATTATAGCCTTTGTTTTAAAGTCTATTTTGTCTCATATAAGTATTGCTACCCAGCTTTTTCTTATTTCCATTTGCATGAGATATTTTTTATCCATCCCTTACTTTCAGTCTATGTGTGTATTTCAATCAAAAATGGGTCTCTTGTAGATAGTATATGTGTGAGTCCTGTTTTCTTACCTGTTCAGCTACCCTATGTCTTGTTTGAAACATTTAATCTATTTACATTTAAAATGACTACTGATAGGTAGTTATTGCCATTTTATTATTATTTTTATGTTATATTTTTTTCTCTTTGTTCTTCATAAAGAAATTCCTTTAACATTTTTTATAATATTAATTTGATGGCGATAAATTCTTTTAGCTTTTTCTTGTCTCAGAGGTTCTATCTTTGATTTTAATTGATAGCCTTGCTGGTTTGAGTAGTCTTGGCTGTAGGTTCTTGCATTTCACCACTTTGAATATTTTGTGCCAATCCCTTCTGGCCTGCAAAGTTTCTGTTGAGAAATTGGTTGATATTTTTATGGGAGTACCCTTGCAAGTAACTAGCTGTCTTTTTCTTGCTGCTTTTAGAATTCTTCCTTTGTCTTTGACTTTTACCCTTTTAATTAAGATGTGTCTTGGTGTGAGTCTGTTTGGGTTCACCTTGTGTGGGACTATCTGTGCTTCCTAGACTTGTATGTGTATCTCCTTCACCAAGTTAGGGAAGTTTTCAGACATTTCCTCAAATAGGTTCTCTGTTCTTTGCTTTCTCTCTTCTCCTTCTTGTACTCCTATTATGTGAATTTTGTTATGCTTGATGCTGTCCAGAGATATCTTAAACTACTCATTATTTTATTCTGTTTTCTTTTTGCTGTTTTGATTGGGTACTTTTTGCTACTTTGTCTTCCAAATCACTGATTTTTTCTTTCTAATGTATTCCTCATTTCAGTTATTGTATTATTCATTTCTGACTGATTCTCTTTTTTTATCGTTTCTATTTCTTTTTTATGTTTTACTCTCTCTTTGTTGAAGTTCTCACTGAGATCATCTGTTCTTTCTCTAAGTGTATTAAGCATCATTGTAACCAGTGTTTTGAACTCTGTTTCTGGTATGTTGCCTACCTCCATTTTATTTAGTTTTTTTTTTCCTTGCATTTTCTTCTGTTCATTCATCTGGAACATTTTTTGTTGTTGTTGTTTTCTCATCCTGGCTGCTTCTCTATGTTTGTTTCTTTTTATCAGGTAGATCTTCTATGTGTCTCATTCTTAGCTGGATGGCTTTGTGTGGTAGGTCCCCTATGCCCATCAGTGGCACAGTTTTTCTAATTACTTGCACTGGGAGTTCCAGGAATGACCCTTTGTGGGTTGTGTGTACCCTTTTGTTATAGTTGAGCTTTGATTTGGGTTGGCATGACAGAAGTTGGGATTGATTCTCAGGCTGACTTGCTGTAAAGATTAGCCATACCCACAAAGTAGAAGCTGCTGTGTGAGGGCTGACCCCATGAAGTGGGGTTCACTCCAGTTGGTTCATGTTCCTGTTGATACTAGTCTTTGGGTTTGCCACCTGTAGAACTAATTGGGTGGTGCTCTGTTGAGGTCTAATAGCAGCCTCTGGTGTGCTGATTCTAGAGCCTTTTTGGAGGGGCTCCCATGAGGCCAAGGTCAGCTGCTGCCTTGTCTCTGGCCCAGGACTACCTGGTAAAAGCAACAAAGCTATCCATGTTTGGTCTGCCTGAACGGGATCTGGAGGAATGTGGGAGAGGCCACATGACTAACTAAGGCAGGATGCCACTATGACAGGGCCTGGTACAGCTCATCAAAAGGATCAGGGAATACCCAGGTCTGTGGCTGCCTGCTGGCTACCCATAAGGCTCAGCAGCTGTGAGCCTCACAGGTACCAGAGTTGGATAAGCAGGGAGTCACTAGGGTGGGGCAAGTAGGTAATTTTCCCAGGTTAGTGCAGATTCAGCTTTTCCCAACCTCTTCTTCATTCATATTTTATTTGGTCCTACTACAAAGTGCTACCAATGAAGTTTCATTCATGATATAAATAATTAGCCTGAGTCTAAGTTCATGAAATAATTTATGATTTTCTACAAGATAGTGTTCTTCATTACAAACTAAGAATGTTTTATACTCACACACAGAAACACACATGTCAGATTAGTAAAAATTCTTCAATTTATTTTCTATATTTGTTTTTGTAGAATGGGGGTGGGGTGGGGGAAGGCAGATTTTAAATTAAGCCTTGCCTTATAGTTTATCTGCTGTTGCTAATTAACTTTATAACCTTGATTCAGTCACTTAATACTTTTGATTATTTGTCTTTTGTAAAATGAGAGAGTTAAATTAGATACTCTAGAGTCTTAAAAATTGTAACATTATCTAAGAAAGTACATTATCTCTCTTGTTTAGAATTGACCTTCATTATCAAATGAGAAAAAGAAAAGCTTTATGATTTTTATTTTTAGAAATAGATATCTATCTACATTATATTGGCTATATTATAAAAATAAAGTTTGTATTATATAGATACTCAATTTTATGCATGTATTTGACACTAGCTACAAAATTTAAATATAAAATGTTCACATAAAATAATATTTATGTAGTGACTCTTTTTTTATTATGTGCTTAACTGATGCTATTGAGTTACTTCTATTTATTACAGCATTAATGATGTAATTTTGTTGTTAATATTACTGGTATTTGGTTTTATGAAAGCTAAATCTGACACTATACTGACATCAGAGATAAAAAAGAAATAGTATTTTAAAAGGCAATAACTCTCAAAGAAGGTCAGGGTTATTTTAATACATTGTAGGTAAGTGTCAGGACATTGATGATGAGAACTACAAGATCTTGAAATGTGATCTTTCTCAAATAGCAATAAGATCTAAGTCCAAGGGAGAAAAAAAAAAACATTATTAGCAATTCTAGCATTTGAATTATTGTGGAAAGTAGGAGAGGAAGAAAAGAAGTAAAAAAAAAAATGATGGAAATAGTGATAGTTATATGATCCACAGCTATTCTCTCTCTTTTTCTTTGGGGCCTAGGGTTCATTTTGTTTTGAATCTTAAAGTTTTCTTCTCTGTTGCAAATACACATGTATTATGTGAGTTAGAGGTCTTTATTATAGAACTGTGGGTGTAAACAGTTTGACTTTCTAATAGGAAAATAGTCAAAGAAGGAAGAATAAGAAAATACACAAATCATAGTAGGTTTAGTGTAAAAAACACTTTCATAAGTAGAAGGAGACTTATATTCTGATAAGAATGTTTATGTTATTCCAGATGTAATTTAAAAAAAATTAAAATCAGGAAAGGTCTAACTTTTTGAAAGTAAGTTTTGAATTTAGAGTGTAAGTGTGTTCTAGGTAAAAAAAGAAAAAAGAAAAAAAAAGTTAATTAATGAGAGAACCTCTTCCCTTAATGGTTATTTGGGATAGCTTTAAGTTAGTTTGTAGAGAAATCCTCTGGGCTACTAACTTAAAAAACAGGCAAGTCCATATGTTATACTTGCCAAGAGCTTCTGGGGCAGTGGTTCTCAAAATTGATGTCTGTATGTAGAACCCTATATGTCAATGGAAAATGTAGATTGTCATGTTCTACACTGAAAGATTCTCATTCAAAATGTCCAGATCCTAAGACCATCACATTGCTCTCAGGGGAGAGGAGAGAGGATACCATGCCCATTGGTATTTAGCCTAGAAAATTGAATGAATGAATTTAAAATGTCTAAAATATTATAAAGGATATGAATAAGTAAGTGCAAGTTATTTACCCCATACTATAGACTAGAGTAAGAAATCTTGTTCTGAACAATTATCAATAATTGATAAATATATTTTATGTGTGTGTACATAAACATTTATAAACACAAATACATACACACAAGGACAAACACATGCATATATATGTAATCATATTTAAGCCTTGTGCTAAACTTGCATATTATTATACTCATTTTAAAAGCTCACTTGCTAAAAATATTTTGAAAATAAAATAAATTAGAATTTGACTTTTATTGGCAATTTTAATAATAAAGTGATAAATTCAGAGGTAGGAATTAATACAGATGTTTTAACTGATTATAAAAAACTGAATGATTTTAATTTAAAATGAGATTACTTTGGAACAATATTGTAATAAATGTGTGAATTTTTAAAAAATTACTCCAGCTTTTCAGAAGTGATTAAAATTCTATAGATATCTCAGCTATTGAAGACATGTTTAGAAACAATTTGGATCTAGTCATATTATAAGGTGATAAACTAAAAAACAAAACAAAACAAAACAAAAACATTAGTTTCCATGATTATTATTTTCTGAAAAGCTTTTCAAAAAGTAGATTATTTTAGCATAATAATATCTGAAAAAAAATTTGATGATCATGTCTTTTAATTGAAACACTTAATAAAAAGAATTTTGAGCTATTTTGAGAAAATTCTAGCCCCAAATAGAAATTAGAAGAAATGTATTTTAAAAAGTCATGATTTTGTTAAAATAAGGTTAAAGTATACTTCTCAGGTCATGGTAGTTTTCTTCAAGATGGAAGACTAACTTTTTAAATTGCCATGTCTCATTTATATTTTAGCCAGTGTTTCTTCTGTACAAACCTTGAACATCTTGCTTCTTTAGCTTTTGTTGTGTAAAGAAGTTTCAGCATTAAGAAATACATCAAGTTGATTATGTCAATTTCAATTTTTCATCCTTATAATAATAGAGCATCTTCTTATCTTTCAAAAAATTTCCTATTAATGTAAAGCTTTAATTAAATCTAATTTCTAACTTTTTATATTATACTCTTCAAAAAATTTTAAAACATAATGCAATATACAGATGATATATTATTGAATTACACACTAGAAACCTATATAATTTTATTTACCAATGTCATCCCAATAAATTTAATTTAAAAAACACATTTAGTTTTGTTTCCAACTATTTTACACAATAATTATTTTATGATCCTGACTCTTGACATGCATTTACATTAAGCGACTGATGTCAGCAACAGAACTAATAAAACAACTCACATTTTGTTTTTTGTGCTATTTTAATCAATATTACTCTGCTGGTTTAATAGGAAGAGAGCCCAAGGACAGCTTATATTAGCAGATATTTACAGAAGGTTTTTGCTATTAAAGAGGTATTAAAAAATAAAGTCAGAAGTCAAGGGAAGTTAATTTATTGGCTTCATTTGGACTATTTCTTTTTCAGTCACTCTATTAATAAGTAAGAAAAGTCAGTACCTGAAGCATTTTCTTTCCTTTTATTAAGATAATTTCATTTAAAAAATTATATTTTGGTGGTAGTTTTTTTCTTATCCTTTTATTCTGAATTATTTTATTATTTTCTCTAAATATTTAAAACATTGCTTCCTATAAACCCAACAACAATACAAATGCAGTCTGTCATTAAATGTGATGAAGATTTTCACCTGTCTTGTTCTCTTTTTCTTCAGGCATTCCATCTGCACTGTGTATATCGAAGTGCTTCCTCCAAATAATCAAAGCCCTCCCCGCTTCCCACAGCTGATGTATAGCCTTGAAATCAGTGAAGCAATGAGAATTGGTGCTGTTTTATTAAATTTACAGGTATGCTGCTTTGTATATATATAAAGTTCTGAAGAGACAACTTTGAAGACTAATGGATTTATTTTCATGTACGAGGGGAAAAAACTCACAGTTCTGCTTGCATTCTAATGAATAAAAATTCCATCTGGAAAGGAAAGCAGAGGTAATATGGACGGAGGGTTTCCACAGCTAATCTATTCTATTGATTGCCACAATTGAAAAACTAATGTTTGCTGGCAGGGATTAGCTACAATCATTACAAGAGAGAATGACGGGAGTAGAAACATGCACTTGAATATTTTGTACTTTGCATCTAAAGAGTCTGCAGCTGACTATTATTTTCTGTCTTGGATTCTTTTGCCTAGCGGGATTTATTTTTGCCACAATGTTGTATAGAGAAAATAACTTTAGATTCACAGGCTGATGGTAGGCATTATAATTCTGAGGCAGACAAGATTCTGTGGCCATGGGCAAATCTTGTAATTGCTTTGCCTCAGTTTATTTATTTAAATGAATGGGATAGATATAGCTGATGTTTTGGCAGCTTCAGATTCATAGGCATATGAGTTATTTGCATGATGGTTGCTTGGTTTTCACTATTTACATATTCCTGACTAAAGCACATTTGGCCAGAGAATTCTATATATTTAACTGAATTGACAGCGTCAAGATGGACTACATACATATGAACTACTGTCACTTGCTATAAAAATCATTAAGGATTATAACATGACATATTATTTTACCTATGAAAGTTCATCGGTCAGAGAATTTATTTTCCTCTGGTGTTATATGGTAATAACAGGAATTCCTGACATGAGATTCAGAAAGCTGGCCCTGAAGGTTAGGAGAGATTTTAATAGTATGATTTAGGAAATTCTCAGCATCAATCTTTACCATGAAATGAGGGGGCATAAGGCATATCTAGATCTTGCTCAAGTCCTATTTGAGTACTGACACCCTCTTATTTAAAACATAATGATGTAACAGTGAAAATTCCATAGAATGTAGAAATAATGAAATGACATTATCCAAATGTGGAAAGTGCACACTATAGAAAATAAATGAGGCCTAACACCAGTTGATTGAATTATTATCATCTCTAAAACAAGGGTCATTCCATTGTATTCCACTTATTATCTGAAGCTGCCAAAAATTTGGTTGGGATCACCAAATACTTTTCTTTGCTTCTGCTTCAGTATCAATTTTTTATCCTGGTAACTTGTGAGAGTTTGCTTTTGTTGTTATCTTGCTATTAAAGCAAGTGAGAAACAAAGTTATATAAAAGTAGACATATTAGTAGTAAGAAAATTTGGGGGATTTTAATAGACAGAATAAAAGACAGAAATAAAACATTGCAATTTCTTTAAAAAAGAGAAAGCAGAAAGTTAAAGCATTAAAATAATAAAATATGGAATACCAAATATTAAGACAAGTGCATTTAATGGAATAATACAATTATTTTATTCACATAAATGGGTATTTATTTAAACAGGAAGAGAGGAAAACCCGATATTAGGTTTGTTAGAATCAGGCCAAGCAATTATAAATTTTTACATTTAAATATTTTTTAAAGTGTGCCTTTATATAATTTTACTTCCTATGAGATAAAACATGATTTTATTTGTAAAATGGTTCAGGTTTCAATATATCCCAGAAAGATCTTGGAATAATATTATAGGATGATAATTTTACCTGAGAGTTAAGGAGATGAAAAGGAGTTGCCTTTTTTCTATCTCAAATTTCTTTAGTGCAAAAGCTGACAAAATACTTGAAATAACATTTCTATTCACCCTTTGTGCTTCTGGTAGAAGCAAAAGAGAGGGTACCAATTGCAGTGGCAGTATCCATTAGAAAGATTCGGGCAATTTTCATAGGCCAATAGCTATTTATTTTTGCTCATGATCAAGTGAGATTGAATTTAAACCAATGACCTAAAACTCAAAAATTTTCCATCAAATTTCTTCTCCAAAGACTTCTAACAAAATACATTAGAGGTATTTCTTGCTATATCCTTATCTTTTTAACACAGCACAAAACACTGTTGACTCATCATTCAATTTAGAAAGACAGAATTTGTGGGGAAACATATTTTTGAAGATAACAGACAGACTTCAAAATAATCTGTTTTGACTGAGACCAATGTGACTTCTTTTCAAACAATAATCCTTGTATTTCTTTCCCCCACCCCTTTTAAGTATTTTCCTTTCATTCCATCTAAAAGCTGTTTGGGAGGCTGTAATTTTCATCAATGTATTAAGGTTGTTTTGCCTGGCTACTATATTGAGAGTGTTCAGGAGAGGAAAATGGTACTCAGCTCTTCTTTTTCAAACCTCTTATGATGATTAGGAAAAGAATTAGGTGGGTGTTTTTAATTCCCAAGTTGGTCAGATCTTGCTCTAAAGCATGATTCTATATTATTCTGATCTGCCAGTGAAATCTACTAGAATGGTATGCTGGAGCTAATTTGTACATTGGGATCAAGAGAGCCAGCTGTGTGCATCTCTCCTGAACGTCATGTTCAGTTAAGTCATATTGTTAGCTTGAAACTGGCCACAGTGGGTGTATTTATGTCATAAATTGGCAAATGCAATAAATCCTTATCCCTCACTTCAGAGCTTGTTGTTAAACTTTTAGCAGGACACCACAGGTTATATAGCCAGTTTCCTCAAATATTTTAATTACTTTATATTCTTCCTTATTCATTGAATTAGAAAAATCACTGGAAATTTACTTAAATTACTAAAATGAGTTAACTCCAACAGCTTCCTTCAACTTTTTCCCCCCTGAAATTTTGATTTATTTTCATCGCTCTTCAAATGAGCCACTGCTACCAAATGGAACTATGTATTTTATTCAAATATATCTCAACTTTTTTTATCCTCACAAGAACATTATTTTCTTCTAAATTACCCTTATATATGGCTTACATTCCCATTGATGTTTAACCCATCGTTAGAATCATTAGCATAATAGCATAATTCTTTTCTACACATGAATACTTGTATCATCGTCATCATTATCATGCTCATATAATAATAATAATTAATAATAATAATAATATCTAATGTTTAAGTGGAATTTAATGAATTAGACACTGTTTAAGTTCTTATTGTATTAGTAAAGATAGCTAGGCTATATGTCTACATGTACCCAAATTCAAAATTTTAATGATTTATAACTGAAAGATTTATATCTTTCCTATACTGTATGTTCATTGTGGATCAGTTACAGCTCTGTTCTTCATTTTATTTCACTTAAGAATAATAGAGGAGCCTCTGTCTGGAGCAATGTTGTTCTTCTGACAGAGGCACAACAAACTGGCTCTCTGTTTCTCCCAGAAGTAAAAAATGACCTCTGTCCACATTGTACCCACTAAATCAAGTCACAAGGCTCCTCCTAGGTTAATCACAGTAGGGACATAAAGTCCTACCAAAGCAGGCACACACTGATCTTATGGGTAAGTATGATGTCAAAGAACTGAGTCCTTTTGGTACACTATTGGCTTTCTATGTTATTGCAGACAACAGTTTTTCTAAATGATTCATTCCTGCAGATTATGGTTTTCCATCCTGAGGGCATCCAATGACTGTTTTCTTACTACCTTTCACCCTCTTGAAGCCACTGCCATTTACTTTTTGGGTGTTTGTTATGGCACACTCCACTTTTAAGTATCAAATTGTGAATTGGTTAGGATAGCTAGTTTTTTATTGACAAATTTCATAGTCAATGCCCATCACACAGTAGCAGTAACTATTATACTCAGTCTTTGCTCCATACTCAGACTGATGAAAAAGCCTCAATCTAGAACTTTACTGATCACATGGCAAAATCTTATGCCAGTAGAGCAGGCAATGTCTTATTTTTCCTAGAAAAGGGCTACCAATATTTTCAAAATAATTACTTTGAATATATATATTACATATACTTCTCACATTTCCCCATTTAATTCTTATAAAAAACAATGCAATCAGAGCTATTATCATCATAATTTTACAAATGGAGAAACTGAGCTATAAAACATAGAAGGCTTTTTTCCCAAAGTCCTTGTGTAATCTATGAAGTTGTAGACAAAGGAAAAAAACATTAAACAGTCTGGTGAAATATTTATATGCTTATCCACTATACCTGTTCTACTTCCATGTACCTGAAGTATCACTGCAAATTCTCCATCTTCTGTTCTTTGCCCTACTTTAGTTGTAGGAGGTGGTAATGCTTCCTCACTGTGGTCACTTTATAGTTTGGCTATAACTACTATTCATCATTCATAAGTTTTTACCTGTTTTTCATCCTCCTTACAGTACTGAACACTGCCTATTTCACTTTCTAGACAAAGAAAAAAATATATATCCTCCTTACAAACAGCTTATTGATATATAGTCTTTTCTAGAAATAACTGATTAGTGTGTATTTAACAACGTATTCTTAAAAATGGCATGTTAAAAGTTAGTTGTCAGAACACCAAATCCTATATCACTTCTATTGCTTCTGAAAACAAACTAAAACATAGTTAAAAAAAAATTGGTTTAGTAGGATTTGATAAATCAGAGTGTTTAATTCTAATTATTGTCTCTACCATATTTCTCAATCATTTATTTGATTTTATTTCTAATTTTTCACTTATAAATCATTATACATAATTAAAAGTCAGCTACCTTAACCCGCTAAAACAGTTATATCTCTTTAACATATGTATAATTCATCATTTTATTTGGTTATTAACATGATCACAATAAATAGACAGGTATTATTAAGTTTATTATCTGGAAAATGAGGAAAAAAAATAAATCAGAAATGGGTGAGATTGTAAGCTAGAGTAAGTTTTTTTTTGACTGCTAAATCAGGACTCTGTCTATATCACAATATTTTATTTAAAGCTATAGAAAAACTATTAAATTTTATGTTTCTCTCTCTTTTTTTCAGGATGTGGGTATCTTTTATATTTAGTTTTGGTTTTTTTCTTAAAAGTTAATTTTATGATTTTTATGAGGATAATTGATATCAAAGGTTGGGGGAAGGTCTCAGGAAAAAGCAGTTAAAGGAAATACTAATTGACTGTTTTTTTCTCTCATATAGAAGTTATAGAATAGAACATAGATTAAAACCTGGATAAGAAATAGTCAAGCAAAAATTATTGAATTTCCAGATCTTACCTCAAAGAATTTCTAGTTCTTAGTAGAATATTCTCCAAGAATTCAGGTAAGAGAGATCCCATCCAGTATTGTAGAAACAGATGAAGATGAATTTTTTGGTAGTCAAATGTTGGGTAGTCCAGGGTTTCTTTAGTCCTAAACTAAGAGAAAAAAATCCAAGAGAAATTCTTACAAATAAGGGGGGATTAACATCCAATTCTCTGCTTGGACTTTAATCATTGCAACTATGGCAGAAGAAAGAGCATAGGAAATAAATGTCATGGTGGAGTGGGCAGTTGGCAAGAGGGTATGAGCTGCTTCCTTGAAGACTTTGTTGTAGGTAAGATGGGTCCTGCCTGGGCACATAGATCTCAAATGGGAACTCTAAGTATAAATAAAAATTAGGGGATTGCAGCATGTGTAGTAAAGAGGCACATACATCAAGATATATGAAAAGAGGTCACTAACAGGGCATTAGGCAGGAGATATATCACAATTTCACAAGGTACCACCAATTCCTATGATGGCTGCTTGGACTGAACTACTTAACAGTAGGATTTTTTAGTGCCAGTCCTCTTTCACACTAACCTTGTCTCAACCTCAATACAGGTAATTATTTTTTTAAAATGTATCATTCCTTCTACATCCTGTCTATTCCAGAGTCAAGGAAGAAATGAAAGGAAGAACAATGAATATGAGTGAGATCACATTCACCTCACTTGAAGTCTCTAGAAACAAAATTGTTTTTAAAATAAAAAGTAATATATTATACTAATAAAAATGAGACAGTTTTACTAAGAGTTATAGATTTACACAGATAGCTTTTTAGATAGATAGATAGATATGTTGATTATCTATAGATTTAAACATGTACATTTATTGAAACATTGATAAAGTCAGCTAAACACCATATTAAAAATGGAGGTGATAAATACAGCAAGCAGCCTAATATGAAGAAATAAAACATTTATTTCATTCTTCAAGAATTGAGATTTCTTGTTCAAACTGGCTGTAGGATAATACAATTCTGACCTTTTGTACTTACAATAAAAGCACAGAAGAAAGAAATATTTAGGAGATTTCATGGAAGCACAGATCTGTAGTGTTTGCCATTTAAACCAATCAGCTCTGGCTATCTTGCTCCATCCCTAGACTCCTGGTTGTGATACTTTCCTACATTAAGATAAAGTGCATTATACTCAAGGCCTTGACAACATTTCAAATGTGGCTTATTCAAAATAGAATGCTTAGATTCTTTCACACTGCTACAAATAGTCAAAATATTTAGTGATCAGCAGTAAACTTATGCCTACCTATAAAGAATGAATCCAAGTTATGAACAAATTTTGAATCAAATGATCTATTCATCTGCAGCTAGTGAGATCATCCCAAAAGAAAGTTCAACCATACTTTTCAAAAAGGATAACAAACACATAAATGGGATGAAGTAGAGGTATGACTCTCCTTGCACAAGGTCTGTTACTTTAGGGGCCAAGAATTGAGATTGAGAGAAAAATAAGTTCCTTGATTTAAAATGTCTTTCTCCTTGTTCTCTATTTTTGCCACCACACTTCTATTTTACTGACACTTGAACTTACTTCTGAAAATGAGTGGTAGTATAAGAAATAATTTACTTAAAATAATGTCACTGTTCATTTTTTTTAAAAGTAAAGAATGAGTATGGCACAGGCTGACAAAATATAGCCATGAGCAAAGTGGCCTGTTTGTATGGCTAGTAAACTAAGAATAGTTTTCACGTGGGCAAAGTGGCCTATTTGTATGGTTAGTAAACTAAGAATACTTTTTACATTTTTAAAGATTTGTCAATAAAATATTAACAAATAATGAAATAAGGTAAAATAATGAGCAAAGAATAATATTCAGATATCAGTAAGTAACCTACAAAGCCTAAATTTTTACTGATTTTAAATGGAAAAAATTTGTTGACCCCTACAGTGTAACATGAGTGTCATTTAAAAACAAACCAAAAAGTTCCACTAAAATAACATTCATTATGTTTAAATAAACTATGAAGGTATTTCTAACAGAAAAAAAATAAAATAAAACATATTATTTCACCCCTAAGAACTAGCATTAGTTTAGTATATTAAATTAAATCATTTATTTAAACTGTGTCAAAATACTCTAAGAGAAGGGTCTTACATTAGCTATCTAAAAACAAAAGCAATATTAGTTATCAAGGTATCATGTGTATATAAATATTTGGGTCAATATTTATTTGTAAATAAATATTTGTTAAATAAAATAATGGTGACTAATAGGGTATATACTAGAAAGCAAAATTTTAAGAATTTGGGAAACAGGAAGGAGAGTGTTGTCTTTGGGTTAGAAAGGCAGATATTAAATAAGATAGCATGTAAGTTACAGAGCTTGATGCCTGAAATAAAAAAGAAAGTGCTTAACTTATGGTATTTTTATTTTAATTCTCCATAAATAAGATTACCATTTTTATTTTTCTATTAAATCATACTAAAATTTGGGATTTTAAAAGTATGCAGGAAGTACTGGTCATTTGGAATAATGAGTAGGAAAGTTCAATGTCAACAATTATGGGAGAATGGATACATTTCAAAGAATTCACCCACTTTGATTTTTACTAGCTCTTCCATTGTGAAGGAATGACCACTTGCAATTTAGAAAACAAAGTGATACTTTGGAAGCTCAGGAATATGTGGATAAGAGATCAATATTAATAATAATAGCATCAATATCTAATTTTAATTGAATGCTATTATAAGCCAGGAACTACATTAAGCACTTGCAGGCTTCCTTTCCTTTTATACTCTTAACAAAGCAGTGAAATAAATTTCCCAAAGTCAAATAGAACTCTGTTGTAGAGGGAGAATTCCAAATCAAGCCAGAGGACTCTAGAGTCTATCTGGTAACCATTATTCTATTCTTCCTTTCTTTGAGTCTGAGATTTGCTCAGTCTCATCAGCTTTGCATAAACTTGCAAACAATTCCTTCAATACTAAAGTAGGTCTGCCCACAAAACTAATCACTTCTTTCTAAGATCTGCTTTATCAAACTTTATTTTATTTTCTTGTGTTGCTTCTTGATTCTTTACAAAAGTGAAGGAAAATATTGTACAGTAATGTCCATTGACACTGCACAAACTTAATTTAGCCACTATTTTAAACTTCTGGTTTTATTTATCAGTGATCTGACTGATTCTGGCAGTTTGAATTTCTTTTCATTTCTTGGCTTTTCTTGATGGAAACTGCAATAGCTGGTGAAGCAGCTCAGACACAAAAAGCAGGAGAAAAGAGATAATAATGATGAGAAGCACACCAAAAATTAGGATGTTGCCACCTCTGGTGACTTGAGAAAAAATTATGCATTTTACTAATGAACTACTTGAGTATAAATGTAAGACGGTTTTGGTCAGTTTGCAATATGCATTTGTTCTCATTTTTCAATAGCTTAAAGAAGCTATAGGATTAAACTATATACCTTAAAGAAATATTATGTTTAGTCCTGAAAAAAGATTGACTTGATCTCACTACAGAATTGATCCATTTCCAGAACAATTCGAAAGAAATGTAAATTGTCATATAGCCTGCACCTTTGCATTACCAGGTCCTTGTCATAGGTGCTAATTTGTTTTTCTGACATCTTTCAAATTTTCCAACAGTTTTAGGAGTTATTTCTTTCTTTCTTTTCTGATGAATATCTCTTGTAAAATAGGATGCATTTTTCCCCTGAAGATGATAATAAGAGTTTATGATTCATGAACAGTTTACAGCTGGTGTAGGTACAGTATATATGAATCATAGGCCCTGTGCCATAAAATTTGCAACATCATTTATATTATGGGGATCACTGTGAATATGTTAGTTGGAGATTAGCCTCTCTGTCATTAAAGAAGTTTTTCTTTGAGCATTTAGCTTCTTTAATGTGTTACTGCATAGATTAACACTGCAAATTGTACTAAAAGATGACAATTTCCCCTTTAATTTCATAATATATGACTTACTCTATTTAGGGGGTTATCTTGATTTTGATAAGTGTAAGAAATAAAAGCCATTTAATTTTTCTCTTTATTTTTAGTTTACGTAGTGAAAAATACATTTTCTCATATTTTCTTGCAATATATTTCAGGTGGCTCTTTCACCATTAGCATTATCTCAAGAGAATAATAACTTTATGAGTGCACATAAGAAATTTGAAAAACATTGAATACTGACTGATATTGGTTAACTGATTCTGAAGTATTCTAAAATACAATTTATTTTTATATGAAGGTTTCGTAGGTAGATAGATATATACATATGTACAGATAGACAGACAGACAGACAGAATATCTTACAATCCCAAACATCTGCTTATTGCACAAATTAAATCAGATTTCTAGTGTGAATTTTTCTCCTTTAACATATAGCAGATGTTCTGTTATATATGTTTTCAAAAAATGTTGGTGCCTCTGATAAAGGGGTGCATATCATCTAGAAATGATTTTCTTCTCTAGGAATATAAAATGTCAAAAAATAATAAGAAAAACTTTTTCAATATATTTAAGCTATATTCTCAAGTTCTTTTGAAAATAATTAAGAACCTAAAAATAAATTAATAAGATGAAATAGTCTCTTCTGATATCACTGAGCGTAAAGCAGATGCTCTATGGCTAGTTGGACAGGTGGACATACATAATGATTTGTGGTTTGTATTCAGCCTAGTGGCAGAGATTTACTGACAAGAATAGCTTTATTATAGCACCTCTCCTGTTCCATGCTTTCATCAAACACTTGGATGAAGACTTTTACAGCCATCCATAACCATATCAACCAAACTCTTTGTACCTGTGTTCATATGTTTTGTTTTTAATTCCGTGATTAAAAGTTAACACTCCTTGTTTCTATCTAAACAATTTTTTCCTCTTGCATACTAGATCATGCTTCTTAAGCTTTTATAATAAAGGATGCATTTAAGTGAATTACTAGAAAAATGAAATACAAAAGACAAAGCCCATTTTTTTTTACTATTAGATTCAACAAATATAAAATCAGCCTGTCAAATCACCTTAAAATTTTCTAAACTACTCTAAATTTTACCCTAGATAAATTTACTCTGAATTTTCTATATCATTATGATTCCTAACCACTTTGCAGAATGACACTGTTCAATGGACCACACTTTAAATAGCACTCAGGATTTCTATGTAGTTTGCAAAGCCCAGTGCAACTTTTAAGTGTAGATCTTTTGTGCCAATCCTGATAGCACTCTTCTACTCTGGCCAGCTCAAGAATATTATTCCAGAATCATCATTTTATTTGTCTGCATCATAAATTTTCTTTATATGATCATTTCCATCACCATTAAAGTATGCTGTGATATCTCCCAATTAAATATAAAGCAATGACAACAACAAAATGTCCTCAGTTCCATAAACTACTCTAGCTACTTACCCATTCATGTGCTTCCCTTCATAAAACAAGATAAAATACTGCCATTTGCAACAACATGAATGGATCTTGAGATTATTATGCTAAGCAAATAAGTCAGATAGAAAAAGTTGAGATTTCACTCATACGTGGGATATAAAACTGAAAGCAACAAAAAACAAAACAAACAAAAACTCATAGACACAGACAACAATTAGCTCAGTCTCTTTTGATGGTTCATCCTCACTTCCCTTACTTATTTGATTTAATGATTTCAAATTGCTATATGCTCACAACTTCTAATTGATATTTCCAGTTTGGCTCACTGCCCTAAAATTCTAGACTCATGTCCAATTGAAGGGTTAATATTTACTTTTGGATAATAAGTATTCAAGTATCTTAGATTGAGATCCAGAGAAGCAGACTTTGAGATAAACATTTACTTGTAGGATGTTAATTAGGGAGTGTTCTTGGAATCAACTTGTGTGAAAAGAGAGGAAGGAAACAAGAAAGGTTTAGAGAGAAGTAGAGCTTCAGTTGTATGGGCTTCAGTTGACACCCTGAAAGTTCTAGGACTGTGCTGAGATAGCCCTTTAGAGTTGGAAGATTGGTAGAAGATAGTTCCTTTATATATCTTTATAAATAAGTCAGATGCAGGTTGCCTCAGAATGCAGTTTGAATTTAGCAACTTAACTTTCTTAAGATGAGGCTTTTTCTGAATAGGACTGACAGCTGAAGTCTCTCAGCAGGGAACATTTTCAACATATAGAGAAATAATTTGTTTCTTGAGGGAGGATCTGAGAGGCATATTATAGTATTATCATAGCATCTCAAAACTAATATATCCCATATTTAACACCTGGTACTTACTCCCCACACTCCCAAGAAAAACAACTGATTCATTTTCTTATATTCAGTAAATTACAACCAGATTTATCCTAATTTTCAGGCCAAGAACATTCCAAGCTATCTCTGACCTTTTTCTTCATAGCCCTGTCTCATTTCTAATCAATTAAGGAATCTGGTTGATCCCAAAATATTTCCAGATTTTACCATTTCTTATCATTCCCACTGATTCTAGCCACCACCAACTTTTGCCTCTATTATTGCAATAGATTTTTGCTGGACTTTACTCTCACCCATCAATGGTCTATTACACAACAGACAGAGTAATTGTTTTTTTAAAAAATAGCTAAATAACTTTACTTTGTGAAAATTCTCAGATGGCTTCCCAAATCACACAGAATAAAAGTAAATATCCCTCAGATACCTACCTGATCTCACTTCCTACTTCTCATCCTCCCAGTGATTCTGTTCTAGCCCAATTGGACACTGCCCGTGTACATTGAGGGACTCCTTCCTTGGGGCCCTTTCATTTGCTATTTCCTCTACCTGAAATGCTTCTTTTCTAGACAGAACTTTCCCTTCCTCTAGATTTCTGTTTGCTTTTCCCTTTAGAAAAATGGCCGTACCTCACCACCTCACATAAAAATAATAATAATAATAATAATAATAATAATAACATCAACAATACAATATCTCACTGTGCTCCATATTCACTTTACAGTGTATGCTTTCATCCTTTTTGTATTCTTACTTACTTGTTTACTTTGCATTATCTTACTTATCACTATGTCAAATATTGTATTAGGTGTACAATGACAGATACTATGTTTTATTAGCTATTATATCCTCAGTAACAAGAACAATGCCTGGAATATAGCATGTAATCTATAAAGATCTATTGAATGTCAGATAGATCTGATTTCAAGAAAATCTAGGACTAAGGTTTCAAACAGTATCATCAGTCTCTAGCATTTCCCCCCTCTTTCTATTGATTAGTTATGTGTAGACTTTACTGTCATACAATCTTTGTAATTAGAAAATAGAGATGATTAAAAAATATTTTGTTCTTGATTAAATCTGAAATATAGTCTTAAGATGAGAGAAAAGAAAATGGATAGTTTTTTTAAAAGAAAATATACTCAAGTGATGAAATGTAATATATAGTCCCTAGATATTCCAACATTAAACATACTTTAAAAAAACTGCTTGCATATATTTAGAAGTAGACAAACACATTTCAAGAAGATTAATTTTAGCATTTTCTCCAGATATTTGTCTGTTCTAATAATTGCATGCCTTTACACATGATGTATTGCTATGCTTTTCCAAACTAATATAGGGGTGGGGTGGGGAGAGGAGTAGAATAATGCAGAATTACTCAACTTAAGATTTTAGTTGTGCTGAAACAAAGAAACTCTGGCTTAGAAGAATATGGTCACCAGAACAATAAGGTAAAATATGAATCATTATCTTCAATAGAATTTTATGGACAATTTGAGTAATAAAACTGTAGTTAGGATATCCGGGAAAGAGACCATTTAAAATGACCTTTTTTCTCTATTTTCTAATTTTTCTTTTTTTATTTTGATTATGTCTCTTCTTAAAGTACAGGAAGATTCTTTCTAGTTTTCTAAATCAAAGTCAGCTGACAGTTCTTGGTTTCTTTTCATCAGATTTTGTAGAAATGGTGGAGATCTTTTATCAAACTCCTTCTTATAAAAGATCTTGAAACAAAAGTTTATAACTATAGTAGAAAGTGAAGATTTTCATTTATTACATGCCAGAAGACTATTGTGTGATCCAAAAAAAAGTTTACAAATTTTTGGACATGCTTGATGAAGAGTTTGTCTTATTTCTTGTTTGTTTATTTATTTGTTTTTTCCTTTTTAATTGATCAGAATTAAACCATTCTGTTCATCCTAAAAGTTAAATTAAAAAGTATTAATTTGGAATATAGCTTGGAATGTGTAATACTTGTTTGGGCTATTATTCGATAGCTATTGATATTTTAATAGCAATAATCAGTATTACCTTTAGTAGCTTGGAAATAAATGATTCTCTGTGCTGTTTTATAAATAACCCCAACTTTTATGGCATGCCTTGAAACTATTCATTGCTTCACACACTGGCAGCTATTGTTGTTTAAAGATACAAATGCCATTATTTCCCAGCGATTTTGATAAATAAAAAGAAATAAAAACAGCGTTACTGAAGTATAGTCAACAAACAACTAATAGGTATCAGTTATCTAGAGAAAACAAAGGCAACCTCGTTGATTTTAAAAAGTACCTATGGTGATTTTCTATTTAGCTAGCAAGAATTGGTTGATTTAGATCTAAGAAAATAATTTATTTTAGATTTAAAAAGTAAATAAAAAATATTTGCATTGGAATAATTACTTGGGAAAACTGAAGAATTAACTGTGTGTTGTCCTAGTTTGGAATACTTTTTATTATACATGGGTTTATTAAGTCCCATAGTAGTTTTAAAAAGAAAATAAAGGAAAAGTCTTCATTTCTTCAATCTTCTCTACTCATAAACCTTCCTCTCTCTCTCTCTCTCTCTCTCTCTCTCTCTCTCTCTCTCTCTCTCTCTCTCTCACACACACACACACACACACACACACACACAAATTAAAGCTCCAGATGAAGAAAACATGTTTTAATGAGATAGAGGCAGAATTATTTAGCAATGAAAGTTAATTCAGCTTTGCAAAATAGTTATTCCCTATCACCTACCCCCAAATAAAAGTAGTTCATTAAGATTTTGATTAACAAATGGTTAGAAAGAGCAGCAAAATACAATTGCCATGGCGGTTCTCATTTCATCACTTTGTACTAGATGATTCTGCATCTGAAGTCATCTTTGTGGGATGAGAAAAAAATTAAAAGCTTAATGTCAAAAATAACAAGCTAGAAAAACCAAAATAATTATAATTTTTTCTCCTGTTTAATTTTATTTTTAAAATTAATATGTATATATTTAAAAATGCAGTCAAATCATATATATTATATTATTTCTTTCTTTTCCTTTTTATTCTCTATTTTGTTCCCTGTTCCCTGTCTCCTTTTCCCAATTAACTCCCTAGTCCTTTCTCATGATATAATGCATATTAACTGGTATCTGTCTTTTTTATTTTTTTTCACTATGTTCATATACAATTAGAGAAGGCACATGTGAATGTATGTATATGTTCACACATTCACATAAATTGCATACATGATACAGATGTAGAAGTTTTTGCCATTGTCATAAATATGTGTAGATTTATTTTCATCATTCTTTCGAAATAATATAAAACAGAGGAAATATGTAAGAATAGTACAAAAACATTTGACAGTTTCTAGCATGATGTCTCATCACCAGCAAACATGTCAATTTCTAAAAAATTTCTATAAAAAGTATAGTCTTCCATATATAAAACCACAACACAACCATTAAAAGCAGTAACTTTGATATTTTACTAGTCTAAGCCTTTGACTCCATTCAATTTTTGCCAGTTGTCCTAATAATATTCTTCATAGCAAAATGTTCTAATTAAGGATCAGATGTGACCTTTATTTGTCATGCCTGTTTAATCTCCTTGATCTGAAATAATCCTTCCTTGAAGTTTTTGAAGATTTAAGGACACTTTTTTATACAGTTTTCCCTCAGTTTGGGTTTGTTGATTCTTCTCCAAGACTATGTTTAAGTTATGATTTTTTTGGCAAGAATATCAATAAAGTGATGCTGTATGCATCTCATGTTCTATCAGAGGATGGATAGTTTACATATGTCCCATTAGAGGAAATGTTACTGTGAATAACTTAATAAAAGTTGCTTCACCTTAAAGTATATTGACTTATTTTGAGATTACATAACTGTTCTTTCCTCATTCATTTTCACCCATTAATTTTAACATTCATTGATGTTCTTTGACTGAATTATTATTATAATTGTTGCCAAATGATAAGTTTCTAATACCATCATTTCTTTTACATTTAGTACTTGGCATTCTACTATAAATAAGAGCTTTCTTTTCTTGCCCATATATTTATTTATTTATATCAACATTAACTTTTTTGGTTTCCATTTTATTCAGAGAATTATAATCCATTACAGCCTTCTACTTCTTAGAAAAGTATGTCTCAGACCAAATACTACTACTTTCAAATATGTATATTGTTAACAAATAAGCTATTTCCTTCATGTCCCTGACAACATTTTACATTTAAGTTCATTTTAGAAAAACTGAACAGTATTTTAGAGACAGACTCAATTAGTGTTATAGTTAGCATCAGGTAATAAGAAACTCTGAATCACTAGGTTGAACCCATACTATTGTGGTATCAACTTTGAGCACCATTCCAAATGACAAAGGACTCCGTGAATTTTTATACTTTATTCATATAATCCATATCATACTTAATACTGATTTCAGTAATGATTACTTATGTATAACATTTATTAATGTAATAAAATTATCTGGTATTTATATATAAAGATAACTGAAATATTAGTTGGCCCTCGTGAAATGTTTAATAATATCCCTTCAAAATGTGTTAGGACATTCTTAAGATATATAATAAACCTAACATACACATACACAGACACAGACATACAGGTACACACACATGCATACACAGATACCCATCACTCTTCTGTCTCAAGGTTAGAAGAAATTGGGAAATGCATGGAGTATAGTATGTAAGATGAAGATCAAAGAGAGATATTTTTTTTACTGTAAATATAGTTAATTGAAATACAAAACAAAACTGGCACACTAACACTTTCTTTACAACACTAAATTTACCCTAGGAAGTACAAAGGCAGGCCCAAACTGTAAGTACTAAGCGATATCAGTAACAAAGCAGACAACAGATCTGCCTTCATAGAGCTTACATTCTAGTAGGAGGAGAAAAAATTAATAGAATATATTAGTGAGTTATACAGAATTTTAGAAGATGATAGATGCTATCTGGAAAAAACAATACAGGATGGAAAATGTAGAGGGAGCATGTGGGGGCTAGCAATTTGATCAGTAATGATTTCACTGAGGTGGCATTAGCAGAGTTGAAGAAGGTAAGGATATGAGCCATGTGGGCATCTGGGGAAGTCATTCAGGTCAAGTACAAAGGCCTTGAAGTTTAGGCCTATCTAATGTGTTTGAGGAAGAGCAAAGACACTAGTAGGACTGGAGTAAGATAAGAGAGGAGGAAAATCATAGAAATAAACTAATCCAGTAATATGAGAGGTGACTACTCTGAGTGAAATTAGGTACTAATGGAAGAACTTCAGTAGAGCAATGACCTAAATAAACTTAAAATTTAAAAGGATCATTATGAATACTCTATTGAGAATAGTCTATGGTGCAAATTAGTTAGGATTTTATATGAATAGTCATGACTAGGCCTGGAGTGATATCTCTGAAAATGTTGAGAGATAGTTTTTTCCTTATTATATTTTGTAGGTAGAAACTACAGGATTTGTTGATGATTTGGATATGGGAAAGAAGATAGAAGTTAAGAATGAGTATTAAGATTTATTCTGAGCAACTGGAAGGATTGAATTTTTATTAATAAGATTGAAAAGAAAGTCAGGAGAAATAAACCAATTTTGTACATATTAAATTTAAAATGTTCTAATTAAAGCTGTTGAGTAGACAGTTGGATATGAGTTGGGAAGGAAGTATGGACCAGAAACATACATTTGAAGTCTTGAGAATTTAAGTACTATAAAACTTTGAGATTAGATGAGGTTCTTAAGGAAATGAACATAGAAGACAACCAAAGACTGATTTTAAGGTGCTGAGAAGGTGAGGAGGACCAGGAATGGAGACCCAGGAAAACATATGTCCTGAAAGCTAAGAGAAGAAAGTGTATTGAGAAGAAGCGAGAAATAGATCATATCTAATGCTACTGACAGGACAAATTAAAAATGTGCAAAGAAAACAAAGATACAAACAAAAACAAATATTGTGAACTGATTGATGATTTTACTAAAATGGAATTTAGTGGTGATATTGAAAAGAGCAGTTTCAGGGCAGTAATTGTGATAGGGTTGGAAGTATGGTTTTAAGAAGGAATGAAAACTATTAGAAAAAGTATAATGCAAAATCCTTTCCCAATTTTTTTTTTCCTAAATAGAAGTTTAGAAATTACATTGTCAATAAAAGGAGAAAAGATAGAATGGTTACCAGAAGCTACGTATATGAAATCTGTGGAGCATTTGAAAAAATTGCTTCAATTTTCTAAGTGAAACAATAATCAGGAGCACCAGCTGGTAATAAGGATGGAGTAGGAATAAAAAGATACCTGAGGAGAAAGTGTTAAATAATCATATAGGAAAGAGGGAAAGTGAATGAAGTAGCAAAAGGAAATACAATAGGTGGACAAGATTAAAGCTCATTCTAAATTAGCTGCATTTCCAAGTTTCAGATCTATAATATTATTTATTATATTATTTATTTATATTTTTTAAAAATCAAATAAACTGACATTTTACCTAAACTTATTTCAAAAAGGAAATTTTATATCAAAATATAAATGACAAGACAAGACTAACTGCCATTAAAAGTATGCATTAATTTCTATTGAAATATATCCAAAAACATTAATATTTTTTAAAGGGCCAATAATTTAACACTGGGAGTGCACACACACATTTTTGTAAAGACTGCTGTACTGAACTGATAATTTTAGTTCTTGCTCTCAAGTAGTTTAACAACATAAATCAGAACTTGTTTGCCTAGCTGAAAAAATAAAAAATAATCTAAATCCATTGATTTTTATCTGTTTTAGAATCCCTAAGGGTAGGTACTTTGTCTTAATGTCCTGTGAAATGTGTAGAAGCATTCTGTGATCAAATACCAAATGGTATTTGATGGCCGTGTTCATATTTAATATGAACAGAATATTAGTTTAGGGAAGATTTGTTTCCTTTTTTAAAATTTCTGTTTTCCTGTGTCTAAGTACATTGTTCAATGTTTCAAGTTCCCATCGGTGCTTCTGAAAATGGGTGGCTTAAATTCGATGCAATGATTAAGCTTGTTAAGCAGACTAGAAAGAATAGTTACTTTAATCTTTAAAGATTTTTTTTTTTTTTTGGTCCATCAGCCAAAGTTAAAGGAAAAACTAGCTTTATCTTAGTTCTTTGCTACTAAACATGTATCAGCAAACCAAGGACTAAATTCCATTACTCCTAGCTATTCAAAGTGAGCTTTACTTAATCATTTAACCTGAGGTATATATTTAACCTCAGGTTGTTTATCTGAGGCCAGATAAAATAGGCGCTAGTCATCCATTTGCTACTGTTCCTCAGCTCACTAGGCATGTTTACACCTTATGGCGTTTTCACTTGCCATGCCCTCTGCCAGGAAAAATGAATGTTATTATACTTCTCTTAGGCCTTCAATAAAAAGCTCAGATTTTACTTGACAGATAAAAATAAAAACATAAGAAATATTTTTGTACGAAGGATGAGTAATACTTATGTATTAGATTATGGAAAGTACTTTTAAAAACATTGCTTTTAAAAGATGAAACAGTTATATCATCTCTAGATTTAAAAAAATGTATCTTCCAACTAAATAAATTATAAAGAACTCTAATTAGAATGGTATCAGAAAGAATAATATAGTTGAAGTCTTTTTCATTTCCCATTTACCTATCAGGTTACACTGTGAGACTTAAATGAAAAAAACCATGTAAATATAGTTCCTGACATATAATAAATAGTCAACAACTTTAACTTAAAGATTCACTATTCAATATCAGATATAATCTTTTGCCCATCATTTAAAAAAAGCTTTCTAGACTCATAAATAGAAAAGCAAAATTTTAAATGATTTTAGAAATGTATTTTAGGAGACATATACTCACATGATCAAATTTAATACTCCAAGAATCATTGCTTCTACCGATTTCTCCTATTATTCCTTTTATGTGTTCTTCTTCCTTTAGATATTGGCAAATAGAGATATATGGTTTTTATATTGGAGCTAACACTTATAATGGATATATTTAAGAATTCTTATCCAGGTAGCACCATTTTCCCTCGTTTATTTAGTTGACTGAGAAATTCTTAATCTTCTCTAATTACGACACTATTTGCCGCAGATCCTGAAACTGTTGTAGCCACCAGCCCCCAAGAAACCATGGACCACCAGAACTCAATGAGTTATAGGAAACATGTTCTTTATTCAGCCAGTTGGGCCTGCCAGGGGTATGCAGATCCCAAATTAAGCAGCCCCAAAATGTAGAGGTACAGGGTTTTTAAACCCCAAATCCCATTCTTTATTCTGTCTGAACACAAAGGTCTATTTTTTTTCTACTCACTACCTGTCGACCCACAGGTAGGGTGTGCAGGCGGGGGTACAGAAGCAGAAAGCTTATTGTTAGAATGTTATGTTCCTATGGGTGACAGCCTATGTTCCCATGGGTGGTAGCCAAGTAGTAATTATCCAACCAGCACAAAATAACAGAGTTGACTAAGAGGATAAAAGAAAGAAAACAGTCAAAGAAGGATTTCCTTCTAAATCTGGATCGTTGAAGTTTTCAATATGGACATGACCTCATATAAGAATGAGGTAGTCAAATTATTGGCTTTCACAATCTTTAAAAGCCTGAGGTATCTGAATAGTTAAACAAAACTGGAGAAATATTTCAATATACTTTAAGGATTAAAAATAATTAAGAATTCTTTAAGAGTTCTTCACTATTATTAGTTTACTAACATAACAAAATCATGAAACATAAATAAAATGATACCACAATCACAGTGATTTCATACCTTAAAAATAATATAAACAGAATAGATTTCAAACATTACAAGTAATGTTCGACATTAATCAGGACTTAAAATTATTCACACAAAGTTATCTTGCTTCAGAATCTATTTCTGTTGGCATTTATGAAAATACAACAATAAATTGTCTCAAAAAACCCCAATAACAACCACCACATACCAATAAACAAATAAAAAAGAAATAGTAATATCTATAACAATATGACAGATAAAAAATGACTGAAAGATAAAACAACAGAAATTATTTAATGTGAGCTTTTTAGTGATAAAATACAGTCTTCAGATGTAGCATAATTCACTGTTTCTTCAAAAAGTTAACTGAATATCACTACTTTCAGTTTCATTTTATCTTTTTTTTTCCTAGTACTTTTTTGGCAAGTAACAAAAAACAAGGGGAAAACATCAAGTATCTACACTATCATTCCCATTGAGTATGCTTTAAAAAGTCATTTGTTTCTTATTCTCTACTCTGAGACTTTCACTGTAATTAACTTAATGAAATTAAAAATTTTAGATTTGGATTTAAATGGAATGTTTTGAAGTTATTACTGTAAATAATTTATTATATCATTATAGTTTACTATTTTATTTTATTCCATTGTATGTGTGTGTATGTGTATGTAATATGAAATAGCCTTAATCAAAAGAAATAAAATGTGGACTTGAAAGAAATGGTTATTTTGAATTCTTAATTAGAAATTGACTTCAGTGAGGGTGCAAGGGGGAAAGCGAGGCCACTAGTAAGATGGCTAATGTCATAATCTGTGAGGAAGATGGTAGGAAAGTTCAGATACAGCCAGATACTGCAAATATTTTAAAGATAGATCTAATGGGATTTACTGAAGGTTTATACAAGAGAGTAAAAATGATCAATTGAGAGCAAGATATGGGGTATGAGCAATAAAAAGGAAATAGTCACTGCTATTTACTGAGATAATGAAGTTACTGAATGCTTGTTTTCTTAATTAGAGGAGTGGGAAAGAGATCAGGATTTGAGAGTTTTAACATTTTAAATTAAGAATGCTTATAATTCATCTAATTTTCGATTCAAATAAGCAACTGGATATGTCTGAAATTCCGAGGAAAGGGCTGGCTTAAAAATGTTGGTATGAGCATCCTTAGCATCTAAATAGTATTTGAAATTTCACAATTAGATGAAGTGACTAAGTGAGTGATCTCCAAGGACATACCTCTGGAGTGATCCAATGTAAATATGTTTTATAGATGAAGAGAAATCAGTAAAATAAAATGAGAAGTAGCCAATAAGGCAGAATTAAAAGAAGATGTATGTGATGTTATAGAAGACATATGAAGGAAGTGTTTTATGGAGAAGACATTTTTATCAAACACAGATTAAATAATCCTTCAAAGCTTCCCCCACAGAACCTGGCACTTTTTAAATATTATCTGTTATTTTTCAGTTGTCCCTGGACTCTGAGGTTTATCTAATCCAAAAGAAGTTTCTGGCCATCCATCAATTGTGGTAGTTAATGGCGTTATTCTATGACCAGGGTTAGGTCATGTGTGTCGAAGCTATCTGACCTATCAGTAAAATGAGTGCCTCCCTGCTGGTCTGGACATGAAATTTTTCATGTGGGTTCTTATTGCTAGACAGTTATTGACAATTATTTTCATTGAAAGAACACCATACAACTACCCTTATAACCTACCTTAAGGTCAGTGCCTATCAGTCAGAGAGGTTGATATTTCTGCCAGGCCTGGAACCTATAAAGAAAATGCCTCTAGCCATTTATCAGATATTTCTCTTCTCCCTGGGTCATCCTTAGTGAAATCCCTTTCATATCCCTTTTATATCATCCAGATTTATTTCTTCATCCTTATCTTCCATAATGAGATTTAAAAGCTCATTGGAAAAGGAAATTATTAGATACTTTCGAAGGTCAAATTCTGGTCTCCAATGCCACAGAATAGTGTCTTTATTTTGAGTAAGAGAAATCCAGAACTAAAAGTCAGAAGCTATAAATTTTGTATTCTCTGACTTGAGAGAAGGAAAGGAAAAAAGGCTAATATTTATTGGAAACTCACAGTGTGCCAGATGTTAGCCTATGTTCCTTGACATAGATTATTTCAATTATATCTCCCATTATCTATTAACTTTTATATTGTTATAGGTTTCATTGTATAAATGAAAAAATTGAGAAATAATCACAAAATGAAGAGGTGGAGCCTGGCTTTAAATTCAGGCTCTCTGACTCCAGATTCAGGATTCTTAACCATAATGCTTTTCTGACTTGATATATTCTGAGCAGAAAAAGAAGGAAAAAAGTGGATTAAATAATTTATCTACACAGTAAACATTTATGTGAAGTTTAACACATTTGTTTAAATTTTAAGATAAATTCATGCAAAATTACATACATAAACCTTAGGAAAATCATTACTGTATTTCTCCACATATACATGCAGAAAATATTATTCATATTCACTCTTACTACTTTCAGATGAGATAAAATAATGAAATTTTGGAATCAGATATGAAATTATTTTATATCTTGCCATTAACTCATTTTTTAATTCTTATGTTATAAGAGTATCATGGATATTCTGTGCTGTTAGTTTCAAGTTTATATGGTGCACTATACTGTATAGCGGCCATATCAATTACTTGTTATTTGATTTATGTTTTCTCTCTGAAGGCAACTGATCGAGAGGGAGACCCAATAACATATGCCATTGAAAATGGAGATCCTCAGCGAGTTTTTAATCTTTCAGAAACGTAAGTTAGAAATGAGTCCTGATTTTTTTTTTCTTTTTAAATGTTAATGTACTGGTAGCAAGAGAACAGACTTCTAATCAGAGGATTTCAGCTGTTTGTAGTTTGGTTTTATATATTTTTTTCTATGAATGTTAATGAGAGCTGGGGGGAATAATTCTGAATCCAGAAATTTTACTCAGGAGACTATTTATTTATTTTAAACATTTTTTACTAGATAAAATTCACTGAGGTGGAAACATTTCATTTGCAGGCATAACCTGGGACTAATTAGATTCCTCTAAAGTTGTCAGCTCCTCATAATAACAAGGACATTTCTACAAAGAGTAACGGCACTAAATAGTTCACTCAAAGGGAATTTTGTAAGACAGTCATTCAGACACATTTAGAGTACCACCAAAGTCCATCATTTAACTTTTGAGTAATGTAGAAGTATTTTTAAAAAGTTAACAGAAAAGTATTGCATGTCAATGCTAAGGCTGTTTGTGGTCTGTATAAATGTCATTTTACTCATCTCCAAACATATCAAAGATAATGTTACCAATAACTTTTGAGAGAACTTGGAGTAGACATTAAAAAGGAATTGAGGTTTGCAGAGGGATCATTTATTTCCTTCTGCGATAGCAAATTAGCTGTTCTGCTGTCACATGTGGCTGGTTGTTAAAGACTGTACTTGATACCTCTCTGATATTTTCTGTGTGGTCATGAGTGGTTTTACTCCCTGAAAGAAAGAAGACTTAAACTTAGCCCATGGCTGTAAAATGAAAAAATTGACAAATGACCTAGGCATTGCTTCAGTCTTAGGAACATGTGGTAGGTACATGATGCCAAATCAAAGGTACCATGCATGGTCACATGGTCTTGTGAGGAATAGCAATTTTCATGTCAAATAGGATGTTACAACCATGAGTTAACATGCCTGGAAACAAGATTTTCCAGATTTTTAGATTTCACAGATTAATAAACTTCCATTTTAAAAATGAAAGACTTAACCATTTTGAATTTTCCTCTATGGATAAATACAAATTGTAAGTTAGCTATAATTAACAATCATCATTAAGAAAGAAAAAAATTTCAAGAAATTTTAACAGTAATAAAGACTGTGTGGTACTGGTAAAAGAATAGATGTGTAGATCACTAGGATAAACTTAAGTCCAGAATAACTCCTAACATTTATGACCAATTTATTTCCAAAAAAGAAAAATGAAAAGAAAAGAAAGAAAGGGGGAAAAAAAGGAAAGAAAAAAAAAAGAAAAAAGAGCCAAGACAATCCAATCAGGAAAGAATAATCTTTTTAACAAATAAAGCCAGGACAGCATGTTAAAAAATTAAGTTGAATCTTTACCTCATACTATTTGCAAATATTAACTCAAAGTGGACAGAGATAAAACTGTATGACTCTTAGAAGAAAATACAGAAGTAAATCTTCATAATTTGAATTAGGCAATGCTTTCTTAGATATGACATTAAAAAGCACAAGTAATTAATAAGAAGATTGATAAGTTAAATCTCATCAAAATTTGAAAAAAAAAACAATGCTTCAAAGTACATCATAATGAAAGTGGAAGACAACCCACAGACTGAGAGAACATATTTTCAAATAATACATATGATAAAGGACATGTATCAAGAATATTTATAGGCTAGCCTAGACCTTTAGCAATATATTTTAACACATTTGAAATGAAGGGATATTGAAATTTCAGTCCTCTTTGGAATTTCTGGGATATTTATGCACATCTGCACCACCACTTCTATGTAAGTTGTAAGGATTTCAATAATTTAGGTACTCTTTCAGAAAACAATAGAAAAGAAATAGTGTTCTGCCTTATAAGATATTTCACACAAATAGTGTTATTGGTTATAGTTTCTTTTTTAAAATAAATATTAAAACTACATGTTATAGTGTAAAATAAATATTATGTTGTTTTTACTTTAAATATTATTTTATGCTATGATGCAAATTTTAGCAATAAACATCATTATAATATCATTACTTTATCTTTTTCCAATGAAATAAAAATATGCCATAAAGTTTCTATAATTCTTTAAAAAATATTAGTAGTGATGAATAATCATTTTAATGCTAGTATGGATTGATAAAGTGTTGAATTATTATATACAGTCTGAATGAAATAGTCATATAGTCAAAAAAGAAGCTCATTCTTTAAAGAAAAGAACATTGTTTCATAAAAATCACAACCATTTGTTATGAAAATCATTTAATAATGGGTATTAAATGGCCAGATCTGTATGATTCTGTATTATTTTACTTTTCATAGTGTCTGCATTGATAGTTGCAGATGATTTAGCAAATATTTATTCAGCAGACATTCACATATAAGTAAATGTTTAAACAAAATGTAAAGAAACTTTGTAAGTATGATTACCAATTTTTTAAGTTATTTATTACAAGTGGTTGAAGAATTTTAAAGATTGACAATCTATAAAGGTATGTGATGTAACACTTAAAGGCTAAGTCTGCTCCTCATTAGAATTTTATGTAAATTATTTTTTACCTTCACTGGCATTTTTCTTTCTTTCTATGTGACCAAATGCATTTTGACACTAAATTTAAAGCTTGATTATGTTTTTCATATCACTTCAAACTTTTATTACACTGGAGATTAATATGTAAGAAAGATGATATACATTTTCTTTTCTGTCAGTTCTACTTTCAGATTATATATCAAATAAAACTACTTCTCACACCCTTCACTCTACCACATTAGTTTATGCCACCATCATATTTTCTCTAAACTGCTACCAATATCTAACTGCTTCCATTGGTCTGTATTTGTTGATCACTAATTGCTATTTAACATAGAATGCTGCATCAAACTTGAAGCAATTACACATTCTGAAGTATATTCTCGTCTCTCTAAATATCATCATAAGGCTTATAACATGATGCCCAAAAGCAACATGATAAATTGGCCAGACTCAGACACTTGTAAGTATAAATGATGCTAAATTGCAACTATTAGAAAGTATTAAAAATCTTTAAAGGAAAGATAGAATACAAAGCACAAAACCTGTCAGATCATCTCTCTCAGTTCATAATACTGCTGCTGCAATATTTCCTAATAAACAGTGCCATTTGAGAAGATGGGTACTTATAGAAGCAGGTTTTAAATGCTAGCACATTGTTTGGAAATAGATACCCTCTACTACTTTTTATATACTGTATGTTTAAACAACTTTTGAAAGTCATTCTATTGTTAGGCAATCCAACTCATTGTCCAAAAGGGTTTGGTTTTGTTAAGTCCCATGTATTTCAGAAATATAGCCTTCGAGTTTGGTAAAGAAATTCTGTTCAATATAATTAATACAATTAAGTTAAAATTCACATAGCATAAAATTAACCATTTTAAAGTTAATGAGTCATGGCGTTTAGTAGACTCACAAAGCTGTGCAATTACTAATTCCATCTTCTTACAAAATATCTTCATTTCAAAAGGAGACACTAACCCATTAAATAAACAGTTTTTCTCTAGTACCCTTTCCTGAGCCCCTGGAAACCAGTAACTTATGTTCTAGCTGTATGAATTTATCTAGTCTAGATATTTCATATAAATGGAATGACACAATATGTGACCTTTTGTGTCTGGTTTTTTTCATTTAGCCTAATGATGTGACATTCACCTATGTAAATAAATATATTTTCACTTCATTCCTTTTTATAGCTTCATAACATTTTACCATGTGTATATACAGAAATTTGTTTATCTATTTATAAATTGATGGTTGTCGGTCTGTTTTTCTAAATTTAGGCTGCTATGACTACTGCTACTATGAACATATATGTGCATGTGTTTAAGTATCTGTTTTCAATTATTTTGATTATATACCCACAATTGAATTTGCTGGGTCATATTGTAATTCTATGTTTACTTTTTAAGAAACTACCAGACCATTTTTCACAGTGATCGAACCATTTACATTCCACCAACATTGTACAAGAGTTCCAATTCTACACCTTCATCAACATCGTATTTTTCCATCCGTTTGTTTTGTTGTTGTTGTTGTTTTTGTTGTTATTGTTAACTATGGACATTCTAGTGAGTGTGAAATGGTATTTCATTGTAGTTTGATTTGTGTTTCCCTGATGACTAATGATATTGAACATCTTTTCATGTACTTGTTTGCCATTTGTAAACTTTTTTGGAGAAATATCTATTCAAGTCTTTTGCCTATTTTTTAAATTGTTTGTTATTGAGTTTTAAAAATTCCTTGTTTATTTTGGGTACTCTTATTAGATATATGGTTTGCAAATGTCTTCTCCCGTTTTTTAGTTTTTTTTTCACTTAATTGATAATGTCCTTTGATGCACAAAATTTGTAATTTTATGAAGTTCAATTTATCTATTCTTCTCTTGTTGCTTATGCTTTTGCTGTTATGTTTAAACATCCATTGTCTAATCTAAGATCATTAAATTTACTCCTATGATTTTTGTCTAAGAGTTTTATGGTTTTAACACTTACATTTAGATTATTGTTTCCTTTTGATTTAATTTTCATATATGATGTAAGATAGTCTAATTTTATTCTTTTGCAATTGTAGATCTCCAATTGCTCCATCACCATTTGTTATAGAGACTATTCTTTCCCTCTTGAATGATTTTGGCACCTTTGTTGAAAATCAATTGGCCACAGATGTATGGGTTTATTTCTGGACTTGCAATTTTATTCTATTTCCCACTATACATGGACACTTTTGAATTCCCTAATTTTCCAAGAAACTTTCTAAGCAGCTTCTCATCCTAGGTTTTTGGAGCTCTGTTTTGTGCCTCAACTATAATCTTTTGCTTTAGGTCACTGCAGGTTACTGCCTGCCTTACAATGTTTTCCAGGAATACACACTGTTTTTCTGCCTTGAGTGAGTTCTGAATTAGGCAAAATAAAGACAGTACCCTATATTTTTTCTTCAAACAGCCTCCAGACTAGTTTCAATAGGCAAACATAATTCTTTGGGAATAAAGATAGCTCTGCTCCCTCCAGAAACAGAGACCAGAGCGTCACACTGAGATTGTTGATGGCCATCTTTAAGATTTATACTCCAAGCTGGGCCGGGGGGTGGGGCGGGGGGAGATAAGGACAGGTAAATATGCCACAAAGCTTTTCTACCACTTTGAAGTTGCCTTTTTCTTGATTCTGCCTTTATCGGTTGCTGCCAACTTTTGACTGTTCTCCAGAGTTTTATCAAAGTTGGTTCTGATCCTTCCTGCTTCATTTTTTTATCATTGTTAAATGTTTTTATGGAAAGACCATCTCGGAACTGCTTACTAATCATTTCCAATGATATCACTTTTGTGCAATATATGTTCAATAACGTAAAATTTGAGTAACACTTTTATTAATGTTTTATCAGAAGTGAATCTTATGTGTTTTTAATACATGAATTTACAGGATTTACAGCATTCCTAAATGCAATCCAAGGTATCCTGCTCTATGACTTCCATCTAGCTGGTAATAAGACTCCTTCAGTTATTTCTGGAATTTCATGAAAGGACGATTATGTGTATCCATAAAATAGTCTTTCAGCTGTGAATACCAAAACATACTACATATTTTTTTCTCTTTCTTTATCTCCCAAGTGTCCTATCAAACTGCCTACTACATTGGGACACAGGCACATGTTATCTGAAGCAAAGGACTATCTCCGTAATAATCACCAGAACTGTTTATGTACAATGAAAATACTATATAAAATTCTAGTAATTTTCCTAATTTATTAAATAAGGAAGAATATAAAGTCTTAAACCTTAAACTGAGGGAAAAAATGGAAAACAATAATTTGATTTTCATTTTTTTTCACTATGGCTAGAGTTTCAGATTTCTTATTTCTTAAATTACTTAAGTCTCAGAAGCAATAAATGCCTTACTTTTCTCTTTGATGGTCATTTTAAAACAAGATTATCTGAACCATCTGCAATGTGGGAAGTTAATCTAAACCTGATTGTTATGAACTACTCTGGGAACTGGTTTTCAGTTATTTTGACAAACATTTTAAAATATACAAGAAACAAAGTCAATTTTTCATAGCCATACAATACGTTTAGAACATTTATTAAGTACATAATAACAACAACAAAATAAAACAGAGTAACTAAGACTCTGATTTTGATTCATTGGTGTTGACTCCCTGCATTGAACTACCAAATGTGGTGTTAATTGCTTGAATTTCACTGTAACAACAAAAAACTTGCATTAAAATGAAAGCCTTTTATCAATCAGAAATAAATTATTTTTTTATTCTTGATAAATATTTTAATGTTTTATTATGTTAATATAATCTCTCTTCTACAGTAAATGTTTGTTAGGCTTTAATTAAAATATCATGTACAATGTCAGATTGTAATTTCTGAGACACACATGTAGAACTTGTCTTGAGAATATTATGTGACCAAACTGTTATAAAACAAATTACATAAAAAATACTTAAATATTTGGATGCATTTGTTTGGAATAATATATTCTAAATATGAAAATTTTCTCAGAGGCTGTTCATCTTCCATTATATATAATAAGTTAAATTGAGAAACATGTAAATTTCAAAAGAATAGTTAAATCGATACATCGACAAGATATGTTTTTATGTTATAAAATGAAAGAATAAATGCTTATAAGAATTTTTCTTTAAAAAGAATAAAAAATATGAGTTTGATTTTTGTTTTGAAAACAATTATAATGTATTTAAATATTGTTTTAATGAAATAAAAATAGATATTACAAAAATAAGCATATCTATAAAAATTTTAATATTCCACTGTGTATTTTCTAATTTTCCACAACAAACTTCAATTATTTTAAAATTAAAGAAGAAGAAATAAAATTTAATTGCTAGAATTTGTCAAAGATGAAATTCAGATTTTTTCATTTCCATAATGGACACATATGTGAAAATGAATGGGATATTGATATAGATGAGTTATAAGAAATCATTACTTGACTCAAAGGATTATAAAAGTGTTATAATGGAGTCTTTTATCTTTGAAATAATTACAAACAAGATAGACATAATTCTTTCTGGAATAAATGAAGTGTAGTTTTATTATTTTCTTAGAGGATAGAGAATTTACTCAGTTATCTCATTCAGATTACCGTTTTTTTTTATTTTTATTCCTAAGAAATGCAACAGCCTTAAAAGCTTTTCATCAATTTTCATCATGAATCTTAGAATCATAAATCTAAAATACTAAAGCTATGTTTGCTGATGGAGAAAATCACATCGAAAGTATTTCAGCATAGTATAAAAGACTCTCTGTGACATTATAGCCTTTAATCTTATTTGTTTTCTTTGTCACCAGTACTGGGATTCTAACCTTAGGGAAAGCATTGGACAGAGAAAGCACCGATCGCTACATTCTGATCATCACTGCATCTGATGGCAGACCAGATGGGGTAAGTAGTCTCCCTGAGAAAGGATTTTAAAAACATTAAAAAACAATTTATCACAATCATGAATTCATTAATTAATCTCTTTTTTTTTTTTTTTTTTTTTTTTTTTGCTGGAGCAACTACTTATAGTTGTATGGAGAAGTGTTCTTTTCTCCAGTGGTTCCTTTTAATAGATGAATTTATACTCTGAATTTGTTATAGTGTTACAACTTTTGATGTGTGATTGGTGTTGTTACCCAATTTGTGGGAGAAATGAAATCTAACTTAGTCTAGGAAGTGTTCCATTGTGTCCATCATCAGCATAGCACTCTAGGAGTTTTACTATGTTGGAATCTGATTGCTTTAATGTTACTTTGGTGTGGGGAGGAGGAGGTGGGAGCATGTGTCAGAAGGGAATTGTGGATAGATATTTTGAAGTACTTAGGAGGACACGTTGATTGATTCCACAGGTTATTTGTAAGCAGAACTCAGAATCTTTGATAATTGAAATGGTTTAAATGGGTCCTTAAATGTACAGAAGATAAATTTTATTTCCTCTGTACCTAAAAATTAATTAAGAATAAATAAATTCTTGGGTTATTCTGGAGTGTTTTATTTTTTTTATTTTTTTGAATTTATTTTTAAAATTAATTTCAAGTATCCAGTACATTAGTTAGACATCTATATAGTTCATAAAATGATCCTCCCAATTGCTCCCTCCCTTTCCTGGCCCTCCACCTAGCCATCATATTAATGCTAACTACATTCACTCTGCCGTGCTCCCTGTCCCTGTGACTAAAGATCAACTATAATTTGTACATTCTCCCAGTCACTCAACTCCCCTCCCTTCTGTTCATCACCAAATTGTCCACTATATCTGTGACTCTGTTTTTGATTAGTTTGTTCTTTTTGTTCTTTAGATTCCGCATGTAAGTAAAATCATATGGTATTTATTTTTCTCTGTCTGACATATTTCACTCAGCATAATAACCTCCAGGTCCATCCATGTCATTGCAAATAGTAGGATTTCATTTTTTTTAATGGTTGAGTAATATTCCATTGTATATATGAACCATAATTCTTTTTATCCTGTCATCTGTTGGTGGGCACTTAGGTTGCTTCCATATCTTGGCCATTGTAAATTATACTGCCATAAATATTGGAGTGCATAGATCATGAATTATTGTTTCGATTTTTTTTTGTATAAATACCCAGAAGTGTCATTGCTGGGTCAAAAGGTATATCCATTTTTAATTTTTTGAAAAACTTCCAAACTGTTTTCCAGCAACAATGTATGCAATCCCAGCAACAATGTATGAGGGTTACCTTTTCTCCAAATCCTCACCAGCAGTTGCTGTTTTTTGATTTATTGATGATAACTATTCTGATAGGTGTGAAGTGATATATGTTGTGGTTTTAATTTGCATTTATCTGATGGTTAACGACCTTGAGCATCTTTTCATATGTCTATTTGCCATCTGTATTTCCTCTTTAGAGAAGTATCTGTTCAGGTCTTTGCTGGAGCCAGCTGGCTAAGATCAAACAGTTCCTGAGAGGGGGAGTGAGGATTGAGCAAAGAAAAAGAGAGAGAGAGAGAGAGAGAGAGAGAGAGAGAGAGAGAGAGAGACAGAGAGAGAGACAGAGAGAGAGAGAGAGAGAAGATAGAGTCAGGAGGGCTAACAGTAAATACTGCTCCCCGAGTTTATGAAGCACAGCATATTTATACCCTTGAAAATGCATGGGAAGCAAAACCGACAGATATTCTAACAATTGCTGACATTTACATAAGTTCTCTCAAAACCTCCTTGTTCCTGTTTTCTGTCTCTTATTCCTTGGGGCAAGGAACGTTCAACTCTTTACATTAAGCCAAACTTCCTCCTTCAGTACAGAGCCCACCTGCTCTGCAAACTTCTAGCTTGCAGGCAACTTTAACTCTGTTTGTAGGGCATTCATCAAGAATGGCTCCCAACAGGTCTTCTGACCATTTTTTAGTTGTTGTTTTTTTTTTATTTGAGTTATATAAATTCTTTATGTCTTTTGGATATTAACCCTTTATTAGATATATCATTAGCGAATATCTTCTCTCAAACAGTTGGTTTCCTTTTTGTTTTGTTGATAATTTCCTTGGCTGTACAAAACATTTTTAGTTTGATGTAGTCCCATTTGTTTATTTTTTCTTTTATTTCCCTTGTCTAAGGAGATACATCTGAAAAGAAATTCCTGTTAATAACATCAGAGAGTTTACTGCCTATGTTTTCTTCTAGAAGTTTTATGGTTTCGGGTCTTACACTTAAGTTTTTAATCCATTTTGAGTCTATTCCTGTATAAAGTGTAAGAAGATGGTCCAGCTTCTTTTTTTTTTTTTTACATGTATCTGTCCAATTTTCCCAACACTATTTATTGAATAGATTTTCTTTACCTCATTGTATATTCTTACCTCCTTTATTATATATTAAGTGAGTGTATAGGTGTGGATTTATTTCTGAGCTCTCTATTCTGTTCTGTTGATCAATGTATCTGTTTTTATGCCAGTACTATATTGTTTTGATTACTGTAGCCTTGTAGTATAGTTTGGTATCAGGTAATGTGATACCTCCAACTTTATTCTTTCTCAAGATTGCTGTGGCTATTCAGGGTTTTTTTCTGGCTCCATATAAACTTTAGGATTATTTGTTCTATCTCTCTGAAAAATGCCATTGGTATTTTGATAGGAATTGCATAATTGAAAGATAAACCATATGTCTTATCAATAGATGCAGAAAAAGCATTTGACAAAATCCAGCATCCATTTAAAACTCTCAGCAAAGTGGGAATAGAGGGAACATAACTCAGCATAATAAAGGCCATATATGACAACCCTACCACTACCATCATACTCAGGCAGAAAGGCTAAAAGCATTTTCCTTATGATCAGAAATAAGATGAGGATGCCCACTTTCACCATTCCTCTTCAACATTGTATTAGAAGTCTTAGCCACAGCAATAAGACAAGAAAGAGAAATAAAAGGCATCCCAAATGGAATGGAAGAAGTAAAACTTTCATTATTCGCCGATGACATTTTTATATGTATAATACTTTAAAGATTCCACCAAACTCTATTAGAACTGATCAATGGATACAGTAAAGTAACAAGTTACAAAATAAGTATTCAGAAGTCAGTGGCATTTTTATACAACAATGTTGACTGTTGAGAAAGATAAATCAAAAAAACAATCTCATTTACAATTTCATCGAAAACTATATAATACCTGGGAATCAAATTAACTAAGTAGGTAGAAGATCTGTTTTCAGAACATTCTGGAGTGTTTTAAAATCATTAAACACTATTCTTCAAACTACCCTCCCCACAACCACCACCATTCTGATTTTTAAGCGTTGTGGCATTTCAGTTTTGAGCAACATATCATTAGACTATTTTTTCCCCACCATTTCTATGCCACAGGTTGTTTTCTTCTTTAGTTAAGTGGTTATGGGTACTGTTCTCTAGATATAATTTCAAATTCAGAATAGGCATATAGACAAGACTCATCCAATTCAGATAGTAACATATCTCCAGTTTACCCAAAATTACTTCTTTGGTCTATATTATATATTGTTTGGGGGAATATAATTTCTCTTCACATTTATTTGAAAATTGCTGAGAATATTTACATGATAAAAACATATCAGATTTTTACCTAGACAGTTTTATTATCTTAATTAAAAATTAGAAAAATAGATAAATATAAATAATTAAATTTGGTAATTATAATATGCTCATAATAAGCTATTTGCCACTTTTCAAACATTAGATAAACAGCTATAGGTAGAAAATAAAATATACAGAGCAGTTTTAGTAAATAGTGAAACTAACAGGAGTCACTTAGATATTAAATAAGTGAGGAAAAATAAAATCTAAGATTAATTTTTATGTATGAAATGCCTGTGGTTAATATAGTATGCCTGTGCTAAATTTATGTAAAGAAGTCAGTGAGAGTCTCAAGAATAAAAATAATTGAAGAACTTGATTTATGATGAAAGTTTAATGGGTAACTTGGCTAGTAAATAACTGAGAAAGAAAATTCTAAGGAGGAGGAGGAATTATTCAGCATAGAGTATGGGGCATAATTAGAATGAAGTAAAATTAATAAGGAGAATTCAGGTCAACCATTAAGATAGAAAAAAAGAGAAATAACACAGCTTTGAGTTATGTCACATTATAAATCAGAAATTAATGTCAGTAATATTAGTTAGGCTCTTTTAATCTTGGCCTTAAAAATAAAATTTCTTAGACAAGAAACCAATAGAAAAGAAAATATATACAGTATATTAAAATATCTGAATAGACTCAATCTACTAATTTTGCTTTTGTCCACATCAAAACTGAAAATAAGTTGAGTTAAAATGAATGATTTAGTTAATGCTCCTAGAGCATTTTTTGTTGTTGTTTTTATTAAAAAGGATTTTGGATATACTAATAAACATTAGTTTAAATTGCCTGTATATAGAAAATTTTAAAGAGTCTGTGTGTATATGTATATACCTCTGGATACATTTCCACACTGACAAAAGAAAAAAAAGTATGTATATTATTTTCATTCTCTATTTCTCAATTATATATCATATAGACATGTTTTTGTTATTTTATGAGTACATATTTTCATTTAGACCCATAGTAATTGAAAATCATCATAATTTTTTTCTTTAGCAACTGAAAAATGAATACATTTTGAACATCCTATACCAAAGATACTATAGTAGCATCTTTATTTTAGAGCCATACCAGTTCATGAAAATATATGTGTATTCAAATTGCCTGCTACAACAGACATTTCTACTTGCATTGTTAGAAATGAAATATATATAGTGAGAATTCATTCATGATTTAAAACAAAATAAAATTTGTGCCATAATTAAAAAAAATAATGATTACAATAGTGATAATTTATGGTATTTAGTGCTAACATGCTAATATTTCCAGTGGGTAGAGTTGTAACTTGATGTACATTTTGAGAGAATAAGCAATAAGGCAAATTCTTTACATAGGAAATATGTAGCTTTTCCTGTGTTACCCTTATTATTTTGATATCTTTTTTACTTAATTAGCATGCTATAAATTAATTTTTAAATTGATTGTGGAATGTATTAGCTGATATACTGTCTTGTTAATCTACTTTACTTAAAATGATCTGAGTTTCCTAGTATTTAAACTTAACTGAGAACTCTCTCCTTGACAAGACACAAAAACATTCTGTAGAGCACAGATTCATATTAAAACATAGTATTTGGGTGGTGGTAAACACAAAATGAAATATAAAAATGATGTATTATAGAATTGTACACTTCATACCTATATAATTTTATTGTCCAATGTCACCCCAATAAATTTAACAAAAATATTTAAAACTTAAAAATAAAAACATTTTATTAGACAATTCTATAACTTACACAGTGATCATCCTAATAATTCTATTGCTCATCTGACATCACACATAATCAGAAACTAATATATTGTATGCCAGCTATAATTAAAATATTTTTAAAATATTTTTTAAAAATATTATAAAATTCTCAAAAACTTCTTTTGAAATCTCACTACATCTTAATTTGCAGTAATATTAGTCATGTTTATTTGGCATAGAATAAAAATTACGACCTTAACAAAACATTATTACTTTTTAATAATTTCTGAAACAATCCAAAAAAGATTACATGATTTTGTTTTACAACTAATCTGTAACTATTTTAATAGATTTTAAAGAATAGAAGCAATAGGTTTAAGGTATAGCTCAGAAATTCACATTTAATGATTAACCAAGTTTTTGATACCAGTGGTCTTTAGACCACTTTCAAGAAATATATAAGCTGAAAATTATTCTATGTGTATATTATGACTTTACATTTCTACTAGAAACATGAATATTTTGTATTTCATAAATCTATGGAGAAATACATCTACATGGTTCATAAATGTTAGCCCTATTGGAACAAGTATGGTAGACTTCTTATTTAACTTCTTAGTTTACTTAGTGATCCAGTTCTCTTCTTCATTACCTGGTTACATACTACAGTCTTTGACTAAGGATCCAGCAGAGTGTGGAAACATCCCACTCCATAGTTTGAATAATGGAAATGTTGAAGACGGATGACATCCAATAAAGTGAATTGACAGGGAAATACAGATAAGCTGGCATATTGAACGTCAGACAGTTTGAAGGAAATGAGTAAACTCTAGTGTGGCTACTCATAGATTTTGGCTCTAGGTTGTCAATTTTAATGTCTCCATCATCCTCAGGCAAACTGGGAACTACTGCTACTGTTAAACTACATCTTACTGGTTTTAAGTAACACAATTGTTAAAGAAATAACATTTGTTAAACTGCCTTTTGTTATAAAAGTAGTGTAGCTTTCTTAGAGAAAATCTGGGAAATATATAAAAGTTAAAAGAAGAAAATAAAATTATCTGTATTTTATCTAATCAGATAACATTTGAATTTATGCATTTCCACATCAAATATACACATAAGTGTATGTGTGCATGCATATTAAATTGAATGATTTCATATAGATATGCACACAGAAGGGTACACAAATCATAATTGTGCAGCTTCATGAATTTTCACATAGTGAAGACACTACTCAGAATAAGAAACAGAAATTAATTAGACCCCAGAAACCCAATCTTATGGCTGTATAAATCTCTACTCTCCCTTCTATATAAGTTTTTCTTATCCTGACTTCTGTCTCAGTGTAGAGATTAGTCAAACATTAAAATTTATATGCTTGCAATCATATAGTATGTATTGTGTTGTAAAAAACTTATAATATGTACTTTTTGCACTCAACTTTATGTTCATGAGATTCATCCAAGTGATAACTTGTAACGATACTTTGTTCATTCTCGGTATTATATATCATTCCATTGTATGTATAAAACATAATCTATATAACCATCTACTATACGCAGGCATTTAGGTTGCTTCCAGGTATTGCCTATACAGCTCTGTTCTCACTGTCTTTGACATGTCTTTAAATAAATTTTATTGGGCTTTTGAATATAGAAATATGTGCAAATCATACTGAATAGCTGTATGTTTTCACAGAAAATAAAAAGCTTATTGATGTAGCTAGCATACGAAGAAATAAACCATTACAATATCTAAGAATTTCCAGCTATGTATGATATTGATATTATATGAAAAAATATAAAGTCTTGGGATACAGCTATGTTGCTCAAAAGAGAATTGGCTTTTATGTCTGTTTTAATAGGGGCCCAATCACCTTAATCCAATCACAGTTTTAATCTCAGTCCCAGTCTAGACCATTACTCAACAGAGTGTAGAACTTCATTAGTTCTAACAGAAAGGATGGAACATTTACCAGGCTGTCTCCTCCTTGGTAGTCTGAGAAATATGGTTTTCAGCTCTGCAGCCTCATGACTGCTGTAAGATCTCTTCAGATTCACTCCCACTTTCTGCCAAGCATTTTAACCTCACCCCCATCACTTCCAAATCAGGAGAAATTGTATCTGTAATTTTTAAAACAAAAGTTGGATAGTTCTCTTGTGCAATTTCATCCTGCTTTTTTCTCCTACTTTGTATTGTTATGTTATTCACTATTTAATGTCATAACATAATAGATCTTTTATTTTCAAGCCTAGGGTCCTTTTATTCCCTCTAATTTTGGCTTTTGGCTTCTGTGATCTGCCTCACACTGTGACAGAGTTGGATGGAGTGCATGTGCTGTACTCAGACGTTGATTAGAGAGAGGTTTCCAGCTTGAGTCACGTGTGAAGATGTTCCTTGATTGTTCAAAAAAAAATCATTGACCTCCATACTATTCTCTGGTTGCAGAAGGCCAGAATTTATCTTTTAACAAGGTAGCACATACTACTGTTAGGTTTACCTGCTTATCATTTATACATCTTTTGACTATATAATCATAAGGTAATCATTTAATTAGTATTCTACATGATTCTCAAATTTGTGATTTAGATGTGAATCTAGAAAATTACTAATGTAGTATTTTCTGTTAGCATTAGCTTACCTTAAATACTCATTTGACCTACAGTGCTATTTTATAATATACTCATTTTATTTTTAAACAGTAAAAAATATAAGCAGTAAAAATTACAGAAATGTTACATTTCAGAGAAAAGGGGTGCATATGTGTGTGAACAAAAGCTTGCCACTCATAAAATGTAAACAAGATAAAGGTAAAATCACTTTCTAAAAATAAGCCTCCAGGAAATACTTGACATTTTCAAGAAGATGTTTGCCCTCTAATATCATTATTTGCCTTTTCCATCTGTTTTTTGAGGTGCTTGAAAATTGCAAGCTTTCGCTTTTTTTTTTTTGAAAACTAAAGAATGAGAATAATAATGAGATGCTTTCAGATAGACAAATGCCACAATGAACAATGAACTGAAATCAAAATTAAAATAACTCCTTTACCCCTTTTTATCTTTTAGACCTCAACTGCCACGGTAAATGTGGTGGTGACAGATGTCAATGACAATGCTCCAGTGTTTGACCCCTATCTTCCTAGAAATTTATCTGTGGTGGAAGAAGAAGCCAATGCCTTTGTGGGTCAAGTAAGGGTAAGTGGAATATGTGTTAAATGATGGAGCATCAGAATTACTAAAAGCAGTCAGTGAAAGCACTTAGGTGTTAAGGCAAGATTCTTATAAAGTGCATTTATTCTCAATTACTGTGCCGAAGTCTTCAAGGTTTTATTTTTATAAATCAGATTTGGATTTAGCATATTAAGCTTGTTGATATATGTTTTATGACCCTTGTGTAATCTACACAATTGATTTGAGAGTATTATTTTCTCATTTAATATATATTTTTATTTTCTGAAATTATGATAAAGTATATTTAAAGAACTATGTGATTCTCTATATCATTAAGAATGAATTTAGAAATGCATACCTCAAAATATAAATGTTTAGATGTAAATTCATTTGGTGTGTGAATATGCCTTTAGCATCACTATATACCTTAAATGCCCAGCATATTCAATATTTATTTCTAAGAATGTTCTCCTGATTTCTAGCTGGACATATTAGCCAGTTTCTATGATTCCTTTGATGAAAAATCCTATTTCTTTTTTTTTTTTTAAGCAGAGACAGTACTTCCTTAGTTGGTCCATGCTTATTCTTGAATATAGCTAATGTTTAAGAAGCCATAAGGAAAAATTTTGAGGAAGGTCTATATATTTTGAAGTATCTAACATGATAAGGCATCTATGTGGTCCTCAGAAAAAGAAGATTCCTTCTCTAGAATGGAGTGAGACACTCAGGTTTCTTGAGTTTTGGTTTCAGGATCCTACTTCTACCCTGTTAAGGCCTTGAATTTTAACAGGAGATTTCTGGTGCTTTGAAGTATATCTTCTATATAATTCAGCCACTCTTACATTCAAAGGGTGTGGTTTTCAGTTGAATCCTCTCTCTGGCAGAGAGAGAGATTCTTCAAATGCTGTCTTCCTTCTGACTTTCAAACCATGCCCTGATGTTTTGATTAGCTAGTTTGAGTCCCTTCATTTTTTTTCCCCTCAAATCCTAGATATAACAACTACCAACTCCACAGTCATTATTATTGTAATTGTCACTGTCTCTTTTAAATGCTGGAGTGACTGAATCAGGCATACGTACCCTTATGCCTTTATTTTATCCCAGTTTACAAGAGGAGTCTCGTTAATTGTAGTGTTGCAACATGTGAGGGGGTTTAATACCATGTGGCCAGCAAGCCATTCACCTCTAGAACCCCACAAAATGCCTCTGGTGTCAAACATTTTACTGTGGATTCTACAAGAAAAACCTGGATACAAAGATTCAGGTATAAATAATTTTTTTAGTTTAATACTAATTAACTTTTGATATATTTATCAGGTATAAATAACTTTTTGAGTACAATACTAATAGGGAAGTGAAGCAGTGATGCAGAGAAGAGGTGGCAGCCAGGAAAAGGATTGCTACTAATCACCTATTATAAGGAGGACTGGAACTTAATCTCAAGGGCAAATTCTGGAAAATGGCACAAAACACATTTTCCAGAACTATTGATCCTGAGAACTAATGGGTCTTACAGATTCATACACTACATCCTGAGAGTTCTTGGTCACCCATGCTGTGAAGGGTGACCCATTTTCTTCACTTACTGCCTCCTGTTCAAACAAACAACCAGCTCTCTGCAATTCTTATATAAGGTCATTCAGTCACAGTGCAGAAGCTAATAGATAGGAAGTTGGCCAGAGAGAATACTTGCTCTGAGGGATAGATATAAGGCACTAACAGCTTCTGTTATACCAAGCAAACAAGGTGATAAAATTCTTAAAAGGGGCATGTGCAGAAAACAGAAAAGAGGCAATACTGAAGTTGATTCATGAAGGATGAATACTTGTGAGAAGCAAATCGAGAGGGTTTAAAAACTGTTTAGAGAAAGTAATTGCATGAATAAAAGCATAAATAAGTAAGAGCATGTGGTGCATCCTAATTAAAGTAAATAAATGTGCCATATCATAAACATTACTCTGTGTCATGGGAGGAAATGGGAGATCCCTGTAAGGTTTGAGATGTGACATCATCAGATTTTTATTTTATAAAGATTACTGATGAGTAGATTATAACGGAATTGTTTTTAATATAAATCTTTTTTAAAAAAATTATAATTGAGATACAGCATTACTTTAATTTTATGTGTATAATAAGGTGATTGGACATTTATATACCTTGCAAAGTGATTATCACAAGGTCTGGTAACCATCTGTCACAGTACAAAGTTATTGCAATATTATTGACTGTATACCTCATGCTATACATTATATCCTGTGAGTTATTTATTTATAATCATAAATCTGCCCTGCTTAGTTCCCTTAAAATTTTTTGTCCATTTCACCCACATCAACCTTTGGTTACTTATCAGTTTGTTCTCTATATCTGAGTCTATTTTATTTTGTTTGTTCATTTGTTTTATATAAACGAAATCATATGGTATTTGTCTTATTCTGTCTGACTTTTCACTTAACATAATATTCTCTTGGTCTATCCATGTTATTGCAAATTTTAAGATTTTATTCTTTTTTATGGCTGAATAATATTTCATTACACACACACACACACACACACACACACACACATACACACTGCATTTTCTTTCTCCATTCATCTATCAATGGACACCTAGATTGTTTCCATATTATGCATTATAAATAATCTCTCTATCTTTTTTAATTAGTTTTTTTGTTTTTGTTTGTTTTCTTAAGATTAATGCCCAGAACTAGAGTTGCTGAATTTTATGGTAGTTTATTTAATTTTTAATTTTTTTAGGAACTTTCATACTGTTTTTGATAGTGGCTACATCAATTTACAATCTCACCAACAGTGCACAAGTGTATTCTTTTCTCCTCATCCTCACCAACACTTGTTTCTTGTCTTTCTTATGATTGCTATTCTAGCAGGTATACACAGTGCTTGATGTTGTCTCAGAGATCTTTTATGCTATCCTCATTCTTTTTAATTATTTTTTTATTGTGCTTTCCCAGTTGGGTGATTTCCATTATTTGATATTCCTGATCACTATTCCATTCTTCTGCATCATCTGAATTATTGATTTCCTCTAGTATATTTTTTATTTCAGTTGTTACATTCTCCAGTTCTGCTTGTTTTTTTTTTTTTGCATTATTAATCCCTTTGTTGACGTTGTCACTGAGTTAACCCACTGTTCTATAGAGTTTGATGAACATCTTTGTGACTATTACTTTGAACTCTGTATCTAGTAGATAGCTTACCTCCACTTTGTTTAGTTCTCTTTCTGGGATTTTGTTTTGTTTTGTTGTTTGAAACATATTCTTTTGTCTCCTAATTTTGCCTGTATGTTTCTATATATTAGTTAGATTAGCTACATCTCCTGGTCTTGAAAAAGTGGCCTTATATAGGTGTCCAGGGGGCAGGGCAGTAATACAATTTCTCCTGGTCACCAGATCCAGGTGCTCAGGCTGTGTTCCCTGTGTGGGCTAGTGTGGCCTCCTGTTGTGCCTGGGCTATAAATGCTATGGACACACTAGATGAGACTGGTCCCTGGCCTGGCCACAACTGTTGTAAGTATGCTGGTGTGCATGGTAGCCCTGGCTGGTAGGTTTGACTGCCACTGCTTCTGGCACAGTGGTGTGCAGAATAGGCCTCTGATTTGGTTTAACTGTAAGGTTCAGCCTCAACTATTGCAAACACACTGCTGTTCCTTCATGTCAACTGAGGCTACTCACCAGATATGGCAGGGCAGGAGGTACTTTACAGGGGTAACAGCCAGAGTGGGTCCTCAGAAAAATGCCACCATAGAGTAAAAAATGTTAGCAACTTTAATGAAGTGAGTCAGAAATGGTGGCTGCCGGTGTCAGACCAGATAGTTGGAAAGAGAATTAAAAAGAGGGACAAATGGCACCTACCAGCACTTCTGTCCCTGGAGAAAGTTCCAACAGATCTCTGCCCTTCCAGCACACATCCTAAAATTAGTCAATGTATCACTTTTACCTATAACTCAAGTGCTTTTCAAACTGCTGCCTCTGAGCTGTGACTTGGAAAAAGTGCAACCTTGGTTTCCTACAGCTGTTCGGCTCTTCTAGGACATAAGCCCTGATGGTTTTCAAAGCCTTATGGGACTCCTCTTCCTGGTGTTCCTCCAGATTTGTGATATTCCTCCTGCTGAGAGTGGTGGGTAGAGTGGGTCCTGATTAGATTAAGTCTCTGCCCCCTCCTACCCATCCCAATGGGATTTTCTTTATATCTTTATTTGTAGAAAACTATTCTGTTCTGCTAGTCTTCAGGCTGTTCTCAGATAGCTGTTCTACATGTAGTTGTAGTTTTTGTGTCAATGAGAACAAGTGAGCTCAAGATCTTTCAACTCCGCCACCTTGAACCCTAAGCTAAGAGCCTTGCTCTTCAATGCCCATTTAGCTCATCCATGAAATGTTGTTTCTTGTATTTGAGGAACACTTCTTGCAACAAACATGTCTCCTGATTGCTGTGACACTCAATAATGGAAGATTCTAAATCCAGAAAGCTGAATTAGAAGGCACTGATAATAGCCCAGACATATGAGGCTTGAACTAATATAATCATCTAATCATAATATAATTAAATTATATTACAGTTGTCACTCCAGGATGCTACATTTATGAAAACTGAAAAATTCATTTAGTTATATCCATCAGCTATTCAGATACAATCAACAGGTATTGAAATCATTTAGGAAAATTCTTTCCAATTTCTCTTAATTTACTGAGGATTGGAGAGATAAAGCCCACATGAAATATACAAAGGATAACACATAAGTAGATATTAGCATGAATTTTTATGTAATTTTATTTTTCTTTTAACTTGGTTTGCCACTTTTTTTAGTGGTTCTTTGTATTTAAGATTTTTTTCTAGTTCTTAAGTTTGATGAGAAAAGGTTTGTTTAACTTATTTCAACATTAAAAATGAAAATATAGACCTTAGAACTTATAATTTGATAAAACAGTAATTGTCCTGGTCTTTAGACAATAATTTGTTTTCTTAAAAACTAAATGAGCTTGAAAGTACAAAAGAAGAAGAGGACATCTAAAGCAGGTGCATCCAACTGATTCTGTTCCAGAGAAGTTGTATTGTTCATAGGATGGAATTTTGATAGATCATAATGGTCTCTAGTTGTTGCCTAGTGGTAATTGTATGATACATTCATGTCATTAAATGACTCATGCTCTTCATATAAAATTTAATTTTAATCATCACCAAAACTATTAAGATATACTTAAACCAAGATATGTATGGTTAGTTATTTTAGTGAATTTGAGTTACTGACTCTGAGTTTTCTAATGATGTTTGGTATGAATAATCTAATATTTAGATTCAACTGCTAAAGATTCTTTTTTATTTATTAAGGTAGCATTATAGTATCAGACTTTATTAAATAAGAAATGCCCACAAAGCAATATTTATAGGTTATATTTATAGGGTAAAATAGTTTTATTAGCATATTAAAAAATAAACTACCAGCTAGTAATTTTTAACATTGAATTTGCTGCACACAGTTATAGTGTACCACACTTTAATTTGAGAATGCTCTCCATATTCTCAAAGCACTTACAGTAACAGTATAATTGAGGAGAAAAAAAAGTATGAAGAATAAAAACTAGCAAACACAGTAAAAATATATTCTGTGTCTATTTAAGTATCAAATGTGCATACCAATTATTTACTGAAAGGAATGAGAAATATCACAAAGAACTAAGGTGGCTATGTCAGGGTTCATGGAAAAATGAATCATTTGCAGAACCTTGACAAACTAGTGACATTATCAATTAAAAACAAAAAGAAATAAAGCAACCAGGAGGATGTGATACAAAACAGAATTGAGCTGAAGAGGCAACATGGGAACCAGTCAATAGTCTGACAATAATGGAATATTTGTTTAGAAGAGTTCTGGAAAATTGATTAAAAATATGTTGAGTTCAGATGGAGAAGGCCAGGAAGGCCTAATGAAATAGCCACTGATACAAAGACTTTTACTTGTCAATGTAATATTTTGTTTAGTACTCTTCACAGTATTTCACAGGAGATGGAATCTACAGGGTCTGTATGCATATTTCTGACTGAACCACAAGCATGATAATAGCTCATCTTTCGAGTAGGTCTTGGATATAAGAGACCTCATACCAGCTACTGCAGAGCTCTATGTTGATTCCAGGTCTCTGAGTGTGCAGATAGCCAGCAGGAAGTGAAAGAGAGTGGAAGGGGAGGTGGGGGAGGGAGAGAAAGGGAGGGAGGGAGAGATTATGCAGTAGAGAAGATATTTTTAAAGTTTATGTATGTATTAATTTACTCATTATTGTTAAATAAGGTAAACAGGTGATGATAAAGCTAGATATATTGTTCAGATTGTCATTTTAAACAAGTATATTAATTGCTTGGATGTGTCTCTCAAATTTTATTTATTCCTAACACTGAAGCACCTGCTATGAATAAATAATTCATTCTAATACCTAAGAGGCAGATGAGTTTGGTTCCATTATGAATCCTAAGTCTTCAGAAGTGGGGAATCATGATGCTTAGTTCAATATAATGTGTGTTATTTTTATTTGTTTCTCAACAAATGTCTGATGGGTTTGATCTTGAGTCTGGGTTGGAGAATGAGGAAAAGATAAAGGAAAACCCATTTCAGTAAACAGTATTTTGGATACAGGGTCACAAAGAGAACTTCTTTGTACTTGACTAACAGAATTTAGCATGAAGGAGAATGATGTAGTGTTTTCACTTTGGCACTTTTGCCATAGTAGGTGCTTCAATGCATCACTATGTGTGCATATTTTGGACGATTGGAGGTTTAGGGGAAAGCAGTGGAGGGAGGAAGCCTTAGAGCTCATATCAAAGGCTTCTAACCTTCATGGTAGCATCTTATTGAGGGGTTTCTTAGGGACCTGAATTCTCCTTAAATTGTTCAGCTCTGTTTTTCTCAGCAGCCCTTGGTATCAATGCCTGCACAGATGCCTGCATCAGAGAAGGCATGCATGGCAACAGCAGTACTTGTTAAGTTTTAAAAAGTTCTAAGCATTATATACATAGAGTGAACTACTTCCCAGCAAACTTCCAATTAATACCTTGTAGAAATTATTATGCTGAACCAACAACTTCTTTTATCTCTATGTAACAAAAATAAAGCCCTGAGAACAAAATGTTCTTTCAGTTCTAAAACTAAAGAGGCTGAATTTATTTAACCTGAAACACAAATGTATTTCCAGTGTAAGATCTGCATGCTAGATATCAGCTATGGTGACTATGGTGACGTGGTAGTGATTTAGTTTTAAACTCTTAAAGCACTTTTAAAATCACGAATAAACTGCAGTGTCCAGTAGGGTAGAAATGGTATCAATAAAAAGAATGATTAATGAATAAAATTTAATCATTTTTACATAAAAACGATATTCTCTTCAAGTAGATAATTTTATGTTTCACTTTGTTCTCAAATTATCTCCTTTCTCCAAATAACCATAGTCAGACTCTCATTATTTCTCACCCTTTTACAAACACAGTTCAATTACAAGAGGTATTCCACAATGCAACAAATAAGGCTCACCTCCAGCTACTACTTTTACAACTTTACCTTTTGTAATAATAACCTGCTTATAATTACTAATATATTTTCTCAGAACTTTCCCATGTCTCTTTGACTCTGCTCATTTCTTCTTTCTTCCTTCTTAATTTAGGTAACTCATTCATGAAAATTCTAGTCATACATAATCTTCTAAAACAACTTTTCTAAATTTTTTATGTGCTAATTATTTCCTACTCATGGCCCTATAATACACTATGCACAACTTTTCGATAGTACTTACTAAAGGACATTAAAGTTACTTATTTATCCAAATTTCTTAAAATTAGAGAATGTGTCATATTGATCTTAGAAACCTCACTACCTAACCCAACATTTGGCCTTTAGAAGATGATAAATTAAATTAGAAATATATTAAAATTATCAAAAAGTAAATTCCTACACCAAAGATTTATAAACGTTATTGAAAGACAAGAGATATAATAAATGTCAACATTGAAACACATTTTTAGTGTGCCTTACTCACATAAATATGTAAGTTTTCTTGATAGAGAAAAAGTTTTAATATTAGATATCTACTTTTAAAATTTTAGCATGTGGAATAGTACACATAGAGTTTATTTAAAAAGCAGTGTTAATGCAAGGAACAACTGAAATTTATGTTGGTATAGGACAAAATATTTACTGACTGGAAAGATGTTCCCAGGTATAAGATTACAAGGAGGAAAACTGTAACAGACACACTACCAGCCTGTTTGATTATATATTTAGAATCGGGTTTTTCATTCACCTATTTAAAATACATACTCTATTTAAATTATTTTAATATTTATATAAGAAGAAATACCAACTTTTTTGCCTTACAAACCTGTGCTCCGTTGATCTAGCTGTGTCTTTTAATGCTTTATTACTTATTTATGAGATACAACTTTATGCAAATTGCACCTCTGTTTTAAGTCCGATGAGAATTCATGGCTTATTCACTTAAGTTGAATTCAGCTATTCTCTACAAATGTTATATAGCTCACTACAATTGCACTGACTTTACTCCCTAACTGAGGAAGAAGCTTGGCAAACAAATAAAGGTTTTACAGGAAGGATTCTCACTAACTCTGAAGCCTTTTATTAAGTCCACATCTTGTCCTTTAAACTTTAAGAAAAATGTCTAATATATAGAAAGTGATTGGAATGTCAATGCACAATTTAATGAATTATTATAAACCAAAATGTAAGTACAACCTGAGCATATAATGCATCACCAGGAAAGCCCCCTGCATACCTCTTTCTAGTTGCAACTACTTTCCTTCACTTACAATTAACCACTATAACAATTTCTTGCTTTCTATTGTACATTTGCCAATTAAAAATGCATCTATAAACAGTATAGTTTAGTTTTGTCTTTTTCAATGAATATAAACAGAATTGTAGAGTATATATGCTTTAGGATCTTACTTCTTTTATTCATCTTTATCTTTTTAAGATTCAGCTACATTTCTGGCTGTTTATATATTTTGTTTGCTGTATGTGGCTAGGTCACAATTCATTTTCACATTCTATTATTGATGAATATTTTAGTGTTTTCCACTTGAGACTATAGTAATTAATGCTGTTGTGAATACTTTTATATAATTTCCCCTGGTACACATGTGTCTGAGTTTCTCTATGTTGTGAGTGTGAGTATATTTAACTTTATTGAAAATGCCAAATTGTTTTTCATAGTGACTGTGCCAAGAATTTTGAAAGTTAATAATGATGCCCATCTGCATTCTTGATGTATCAGTCTTTCTAATATGGACCAATCTGGCATGGTTTTAGAGATATCTTATTGTGGTCTTGATCAACATTTCTCTAATGAGATTGAACATCTTTTCATATATTTAATAGCTATTTCATTTTTTTCTCAAAATGCCTATCTGTCTCTTATCCATTTATCTATTGAGTTGCTATTAATTTTTCTTCTTGAATGTTCTTTTTTATCTGTGGGAGTTTTTTATATATTCAGGATATGAATTTTTTTCTGTTACATGTTTTTCAGACATCTTCACAAGCTCTATAGCTAAAATGTCACTTCTTTAAAGGTGTCTTCTGATATGTAGAGTTTTTAATTTTAAAATTACCAACTTTATCCAGCATTTTCAATTGTTAGTTTTTATTCTCAGATTGTGAAGATATTTTTTACATTGTTTTAAGAAATATTTTTCTTTTGTTATATGTATTAATTTTTCTGTACAATGTGACATACAAATTCACTTTTATTTTCTTCTATTTAAATACATACTTATTTAGTAAGCAAACTTTTTTCTTATAGAATTTTCACAGGTCCTTATACGTCATTAATACATTTTAAATTGATCTCTGTCTATAGTGTATCTATAGTGTAACATTAGAGACAATTTTTTTTTTAATGTGACCATCCAGTTTTCCCAGTACCATTTGTTGAAGACACCATCCTTTCCCTTTTACGTACTCTTGGATATTTTGTTAAAGAGTATTTACCTGTATAGATGTGGGTTTATTTATGAGATTTCTGTTTTTTACATTTGGTCTATTTGTCTGTTTTTATGCTATATCATACTATTATAATTACTGTAGCTTTGTCATTTATTTTGAAATCAGGAAGTGTGATGCATCCAGTTCTGTCCTTCTTTCTCAATATGTCTTTGCCTATTCAGTGCCTTTTGTGATTCCATGTGATCTTAGGATTATTTTCTATTTCTATAAAAAAAAATGTCATTAGTATTTTGATAGAGATCTTATTAAATTTCTAATCAATTTGGGAGTATGGGCATTTTAACAATATTAATTCTGTCAATTTATGAACATGGATTCTTTCTATTTATATATGTCTTCTTTATTTTTTATAAATGTTCATTTGTTTTGTCAATATATTTTTTTCATCAATGTTTCATCCACAAGAGACAAAGAGACAAAGAAGGTCATTATATAATGATAAAATGGTCAACTAGTTAGAAAATTATAATAATTATAAATTTATATGCATACAGTATCAAAAGTACCTAAACATACAAACAAACATTGAAAGATCTGAAGTGAGATTTAGACAACAAAGTAAAAATAGACTTCAGGGCCCCAGTTTAATTATACGTAGAACATCTAGACAGAAAATTATTAAGAAAAGAGTGGACTTGGACAACACTAAAGTCCAACTGATTCTGATAGATATATACAGAATATATATCTGTGTGTGTGTGTGTGTGTGTACATACATATATAGAAAAATATGCATACTTTTTGAGTGCACATAGAATATTCTCGAGAATGAATAACATTTTAGGTCACAAAACAAGTCTTAATAAATTTAAGAAGATTGCAATTATACCAAATGCCTTTTTCAATCACAATGGGATAAAACTAGAAATCAATAACAAAAACAAAAATGAAAAATTTACTAATATGTAGAAATTAAACAATATAGTCTTGAACAACCAATGGCTCTAAGAAGATATCAAAAATAAATTAGAAAGTAACTCAAGACAAATGAAAACAAAAACACAATATATCAAACATATGAGATGTAACATAAACAGTACCAAGAGGGAAGTTTATAGCAATAAATATCTACATTAAACAAGAAAAACCTCAAATATACAAAATAACTTTACAGTTCAAGGAAATAGAACAAGAGGAGACATTACAAGTGAAGCCACAGAAATATAAAGGGTCATACAAATTGGGTAACTTAGAAAAACCCCACAAGATTGTATTGTATTAATGTCTCTATTTATATGCTATCATACTTCCCTGTACTTTTTTCATAATACACATTAAAATTCAAAATTATTTATTTGTGTGATTTTTTTAATCTTTATTTTGCCTATTAGAATGTAATTTTCAGGAGGGCTGGTTAAAAGCCCTACTATATGCTGTAATTGTGCAATGCATCTTTACTTTATTACTGCAGGTTATTGCTCCAGTAATTTTAAAAGGCAATTATGGTTTAATATCTACTTTTTCCTAGTTCAAGTGACATTAGATAAAAGAGCACTTTGCTCGTGCCCTTCTTTACAGCACTGACACCTAATATGCTGTTCTGTACACATTTGACAATAAATTTGTATGAATGAATGAATGAATAAATGAAAGCATATATGACTGAGTCAAATAAAATTTGAACATAATCTTTTTGTATTTTTATGCATTTATATATTTTTTAATATGAGAGTGGGGCAAAATAACACTATTCAGAAAATTCAGTTAATATTTCCTGAGATGGAAACTCAGTTCTACACCAAGGCATTAATGTGAACAAGGTACATTCTCTGCTGTTTTAGAATTTGCATTAGATAACAGAGGTACAAATGCAAATAAATATATACAATGAAATGCAAAAAGTGCTGAGACTGATGTGTACAAAGGGGAAACTAATTTCATTTAACTCAGCATTAGATGATTATATAAAAATATTTTTATTTATATTTGTTTATTTGGTGTTATTTGATAAAAAAAAAAAAGCATTGGTTTCATGTCTACACAAAATGTTCTAGAAAAGTGCTCCATTGAGAAATGTTCTTTGTTAACATGCTTTCCTGAAAGGCAAAAGGATTTCTTGTGTATTTATTCTTTATCTGTATTCCTACTTTCTATATATTCAAGATAGGCTTTCTAATTTCAAATAGTATTTAGTATTAAGTATGCAGCTCTACTTCAAGGCTTCTTTAAATCAATTTCTTGCCTGTTTCTATTTATATGAAGTTCCAAAAAGGCCTAGTTAAAAGATACCTAAAACAACAGAATATTGCTTAAGTTTTAGAGCAAGTCATTGCATCCAAATCTTCATATATTGACTCATTCAGCTTTTATGAAGCCTGCCATTATAATTGGAAAAATGTACAAACTGTTTGTGGATTATTGACAATTTTATATAAAATTCAAAATTCAGATTTGAAACGTGACTATTAGTCTAAAGGTCATGTTTTCCATCATCTCTCTGAACCTTGTAGTATACCTTGACAGGCCATGCTTTTATAAAGTACTTACATAAAATCAATTATGACAAGGAAAATAAGAATATTTTTGTCTACTTAAGATGCAGTAGTTTTTCTTTGGGACAAAAGAAAATTAATTATTCTTTATATCTGAGACTAATATTCATTAATTATTAGTTTATGCTTATTTTTCATGTTTATATCAGTTTTCAATGAAGTTAATTTTAGATAATCTGAACAGATTGGCTTAAAGGGTAAGATTTAAGATTTATGGTACATTCCATGGTATATTATCATGAAGATTTGTGTATATCATTATAATAGAGAGAACAAGAAAAAGGTAGAAAAAGCAAAAGTTTTAGATTGAAAAAAATCTAAATTGGAGCTTTAGTTCTGCTATTTACTAGTTTTATAGATTCATCAATTCATTTAAGTTCTTATAACATCAGGTTTCCCATCAGTAAAATAAGGATAATCACAATGATATGATGATTAAAAGGGATAATGTAAGTAAAAGCAGCTTTTAAATTAGAAGGCACTAAACAAATATCAGTTACAATGTATATGTGTGTGTGTGTGTGTGTGTGTGTGTGTGCATGTGTGTGTGTGTGCATGTGTTTGTGTATAAACATACATATATACATACACACATATACATAATTGTGTCTAATTGGCATGTAGCACTTCATTTGCATCTGCACTCAACATCCAACTTTATTCACAGAATACATTTAGTGACTGATAATAGCAAAGATTTGATATAATTCTTTGTATTTTAATTTTGTTTCTTTTTAAATAAGTAATTATGACATCTTTAAGAACAATTAAGTAGCTAGTATTAAGGAACATATATTATGCCTCTTCATATCTCCCGCCAAGCATAGTATCTGGCAAATATTACATGTTTAACACATGCAGGTAAATGAATGATTAAAGTAACAGTTCTGATATTAAGAACATGAAACAATGTAACAACTTAAACCCCCATCAATTAGTTAAGGGTTGCTTTTTCAAAATTTGTAGGTTAATTACAAACAATGATTTGTAGCATGTGTTTATAGAGTACTTTAAGACTTAAATTATTTTTCCATTTTATTGGCAAGACATCTTAGATAGAATAAATTAATGGTAACTGTAACATAGCTAATAAGTAAAGGAGGTGGGAATTAAAAGGTAAATATTTTAAGCCAAAATTATGATATTCTTTTAACTGCCCTATGCTAAGATAAATTTTTTTTGCGAGAGTATCATGATTAGAATATTGTTTTTCGACCAACACAAAGTTGACATCTACAAGTGTTTCTGCTTGTAGACTAAATAATACCTTGCTCTGCCTCCCTTTGAAGACTTAGATTCTCTCTCACTTATAAAGGAGGAATCAGCAGCATTTTGTCAATATTTTTCTTTCATTTATATAAATTACATCAATGTATTTTCTACTCTAGTATGTTGATGATTCTTTTTATCTTTCATTTGTCTTTCCTTGAATTAATATTTATAAAGTGCCTATTATGTATGGAGCACTGGACTCAATCACAATGTTGTAACAAGCAGAAGTATTTCTGTTCTCATGGATCTCACAGACTAATGAAGTGTCACATATTCAATAAACACACCATTAGATACAAAAGTAAGCATTGTCATGAACAATGTGAGGGAGAATAGAGAATAGTCTGAATTTGTGTAACAAGGATCCTCCTATATATTGAGAGGCTTGAGAGAGCCCCCTGTGAGGAATAGCGATGTAAACTGAGACCTGAAGAAAAGGTAGATAACTGTGAAGACCACTTCAGTAGAAGATGCAAAGACAAAAACAGATTTAAAAAGTTTAACATGACAATAAATAGATAAATAAATAACTCACTGAGGAATGAGTGCAGCAATGGAGATAACATATGTTGATCTTTTTATTCCACCTGAATTGGGATATGAATGGATTATAGCAAGACAACAGACATAGTAGGAAGTGATTCTCTTTCTCTCTCTCTCCTCTCTCTCTCTCTCTCTCTCTCTCTCTCTCTCTCTCTCTCTCTCTCTCTCCCTCTCTCTCTCTCTCTCTCTCTCTCTCTCTCTCTCTCTCTCTCTCTCTCTCTCTCTCGTGTGTGTGTGTGTGTGTGTGTGTGTAGTGATAATTTCTTCAGCAGGTTTAAAGGCTGATGGAAATAGATTAAGTAAAAAAGGATATGGAAGATGCTGGAAAGAGAGGCAACGTAGTCCCAAGAACATAGCTCTGGGGATGTAAGAGGGTATTGATTCTATTGATGGAGGTTCTCCTCAATTTTGGTAGCAGGAGATTGAAGACATGAATAGATGGTGAATGGTTTATAGATTTATTTTGAAATGATTACCTCTAAGTCTAAAAGCAATCAGCGAAATTCATAGCTCTGGACATATTGCATATTGTATTTCCTGGATTTCATGCTATGACTTCCATTGACTTCACTGAAGTATTTTTTCCCCACTAGTATCACTTTAGACTAGATTGCTGCAGACCAAAGAATAATATAAGAGGAATCAGTGAATTTTTTGGAAACTTAGGTTTTTATTTTTCTACTTGAATTTTGAGTTGCTACATAATAATAATCTTCAAAGCATGGATTTTTGTGATATGACTCTTAATTTCCATAATTAAAATAACTAAACTATTTAAAAATAAATTCTGAATTGTTTTTATGTTATCTTACTGCTTATCTCTCTGGGCTCCAATCTATCATGCATTTAGAATAATTTATAATGCTGCACCAATTATAACAACCTCCATCCCTAAACAAAGATCACAAAACAATGGCATTTCAGTACCGTAAATTCAAATCCAAGTTCTTTTATTGGCTAACTGTAGAAACCTGAACAAATTTCTGAGTTTTTCTGAAATATTCTTATCTATAAAATGTGAACAATATTAACTATCTTGCTGCATATTTGTGAGAACTAAAAGATAGTAAAATGAAAGTTCATCACATCTAGGACCTTTGCTCTTACATGAGAATTGCATTCAAAAAGAAAATATGAGCCACATCTCTGAATGTAGGAGTAAAAACAGAACATTATTAGTTTGAGTCAAAACAATAAAACCCAATTTTAAGGGCATACATAGCTCTGTAATTGATGATTATTTTATTGGAAAACAATAAATAATGTAATGATTTTAGATGTGCATATGATGTATATGTGATTAATTATATTCTGTCAAAAAAAAAGTTTATAATCTAATGAAAAGACAATGCAAATATAGGCTTGTACTGGAGACTGAGAGGTACCATCCAGATCCCTGTTCAAGGATAGACTTACTGTTCCAGCTTCTGAGAGTGATATAGGCAGACATCACTCAACTGTTAGCTGCTTCAGGAATTACTTCAGCTACAGAGACCCACCTTGCACAAGGTCACACCCTTCTCAGTGCAACCCACATTCTGACTGATGCCCAAATGTAAAAGTCTGGTCATTCACAATAACTGTAATATACAATTCTAACTCCAAAGCTGTTGTTGGCTCTGCATAGTAGTTACCTTTCTTTCAATCCAATTTCGCTTTCTTCCTTTCCTTCCTACATGCATTGACTCCAAAAGTACACCTCAATAAATCACGTGCAACTAATTTTTATTTCATCCTATGTCTTATAGGGAAGACAAATTGCAAACAAAGACCCTTATATTTTACAGTGTTTTTCCTCAAGTCATGCAATAATCAAAACTGGGAGGCATTTTTAAAAATCTAGGTTTAGGCTAATAAACAAACAAACTAATTAATAAACAAAGAAATAACAGGCACTCTTTCTTTGGCTTGTTTTCTCACTAGTTTATATCTCAGAAGGATTAGTTCATTGAGATCCAAAGCCCAAGACTGAAGATATTCCCTATGGGTATGATGAGGATTTATAGCAAAGACAGTCTCTTTTTCACGGCCTTCTTCTATTGGAATGTTTTTATGAGGAGCTCCTCTGAGACGACAGTCTTCTCTAATGGTTTTATGATGCCTCAGTATCATACTCATCTGTTTCTGCACAGACAGATTTCTGTCAAAAGCGATCAGTGTTTATGAAGTATCAAGAATAATGCTTCCTCTGGGCAAACCAATCAAAGCGGTTCAAACTTGCCATGCTGGACTATAGCGTCAGTCTACATTTAGATTCTTCAGACTTTAAGTTGGAAATAAACCAATAATGTTCTCTTTTATTATTTGCAGAGATACTTGGTGGACAGATTAGAGTTTTGTTTTCTCGGAATAATGAACTTTATTTTTTTCTAATATTTTCATACCAGACTCCAATTCTTTCATCACTTAATTATAATGACAAGATTATTTCTAACCATCAACATAATTCCATAAAATATATTCCACATTCTGAAGGAAAATTTTTGCTAGAATTATTGATAGTAAAATGTTCTTCTTGAGACTATGTTAACAATAAATGAATGTATGTCCAAAAGAAGTTTTTCTTCACTTCTTTAAATTTCTAATTGGGTTTATCTCCTTTCATTTAACAATGAAAAAAAATTAAGAGCGTTTTATAAAATCTGTAACTTTTAAATATCTACATGTATTACTAATATTAAGATGAGCAGCAATATCATCTTATACCAAAATTAAAAGAACCAGACAGCACCTTTGCACTACGCCTGTTGCATGTAATCATTCTAATAAAATAGTTACCAACTGTTTATATAGTCAGTGGCACATAGGGATGCAGTTATTCTGAAAGCATGATGGAAGGAAGACAGCTGGAAAAAGAAGAGCACAGCAAAATGTAAAATCAATGTTTCTGATTCAAAAGGTATTTCTATGTTTTGTACATATTAACTCTTTCCTCTGCACATAAATTCAGTCTTAGAAAGTGAATGCAGAAAGACAAATTATTCATTCCAATTAATTTTATTCTCCTTAGTCAAATGAACATGTTAGACAAGACAGTTGATAATGTAATCTTCAGTTACTTAAGTGCATTTTTTATAAAGAAATGCATGTAAAACATAACATTTCTCAACCAATTTGTCTAAAATTAGGGAAATCTCAGATTAGGGGAATGAAACAAAAATAAAAACTGCTAAATTTTTTACCCGGCTTAAGGAATTACAAATAATCGATTAAACCCAAGGCATCAGAATCTATGTCTTGCTATACTTTAGTGACATTATCAGAGTAGGTGAATATAATAAGATTATAACAATGTATAGAAAATGGAAAAAGCCCTGTTCATTTTATGGTTGTTATTTAGTAACAATGTGTACTTATATCCGGTAAAAGGCATCATTCATAGTATTTGAGAATTAGGAGATTTGTTCTTCTAATTAAATGAATATTATATGAGCTAAAGGCACTCTTTTGGTCTTAGATATGCATTTGATAATCTAATATTTAAACGTTCTCCAGTAAATGCAATTATGAAGAATTCCACAGAGGATCTAATCTGTCCGTCAGAGTTTTTCAGTTTGCAGTTATTTCTTCTAGCACTGATACAAGCAAATCTTTTATGAGAGAACATGATATAACAACAAAAAGCTTTGTGACAGATAGAAGAATAATATTTAGTGCATAGATTATTCTTGCCTTGTTAGCAAAATCCATAGGTATTTTTATATTTAATTCTAAAGAATACCAGGTAAAAATAAAATTAAAATTTGGGATTTGTAGCAAGGATTATAAAGACATCTGATGAGCAAAATATTACATTGTCAGTCAGGACAGAGGAAACTTTAAAATACTTTTAAAAACAAAAAAGAGAATAATACTTTATGTCAGAACTTGATAGACAAGGAGAGCTCAAAAAAATAAACAGCCTGAGCTAAGCAGATTATTGTATGGAATGCAATTTATGGTGACAATATTTTTCTCTTAATTACTTAAAAAAGAATGACTATTGAGTGCAACTCCAAAGTTGCCCTAAAAGAGCTACCCAACATGATAATGGGGGCAAATATTTTAGGAAATGATGCATTCTAATTAGTAGTTGAAAGGAAAACCCTTATAATAGAAGAAACTGTTTTTATTAAAATGTTTATTTATGTTATACTAAGAAGGCTTTCTTTTGACGAAAGCATTCATTTTCAACAGGAACATATCACTCCCAAAATGGAAGAAAATGGTTCTTGAGAAGAAAAAAAAAAAACTTATTTTTTAATGTATGAGAGATAAATGTGTGTACATGAACAAATATACAATATTTCTATGGTAATACAATTTTATGGAGATGTAATTAGGAAGAAAAAATCTAAAACCTCTCTAAATGGGTTATAATAAAAAAAGTTTGAAGTAGATTGTTGAAAATTAAAATTATTGTATTTAATTCTATAAAACATAGAAGATACATATACAATACTTATTTTCAAACTGAACTAGAAATTGATTTTCTTAAAGCATTATAGGTGATGTGAAATGAAATAAAGAAAGCAATAGAACAATATCATAAGGACAAAATCCAAAAATAAATAATTGTAGATATAATTGCTCATTTAATTTTCATCTAAAAAAGAAAAGATGTCACTGAAAATATTAAATGACTTTCTTAATTTCTCTATCTGATTGTGTAGTTGGAGTAAGAATGATATGTGAATGCATAATGGAAATAGATTCAGATAAAAATTTTTTTGAAAATATTTGTCATCTACTACCTGTCAACTCAAAGGGGGATGATATCGATATGAACAAGCTAGCCTGCCCTTAAGAAGTTCTTAATTTCATGGGGACTATGAAAGTAATAAGGCCTTGGGTAAAGTAATGTGCAATAAACTTCAGGAGCATAGGAATAAGGCTTTTCACTTAAATGCTTTTGAGAGACTTGACACACAGGCTGAAGAACAATCATGTTGGGAAATTGGGGGAGGATTTCATGATAGATTAAAGCAGGCATGAGACAGCAATGATTAGTTTGGCAAAATGCACTTAGATTTAGGGCCTAGAACATGTTTGTCTATGTGGGGGGAAAAAAAGTGAGACTGAAGATGTAGAAATAAAAGTAAGTAGTGAGAAAACAAAATATAATTCCAACATATGACTTTCCACTATCACACAAAATGGTATAGTAACCACCCAACACAAAATGCAGAATTATCAGCTGCAGATCAATAGGGAAAAAAGTATGAAAAGCATGGAATGAGTCCTCCCAGATTTTTCTAACCTCTTCAACTTCAACTATCAGGGATATTTGAGAAAGTTTAATAATAACCTCACTACATAAAGACAGTAACGAACATAAAACATTATTTTGTTTATTTGTTATGTGAATATAAACCTAACAACAACACTTTTTCTGAAATATCAAAGACCTAATCTCTAATTATTGTTCATCATTATATAGTGAATGAATATGTAATTAGTAAGACTTAATATTTAATCACCTGAAGTTAATTTATATTCTATCATTAAGATAATTCTAAGGTATATTATAACCATTTAAACTGGCTTGCTTAATTTGATAGTTTTTGTTCCTTTGAATTAAATATCACCAAATTCTAGGAAGATAGTTTATTTTCATTTTTTGCTGTTTTTATAAATTCTCTTTCTTATTTTTATTCCTACCTGAACTTCCCACTTCTCATACATTGCCCCTTTTTTTGTCAAGCAATTCACAGATTCTTTTCTCTGTTGATACCTCCCATTGTATAATAATTGAATAAGGTATAAATTTTAGGCCTATATACTGCTCTATATACATAAATAACAATAGAAAGTGGTTTGTGTTAAGTGCAAGAGAGTTCAGAGGTTAGATGAAAAGAAGAGGCTTCCTAGAAAGAAGATGAGTAAATTAGAGGTAGGTTTTAAAGAATTAAGATAGGATTTTAAAACAGAAAACCGTAAGAGAAGAGAGAGAGCATAGTGCATGTCAAGGATAATGAGGATGGCAGATTCTATTATTGTTTCCAATTTCTTACTGTCCCACACTGTCAGAGGATACTATTTACTCTACCTCATGACATCAGCCTTGGTCATGTAGGATTTGTCTTGACCAATGAAGTGGGAGTGCAGTGATATGTTCCACTTCCAAGCAGAAGCAATAAAGAGCTATGGCTTATCTCACCGTTTTTTTTCCTTAGGTACATGAACAACCTGTGACCTATAGAGGCTGCTTCTTCAGCCTCCTTCCTGGAATAAAGATAATGCAGAGTAGCACTGCAGGGAATTCATAGTGTATGCTGTGTAAGCAAGAAAAAATCAGTGATGGTAAACCACCGATATTTATTTGAAAGCTGACTAATATAATATATAAACTATTTTGACTAAAACAGAGTTTGTGTCAGCAAGTTTGTTGTGGGAGATAAGTGCATAAAGATAGGTTAGAACAAGATCACATAGATCTTTGAATATTAGGAGTAATTGGCTATTAGTAGATTCAACAAACATTCAAGTAAGGTACCTAATACTTGATAAAAAGTCTTTAATTGAACATTTATTTGGTAAATATTCATTGTACAGTTATGAAGAATAAACATTAAAAATCAGCTTTGAGCAATGCTTGTTTCTTGTCCTCAAGTTGTGTGATGTATAGTGCAGGAGACAAGCAGATAAGCAGGCAATTGCATTGTTATAGAGCTAAATAAATACAGAATCACATAGTCTCAGTGGAATGACAGCTGTCTAGACTTAGGGGAGACAGGGAAGGCATCCCAGAGAAATATCTAAGCCCTTAAGTACAGTTTACTTTAGGTTTGCTCTATGTGGAGTGAAAAGAATTTAAGAACAATAAAGAAAAGACATAGCTTTGAAAAAAATATGGGCAGCTTTCAAAACTTTATTTGTGGGGAAATACTATTCACTGATTTCTCTGGATAGAATTTATCTTTTTAGATTTGGAAGACTGTCTTGAACTAGTTATGAGAAGTAAGGAAATAGTGTGAAATAACTCTTATGCCCCTTTCTTCTCTCACAATTGATAATCAGGTCATGATCACTCACAGATATGCATATTTGTTTTCCAGTTCATGAAGAAATTTCTTTAAAATGCAACTAGAAGTTATCTCTTCGACTTTCAAGTAGAATACATATTTGATTTTTCAAATATACAACTGACTTTTTTGAGGCCAGACATAGCAAACATTTCTCAGTATAGCAATATTCATAAAACCAACAGATGTACTTTTCCATATAAATCCCTTTGTCTTGTGTCTAATACTATCTGAATCATCATCATTGTTTTTTGTAATAACTAAAGAGCTCTTTCCTTTCTATTATTTATCAGCTGATCATGTAAGTTTCCCTTGTATTTTTGTTACACTAAAAACACTGTGGACAGGTTTAATGATCTTTCATAAATGATTCAATTAATACAGAAAACAAAATTCTTAGACAATCTTAACAACAAAGTTAATAGAACCTAATTGATCACTATTCCAGGCTAAACATGATCCTAAGGAAATGAAATGTATAAATAAACCAAAAAAAAAAGTCTAATTTGGTCTAACAGAAAATATTCTTCAAAAGGTTTTGGGTAGAATGAAGCTTTGTTAACAGTTTCTAAGTATTGAAAATCTTGATAATAATAAACATATCTATTTTTTATCAATTTTTTAATATGACCCAGGCATACTGCTAAATGTATTAAATTCTCATTGGAGATAGTGAGCAAAATATTCATTATCATCATCATTTTACAGATGAAAGATGGAAGCTTAACATGGTCGACTCATCTAAGGCTGTAGAGTTAATATGTGAAAGATCTGGGCTTCTAACCTAGAGCTTAAACCCTTAAAAAATCCCTAGTTTATATATAGATTTTCTAGATAACTAGGGATTAAACATTTGAGTCTTCCAATATTTAAAAAAAACTATTTAGTCTGGTTACAGTTTTAGTCATTTGAGCTCAAATATATGTATTAGCTTCTAGCCAGTAAGTCTATTTGTCATTAGTCAATAATGAATGAAGAATTTGTGTGGCGAGAGAATAATTTTACCAGTATCTTGAGTCACTAAATTGCTTCTCCCCTTTTACACTGATAATCACAGCCCTTGAAATAGTTCAACTTCTTTAAAAAACACAGACAACTATTTTATATCGTGTTGAAGGAGGATAAAAAAAAAAGTATTTCCATTAGTAATGTCATTAAGAAGGCACTGCCCAAGTTCTCCTTCTGACCTCTCTGCTCAACAACTTTTATGGTTCCCACTTCAGGTGAGAAAAGAGTGCACAGATTCTCAAATTGCTGTAAAGGACAAGTGAAAAGTAGAGTTAAGCTCCCTCTTAGCTTCTCACTAGGCTAATTATGTGCTACATGGGTAGTTCACACCTTTATAATAGCTATATTTTCTTTTTGTTCTCAAAGTAGTTTGCATGTACTTGATTTTGTGAGAATAAACAGAGCTGTTTTTATATATAAATAATTTGAGTGGATATGAATATAACATTTTAAATTTGAATTAATTATTTAAAAAATGCACAGTCTACCCAGAGACTTTTCAATGGAAGGGATGCAGATGTCAGGCTCTCCCTTGAGATTTTATCCTAAAGTATTCCCCCAACACAGGCAGCTTTTAGATTCTATGAACTTAAAATAGTAATTTTGAATATTTGCTCAACAAATATTCAATAAACCTCATTCAGTAAATGCCCTTGAACATGATTTGATTTTTTTCTTGTTGTTATTTGGTTGTCTTGAATGTACTCTAATGTTGAATTTATTGACTAAGGTTTTTACAGAGGATTTTTTAAAGCAAATATTCTCTATTTTATTCAGTGAGGTCTTTATTTGACTACAGACTATCAGCCAATTTCTCCGCAATAAGCATTCACAAATAAGTGGTAAGGTATGTGTTAACAGAATGTGTTAGCCATGGACACATGATTATGAAGTTGCAGCTATTACTGTTTATTGCTTTAATGTACTACAAGGAGAGAAGAGATGTGTGATTTTTCTTATTAACAATCTTAATTAACTTTTAATTGATTTCTAGGAAGATAAATAGTTTTACTATAGCATCACACACTGAGCTCCTTGATTAGATATTAAACATCAATGCAAACTTATTGACAATACTGCTTGCTGATAGTAAGGGATTTTATGTTTGGTTATCTTGTCTGACATCTACATACCCATCTATAATAGTAAAGAAATGAAACTATCTTGCTTAACCAGCCCATGTCACTTACATAACTTTATTTATGCTCCTTAATTAATTAAGAGATATAAAAGGAAGGGAATAACCCTCATTTTACAAACATTCTGTTTTTTTGTGTGTGTCTCTATTAGATACATGTCTGAGTTATCTTAAACTTTTTAGAGCATTTTCCTACAGGATATAACAGTCTTTTATTCCATGAGCATCAAATACATTTTCATTCATGGAAGCTAGGCATTCAGTGAATAAGTTGTGATAAGTAGGATAAAAAATGTGTGTGTATTTAACTTTGAACATATTATTTACATTTTATAATTAAGCTGACTTAAGACAAAATTATGAAACCCTATTGGTGAGGATGCCTGATCTAGCATTTATTTCCAGTCTATCTTTTTAATATGTAATTGGATAGTTTCTCTCAACAAATCATCTTACTATAAAATAGAGACAGCAGTATATTTGAAATATTCAGTATATAAAGTTATGAGACATCTTTCTGTTCTAAAAGGACTTATGGTTGGGAAAAGAGTGTAAACTAAAAGTAATACAAGGAAGCATTTGTCAAGTATAAAATTCAGATTTATAAAATAATCTTTGAATGCTAGAAATTTTCCAGGAAACAGGGGAATTAGAGCTGAGATTTGAAGAATACCTGAATGATTAGAATTTCAGAGGTGAATAAAGATTCATTATTGCAAGGCTTAAAATTCATGTCAAAAAGTATATGCTGAGTCCTAGGGAAATGTAGAAAACTGATTAGACTTGAGCAGAGATTTTATACAGGAGAGTGAATAGTATAAGATGCTAAAAATGTAGAGTGGAATTAAATCATGCATAGGAGTTTGGACTTCTTTTTATAGTTTGATCAACATACTGAAAGGAGGCTTTATTTCTATTACTCAAGATTTCTAAATCTGGTAATACAATATCCCCTTTGAAAATTTCACCTTGCTCTTTAAAATATTAATGACACTTGAGAAGTTGTGAAAGAAAGAAATATTTTAACTTTATGTCTATTTTACTAAATTTATTTAGTAAATATTTCTTTCTCTACTGGCCTCCACTTTTTCCACTTAAAAAAATACAAGTAGCATCCTATATTCCAGAAATGTAGCTTGGGAAAAGCTCACACTTATAGTTGGTTTATTAAAGCCATGACTAAAACTTAATATTTAATTTTCTCTTCATGTTATTTTCAAGCATTTTAGTAATTTCTATAAATTTTTTCCTCCACTTTAGTCCCCCCACCGCCGACTTCTACCATTGACTTATGAATGTTGGCATTGTTTCCCCTTAAAAAATGGATCTCTGAAGGTGGGACGTCTCCCCTCACATGCTTGCAGTGTGCATTCAGGGCCTGGTGCATCCGGGGTATGGTCTGTGGCTTCACCTGGGGCGGGAATCCCAGGACCTTCTGAGTGTAAAACACACGTGCTAACCACTACACTATGAAGCCCCCCCCCTCATTTAAACAATTTTAAAAACAATCTCTTATTGACCCTGCTGAAAATATATATTTTTCTAATTATCATTTCTTAACCATTTATTATTTTACTATATACCATTTTAAGAATCCTGGCATGGTTGAGAGTAGACACCATTGGTTCTATGAACTTAAGATAATTTTGAAGTGATGTATCATGGAAAACACAAAGTACAAAGTAAAAATATTATATGAAAAATGTCATGGGAAGACTTATAAGGAGGCTTTAATTCTGGCATTTTTCAGTAAATTCTAGCACTATTTTAAAAACTCTATGTCATTTAAGATTTAGTAAGTATTCTGCCAAAAACACAACAATAAAAATAATTTATAATTAAATTTGTTTGGAAATGATGGTATAAACATCCCTGGGGTTTGGGAATATCAATAATTAACATCTTTTACTTTTTCCAGATTCAAAACCATTTCAGACATAGACACAGGACTGTGACAAATGGATGAAACTGATATTAAAGGCTTAGTATGAGAGCCAGATGGGTTGGATAATGTGACACCCCAAAATTTAACTCACCAATACAGCTTTTTCTGGAATTTTTGTCTCACCTATAGGGAAAGAGCTTACATACCTAAAGCACACCATAGAACATTCTTATAAATAGTCAGATCTTAAAGAAGGCATTGTGATTACCCGGTACTTTCTATCAAATTCACTATTTATGAATGAGTAAAAGAGCAGAGACAAGACAGTTGTCTTGCTAAAATATTTGGCAAGAGGAAGTATGGGGGAGGAAGTCCTCATTCAACGACCCTACCTTTAAAGAGATTTTTTAAATGTAGCCCTTCTCTGTGTTAATGTACATTGAGAAGTTCCCAAGGGAAAATATGGTTAATATAACTGTTTAGGATATATCAACATGATGCAATACTATAGGTGGTTCATTCTGAAACTGAAGTTCTTTTTATATCTCAGTCTCTTATTAGGTCAAGTTTCCTAACAATCCTCTAGCTCAGTAGATTACAATCAGGTTGTTATAATCAAAAGTGAGGTTTTTCCCAAGTTATTTGTTATCAATGTAGGTACTACATTTGCATTGTTCTAATATTAGTTATTAGATTATATTTATGATAATGACTATTCACTTAAAACTTTATACTCATTTAAAATTTTATAGAGGGAACAAAAAAATGACATTGCAACTAGATTGCAGAGAATTATGCAATAACTATAGTTTTTTATTTATATTATAATTGATAATCTGTGGTATGTTTGCAAATTTTATCTCTGACATGTGTAATGGTAGGAAACGAGATTCAAAACTGCTCTTCTAGTCCACACCTTTTATTTTATAGTTGAGGTATCTGAGGCATAGAGCAAATGACATACCATTATTAACGACATCAAAAAAACATATATACTAAAAGCAATAAAACAAATCTGTGCTTCTGTAATGTAGCAATCTCTTTTTATATATTAAGGTCATTTGCTATCTTAACCTGCATGGTCTCGCTTTATCATTCTATGAACTATTCAAAGTACAAAATATTTCTTTGTGTTATACTTTTGTTTTGATCATGATAGAATACTACTATGTACTTTTAAAAACTGATATTTTTGACATAGACCAAGAATCCATAGTTTTAATAAAAAGATCAGATGCAGTTTCAGATGCAGTTCTAATAAACCCAGTGTTTGTTTTAAAATCCTTAATCAAAATCACATAGAATGATAAAGCAAGAAGTATAAACCAAAATACAACCAAACAATAGATATATAATGAATAAAATAATTTTAAGAATTCTGACTCTGAACAAGCCTGATCCTGTCTGATCTTGGAAGCTAAGCAGGGTCAGGCCTGGTTAGTACTTGGATGGGAGACCACCTAAGAAGACCAGGTACTGTAGGTATAAAAGAATTTAAAAAGAAAAAAAGAGAGTTTAAGTCGACAAGGTCTTTGCATTCTATGAGGTCAACTAAGGGTTGCCTCGTCTAAAAAAAAAACTTACATATTTAAGTTTTTAATGAATGCCTAGGATGTGCCAGATGCTATACTAAGAGCTAAGCACTCAATGAGAAAAAAAACTCCCAAAAACTCAGACCCTATACTCCTAGCTTACATTGTTAAAAAGAAGACTATTGTTAAACAAATAATCACAGTGATAACTAAATAATTAAAATTATTGAAAGTTTATAAATGACTGGTATAGAAACTGTTGGCATGTATACCAGGAGGTTCTAATTGACATTTCAGTATTCAGAGAAGACAGCTTTGAAGAAGTGATGTTAAATTGACATTTGAAAGATGAGTGGGTGTTAGTCTGCTGGACAATAGCAGAAGCCCTCCAGGAAGAGAATTTTGGAGAAGGTTGGAGGTTGGAGAAGGTTGCAGTATCCTGGAACATAGTGAAATCAACATTTAATGTGGAACCTCTTGGCTCTGTTAAAGGTTTGAATATAACCCAGGGCAATGGAAATCATTGAATGATGTTAAGCAGATGACTGGTATCATTTTCTCTTTTATAAATGATCTCTCTGAAAAGAAATAACAGAGAAAATAATTAAGAAGTAATTCAGTAATATAAGCCATAGTTGATGGTGGCTCGAACCAGTGTTGTTAGGAATAAGATATTTATACACATGAAAGCATATTATGAATAGATAATAATTTTTTTTGTAAATTCCATTATACCTTGGACTTTGTTATTTAATACAATATGTATCTCAAAGACTGCAGCTAAGCTTCATATACAGTGTGAAATGAAATAAAAGAAAGAGGAGAGGGACTTGACCCACAATATTTTTGGCTTTGAAAATGGAGAGAATGTGCCATGAGCCAAGGAATGAGACTGGCTTCTAGAAACTGAAATGGTCCTTACATGACAGCCAAAATGGAGGCAGGGATATCATTCTTACAACTTCAAGAAACTGAAGTAAGTCAATACCTTAAATGATCAAGGAAAGGAATCTTTCCTTATAGCCTCCAGAAAGAAATAGAGTCCTACTATACTTCAATTTTAGCTTGGTGGTACTTGTATTGAATTTCTGACCTACCAAGCTATAAAATAATAAACTTGTATAAGCTGCTAAATCTGTAGCAATTTGTTATGGCAGCAATAGAAAACTATTACGGTGTTTATGAGGCATCTTACTGGAGACAGCACTTAAGCAGCTGGACATGTATAGAACAATACATACATAACAGCTTCCCAACACACTCCGTGCCTCCCCACCACACACATATACACACAGAGCCACAATAGTCAAATTAAATCATTCGATCATAATAAATTGTTCATTATACAGCTGAATAAAAAGCTTATTTGAGCAAAAATCATTTAAACTACTGATTATATAAATGATTGATTTTGTGGTCTTAAGAATTCCCACAAAGTCACTGTAATTTTCAAAAGTGTTGGTATTATGAAATAAGACCTATTTATGCTATATTACTGGATTATAATTTTCTAATTACTTAAGCAGTCATTTTAGACAAAAAGATAAAGTTTTGAGGGTTTTTTTTTTTTAGAGAGGAGTGTTGTTCTGGTTTTTCCACTAAGATGGCTAGCTTTACTAATTTGTCCATTTGTGCAGAATATTCTAGACAAAATGTAAAAGTAGAAGAAAACATGTCTATGGAAACTCTTCACTATCATTTTACAGTATTTTTCCCTCTAGGCATTCCTGCAATTTCTATTTCATCTTTTCTCAGGTTTAAGACTTAAGAGATTAATCTCCTACGGGCATTTATGATTTAATCAGTCAAAAGAACAAATCCTGCTGGAATGTCTGGCATTATGACAGAAGGAGCACAGTTACAAACATGACTTTTACATCTTGGACTTTATGATTTCAAATAAGACATAAACCTTTAGCAAACTCACCCACATTCTTCATCGGTGTTTGTAAAAATGTATACACATATCTATATGGGCTGTTAAAATACATCATATACTTTCTAGTCTTTGTAGATATTAAGTGATTATTGAGTCCCTGGCTCATAATGAATCCAAGTGTCTTCTTTTTTTTCCTTAGCAACAGTTTGAGACATAATTATATAATATTTTATAGCTTCTTCCAATTTCTCAGAACTATTTAAAACAAAAGGCATAGTATTTAATTGTGAAACATCATAATTTATATCACAATTAAGTTTTGGATAAGATTAATTCTCATAACACTCCATTAGGAGATTATTAACTCACAGTTTACTCATTTTATTTGATATAAAGTGAATTTATATGACTTAAAAATTAATATTAATTAATTAATTAATATTAATATCTTATTGTTATAACATTAACAATTCTCAATTATCATTTAAAGATTTATTGTAATGTTAATTACAACCCTTTGTAGGTACTGACAGTTACTTTTTATTCTCATTTGGGTTTTGGAGCAGATTTAGTTTTAAATCTCAAATCTATGCATTTGCTTATTCAAATATTCATTAATTTTACAAATATTTTAAGTAGTATGAGTCATTGTACTAAAAGCTGGAGCACAGATATTCATTTTTTGTGTAAAGCTAAACAAGATAATTCAAGTCTATAAGCCACAGTTTTCTCATTTTTAAAATGGGGCCAATTATATTTATTCATAAGAACATTGTGAGGGTTATATGAGGTAATATATAAAGTACTTGGACATATATGTGTGAAATAAATATAGAAAGTGCTTGAATGAAAAACTATACAATCTTAAGTTATCAGTTAGTAGATTTAATTATAAAATAAATATGTTCTTGTTTTAAAAATCACAATCTATTAAATAAATGATGATCCAGGAAAATTGAGTTTTTATGAGTTTTCTGTCATAATATTGTTATTGTTAATGGTATCAATTTATGAATTATATTTACTTTGAATGAAGATATTAATTAAACTATATTTCTTTTTGTGTTCTAGACTTTTACATTACACTCTCATAAAAGTCTTTTAAATTTTCTCTTTAGAGAAAAAAGAATATTCAGTTAGAAATAAGCCCTGATTTGTTAGGTATTCTCTTCTGGCAGGGCAGTGTAACAAAATGTAATGTGAAAAAAGCATAACAAAACATATTATATGAATATCTTTGTTTTTAATTTTATTTAGGCAACTGACCCTGATGCTGGAATAAATGGCCAAGTGCACTACAGTTTGGGTAACTTTAATAATCTTTTTCGCATCACATCCAATGGGAGCATTTACACAGCCGTGAAGCTTAACAGGGAAGTCAGGGACTACTATGAACTTGTTGTTGTGGCAACTGATGGAGCAGTACACCCTCGTCATTCAACTATAACACTGGCCATCAAGGTTTTGGATATTGATGATAATAGTCCTGTGTTCACCAACTCAACATATACTGTTGTTGTTGAAGAGAATCTGCCAGCTGGGACCACCTTCCTTCAAATAGAGGTGTGTGGAAAAAGTATTAATTTCATGAATTCCACATTATGAGATTAGCTATTAATATAAGGTTGCCAGATTTAGCAAAACAAAAAATAACACACCTAGTTAAATGTTAATTACAGATAAGTAATGAGTAAATTTTATCTCATCTCAAATATTGCATACTGTTTTTTTTTATCCAATAATCTTACTTTTAGAGATATAACAACCCTACTTTAAGGGGAAAGAAGATGCATTTGTAAGAAATTAAATAAAACTTCTTAGTAGACTTTTTAATTTAAAAATTTAATGCTATGTATTTATTATAACAATAGACAATACAAAGTCTATAAAGAAAAAGTCAGTAATCTCCCACCGTTAACTCCAAAGTACTCAGTATTAATGTTTTATGTTTATTCTTTCACATTTATCTTTGTGCTTAAACAAGTATAAAAAATTTGTATATATATACATAACTATGCACGTATGTATAGAGTTTTCCTATATTTTATAGTAATAGGATATTGCTATACCAATTTTTTTTTTAACTTTGAATATGTTATTGACATCCTGCTACAGGTCTGACTTTTTAATAGTGTGTCCATATCCAATTCTTTTTTCATTTCTCAACTGTGATATTGCTAGAAACTCTGGATATTCTGATTTAGTAGGTTAAGTTGACTCAGAAATCTACATTTTAAGCAACCACATCTTTAATTTTGACACAAATGGCATATGAGTATATTTTGGGGAAAAAAAATCTAGTTCTTTCTTTACTTGCAATCCAAATTTGAATTTTGTTAACATTGATTTAAAAAACTTGTATTTCTTTCATAATTCAACTCAATAAATGTTTAGACAATAAACATTAATAAATCTAAAAAAGGCAAATGCTGACCAGGGAGAGAGCCATTATTTCTCCATTTATTTTTTTTATTTATTCCATTCATTTATTTACTCATTCAATCATTCAACAAGCATAACTTTAGTGTTTATGATATGTCTACTCCTCTGCTAGACTTTGGGAATTCAAATGTAAACAGGAAAGACTTTTTGCCTCTATGGAATTTTCAGACCAGTGTAGCAAACAGACAAGAAAACTGGTAATTAAAATAGAAGTCCTCATTGCAAGGAACCCTTAACTTACTCAGGTGAAACTTTTAACCTAATCTTTACAACAAAGAGAACATTTCCTGTAAAAAATTCCTTTCTAAATTAGAACTGAAGAATAAGTCAGAATTAGTGAAAAGAACCTGCTCAAAATTCTGGGGGAGAGGAGAGAGTTAGGAACTAAAAGGCTGGAAAATGTGTGGGTCCTTCTCACCATGTTAAAGAGATTGGAGTTGATCTAAAATGGAGTAGAAAACAAGAATTTTTAAGCAGGAAAATGACATAATAAAATCTATGCTTAGCATTATCTAATTGTGATGTTGATAACTGATTAAAGGGAGACAAGACTAAAAGTTCACATAGGAGATTTTTGCATTACTGCATGCACATTCTAACAAATCCTCATTTTCCGCTTTCCATACTTGTTTCATTCTATTTCCTCTACCAGAGTTGCCTTTGCCAGTTGGTAATGCTGGATGAAAGTCATTCTATAAGACTTGCATAAAAACCTGTCCTTTCAGCTCAAAGATATCACTCCCAGTTCTGAACACCTTTCAGCTGACATACCACTTTTCCTTCAAGTTTGGTATTTGTGTCATTTCTTTGAGAGAGTAGACTGGAGGACAGAAATTGCTTCTGATTTATCTTTTGCATTTCTATAAAACTTCACACATAATAAATACTCAATAAATATTAGTTAAATGAAGGAAGCAATAATAGGTGATCTCTACAAAAGTATAATAAGATCCTTGTGAGATTAAATTATTATTTATATTTTTATAGTACTTTAACAATCTAATATAAAATTTACTTATATTTAAAATATTCTTTTTCAAGGTTATACAATCATCAGGATATACTAAAAAATCATTTATGACAATATTTATTTTTTTACTATGGTATCATTCTTTTAATTAGTGATTTTTTAAGTAAAATAAATTTTTACTCTCTCCCTTTCTTCCCTTTCTGTCTCTTTCTGCCTCTCTCTGGTAAATTACCTAACAAAAGTGCTTTTCTCTGAAACATGTCTTTTGGTCAACATTAAATTTATGCTGTATTAACCACTGACACATGACTTTCATCAGTTCTGCATTCCTCTAGTTTGTTAGCACCACTAATATAATTATTCTTCCGCTTAACTTGTTACAGGCCAAAGATGTTGACCTTGGAGCAAATGTGTCTTATCGGATAAGAAGCCCTGAAGTGAAGCACTTTTTTGCACTACATCCATTTACTGGAGAACTCTCGCTTTTAAGGAGTTTGGACTATGAGTCATTTCCAGATCAGGAAGCAAGTATCACTTTTCTCGTGGAGGCCTTTGATATTTATGGGACAATGCCACCTGGTATTGCTACTGTTGCAGTGATAGTAAAGGTAAGGAATACAGATGACTGCTGGTTGCCTACTTTGCAGTCTCTACATGTAACTTCTGTTTTTTTTGTTGTTGTTGTTGTTGTTTTTTTTTTTTACTATACCTGTAATAATTATACCTGCAACCATTCATAATAACACAGTGGTACCAGACTCAGAACACAGATTTTCGAATGCGAAATATTTATGAAGACTTAAGAAATAACATTATTACTTATCTTAATAAGTACTATCTACATTGTGTTCTAAGCCCGCAGAACTAATTAGGTTAGTGTAGTTTGGAACCCAAGATTCTGGAATGAAATAAGCTTTAGAATCAGATGAAACTGGAATAAAGTTCTGGCTCAACCTTTTTCAAGTTCTACAACATGGGAGACTTTGTTAACCTCTCTAGACTGGTTGTCTCATTCATTATATTACCATATTATACTACTCTGTGGCAAATGACTGACTGAAAGAGCATAGTATCTTCAATGATTTGGGTTTCCAGTGATTTTTGAGGTATATTTTTTTTAAAAGACATGAGACGAGATTCATCATTTCTCAAATATTAGTGTATATAAAAGTTTCCTGAATTGCATACTAAACTTTCAGCTTTTTCTGCTCATTCCCAAAGGAGCACCTTTCCTCTGGGGAAAGCATCACAAATGCATTTCTACTAATGAATTTCTGCCTAGAATAAGAGGAAATTAGGTTCTTGGGATGACTCCAATTTCTTAAAGGTGCTTTTCATTGAGGGCTTAATTTAAATAAAGTCATAAGCAACTCTTCTACAATGCTCATTTGTATAGGGAACTGCAATGTAAAAATGATGGAATAAGAAATCATCCCTTTTCTTGAGTTTTTGTTTGATGGTTAACTGATAACTAAAAACACTTGATTTTGTTAGACAGTAAAATATTAATATGAAAAAATAAAAAAACTATTAAAGATTAAATTATATATAATTAGCATAATTATACTTATCATTAAGTAAATGCTTTAATGCTCTTAACTAGAAAATCTTTGGGTCTATTTTTTGGTGTTTTGTTTTGTTTTGTTTAAGATAATCTGCAGTCAGAGTGGGGCCCAGAGATTATTCCACTGCTTTTTTTTTTACACTTGACTGAGGTTCATCTGCCAATACAACCTAATGCCATTTCTTTCCTAGAGTCCTGCTGATTCCTCTAAACTTCCTTGGAAAGGAAACATACGTCCCTTCCATTCTCAGATGCCATAAAGCTGTCTGAAGTGTTTTATTAGGGTCTGAATTCCTTCTTTCTCAGGGGTCCACAATGGTCTATACCTACATCTTCCATTCTATGTCTCTCTATCCTAAGAGATTCATCTATTTCAGATAGTGGTAATTGTATTTCTTTTAGGAAGTTAAATTTTATTTAGCATTAAGTTCTCTTTGGGAAAAGGAATTTAAACTATCAAAATCTTCTCTTGGGTTACCTGCCTTTCTTTGTGTATCTCTACCCTGAAACGATGATTTTTAAATTCTCTAGTAGCCTGTGGAAGGATCAAGGGACTTCAGAAAATTACCAAGGACCCATAGGGCTTCACTTCATGTTTTGAAATACTGTTTTGCCACATTATTGTGGTATGATATTTAGAAATTTAGAAATAAGTTTATAAAAACACTTTAGTAACATGATAATATTGGTGTTACAAAAAATATAATACATAAAGAGATGAAAAGACTAATACGAGAATGACCTAAAGAACTAACTCTAACAAAATGGCTTCTGGGCCAGATAAAAATTTAGGCCATCTTACTTTGGTTTACCCTTGCCTTCCCATATGGTTTGGTAGAATTGAACACTTAAAACATTTAAAATAGAAAAATAATCCATTTATTGATGCTTTGGGGCAATAAGGGAAGAAAAGACTATTAATACTACTAATTGCTACTAATGACCTTCCCCCTATTCATCCCAGATCCAAAGAAGGATACTCCAATGGCATCACCTTCTCTCTCAGAATGGATGTATTTGATGAAAGAGAGTTATAAACCCTCACAGATTCTGATTTGCCTGCTTGGACTTTTGGTTTTTTATTTTTTTATTTTTTGATAGAAGAAATCTTTGGGGTCAAATTGATCTAGACATGCTATCTAAAGGAGCAAGATGTGTACTAAATGAGCCTCTCACTCTTTATTTGGGATTCAAATCTCTTAAAATGCATTCTCTGTTCCCTTATCATCCCTTATTTTAAAACATGGGTGTCATTCAAGCCTTCTATATCAGGATACGGGAAGGAGTTGCTCATTGATGGGTTTATTTCTCCTTCAGAAATAGGAGAATGTTAATCAAATTTTGTTGTCTCAGTTTTTTTAATCTTGTTTAGAGAAGTCAAACCATTTTATTGGTAGTATCTTCCTGACCTATACAGAGTTATTTCTGATTTATTGTACAATTAAACTTAATATTTAATTCTACATATTTTAATGCCACTTTTCTTCTTTTTCAAGTACTATAAGCATAATAAAATTAGTAGACTATTTCCATAAATGCAAGCTAATTCTTGCTTTTCTTTTTCCTAATCATTCAAGGTATCGTATTAGGGCCCATAAAAATACCACACTTATTTGTTTTGAAGAGAAAATAAAATACAATTCACATGTTTCCACATATGTAGATCTTTTCAAAGCTTGCAAATTTTCTGCTACTGGTCTGTTTATTTGCAATACTGACAAGCTGTTTTGCTGATAACATAATTGTATGTCATTTGCTAAGATATATTTCTACTCAAGACACTCACCACAGGAAAAGCATCTTGAAGATCTCTCTTTGAAAATGAGCAAAAATATAATTTCTTTTGTAAAGAAATAAATATCAGGCACTTAATATGTAGTCCATCAGACCCATTTAAAATTAGAGTGAAAATGGGAGAAGTAATACCTGGAAGGAAAAGTATTTCACAGTAGAAAGAAAATAGAATTTTATGACAGACACCGGCAAAGAGCTTTATTAGTGTCAAATTTTAAGGATCTCAATCAAAATCAGTGATAATCATATAAATAATATGCTTTTGTCATAATTTTTAATAGAACATTGGTAAAACAGGGCTTTTTTATTATGCATTTATTGAATATCTAGTACTTGATCTATGATAATAGGAAATTAGATGATATGAATAAATCGCCAGAAAATAAAAATAAAGCTATGAACAGTTTAAAATGTAAAATCCAGAAGAATATCTGCCCTCTAGAAAATATGTAGGTCTATTTTCTACAGTAAGCCAAAAGCTGAATACAAGCCCGAATAGTTGAAATGTGTTAATGAATGAATATAAAGCACTGGGCAGCATTAAAAGAAGTGTGAAGGACTTGTCCAAAATAAAAAGATGACTTAAGTCATTTTGCTTACTGTAATTTTAGAAAAAATGGCTGCATAAGAGTAAGAGAAAGAGTGAGGGAGATGCTTCTGTGAAGAGAGGAGACCAGACTCACCCCTGGTTTGTTTGCCTTCCGTAGAATGTTACAGGTATTGGAGTAGGCAGAAATAGGTGGAAAGATCATAAATGAGACTATCCATAAAGGCCAGACTTGGGAAATTCAGTGAGTCTTGGAAGATGGAGCTAGTATTTTCATCTTTCAGAGAAGTTTCCTCCTCCAGGTAGAAAATAAATGTTCCTACCTGCATAAAATGTAGAAAGAGGCTTTTCTGATTTTCCTAGATATAAACTTTATTTCCAGTACCAAGGTGGCATTTTCCAAACCTTGGAAACAGTAGGTGGTGATGTGTCACTGATACTCCATTGTGACAGTATTGGTAGAATATGATTTTGATTTGGTCAGAGGAGCTGTGGTTTGACCAGGAGGTAGTCCAGGATTCAAACGAATTGAAACATCTGGACATTTCAAGATTTTTATCATATATCCTTCCCTTTTCTGGAAAGAGAAGATCGAATAAAAAATGATTTCAACAAACCAGCTCGTGGGAATATGATCTACTAGATTGATTATTATTTTTTACAGCTTGCTGATTTTCCATTTGGAATTAGATGACCTGGAGAAAACACTTGTTTGGGACTATGGTCTTCACATGTTTTCCTCTATTCTATTCAGCACTGTTGTATTCTTAGTGCATTTTTTCTAATATATTTGCCACAAAGTTTAAAGAACATGAATTATTGTGGGGGGGTCATATCATGGAGCTAAGTCAGATAGTTCTTTAAAGTATCTGCATACTCTGCTTTTCTAGAGTTTTATAACTAAGATATAATACCAGAACCAAACTAGAAATGTATATTCCAGAGCTAAAAAATACTATATAATAAGCAGTAATAATTCATATTTTTATAGGTATCTTTCATGACTCTTCAATTATCACCCACTGATATCTGGAAGTTTCAAAAAAACTGTCTCATTTATGTTATAATTAAGTTCTTTTACCCTTTAGTGATTATCACATTTTCCCCTACCACCCAAGGCAAATGAGACCAGGACTGCTACTGTCGCAATTCTACAAAACTGAATTGCCTCCCAGTGGGAACAAAAGACACTGATAAGCTCATTGATGTCAATTACTGCTAGGTACTGCCATTATTTTCCAATTTCTTTATTGCTGTAGCTATTATCTTCACCCTTATGAATTGGTGGCCACATGTTGGAGTGTACTCTTGATATATTGGAATCTTCAATATATTCTCTGAAAATTTGAATTTGCCAAAGTCATACACTATTCCAAACAGTATTGGTTTGTGCCTTTAATATCTTCAGACTCTCTCAAGATATATTTTATAGAACGCTAGCTCCTCAAGATGATAATGGGTAATTCATATATAATGAATTTCATAGACAAATGGATTTGGGAAACACTGGGCTATATAGAAGTAAACAGATCTGTACACTGTAGGCTTTCATATGGGAGCCTTTAAGATTCTAGTTTACATTGTGAATATTGAGAAAATAAAATGTGATTTCTCATATTTCTCACAATTGATCATGGGATTCTTTTTGATTGTAAAGCTTCTGATAAGACTACTTTCTCAAAAAAGGTAATTTGGAAAAAACCTCATTAGATTTTAGTGAAGATGACCATTTCTAAAGTTAAATACTAAATAAATTGTTTTAAGAGTATAAATACAACAGCTACAACTCTTAACTAAATAAATAAAAAAGTTTTATGAATAATTGTAAAAAATTATCTTCAGGGAAATAGATTGGCATTATGCAATATTTAGAAGCTCACCAGCTTACTGAGATAAAAGTGTAGTAACAAATAATTTTTTTAATGAAAAATACATTTGGAGAGAGATATTTTAAGTTATGTATGGATTTTTAAATGAAATTTGTACCCAAGCCATCATACACATAATCTTCTGATGACTTTTCCAGTTCTCTTCTTCACCTTCAATGTTGAAATGCTTATAAAATCTGACATACCAGAATTAAATCATAGCTCTATCCTTTATTAGCTGGATAACTATGATCAAATTATTCTCTCTAAGCTTCAGGTTTCTTATATTTAAAACAGGAATAATGATAAAAATAGCTAACATATTTTAAGCAAATTAATTGATATAAATTTAACACACCTCACATATACAGTAAAAATAAACCACTCACACATATCTATATCTATCTATATCTATATCTATCTATCTATATCTATATCTATCTATAATCTATCTATATCTATATAACCATTATCCACTTTTGAGAAAGTCTGAAATAGGGTGATATTGTTAGAATCTACTCAGAGATTAGAACAGGCACTTATTCTCCCATTTGACCATAGTGTCATGGCTTGGAAAAAAATTCCAAAAATACATCAACTCTTTCCTCCACATTACCATTCCAACACAGAGAAACTAGATGGAGATGGATTATGTATTGAATCAGTGAGTTTGTCAGTATTGTGTACTGTTATCTTCTTCTAATTAGTAGCATTTTGGAAATACTATTTTAACTGCCAGAGTGCATGAGTGATGGGACAGTTGCTCAGATTACAGAAACATATCATATGTTAAATTTAGTTAATTCAACTCTTTACTATGCATCCCATTATATCCTTGTATTTCCTCTTCTATTATGTTAATCACACTCAGCATTATTTATTTAATATTTGCTTTCCACTAAACTGTAACTTCAGTACCAGCAGGAACTACACCTTTCTGGGGTATCCCCAGCACCCAAAGTACTGCCTAAAGCCCAGTAGGAGTTCCATCAATATCAGTAGTTATACAACACAGTGTACATTTTGCTACTTGTGACAAAGGATAACTTTGATTACTTCTACACCAGGGATACACTACCACCAAAAAAAATAATAATAATTCAGAATAGTTCTAAACCAAATTAAACAAAAACAAATTTAGGCAACTAAGAAAGTTGTTTGCAGTGCAGGTTATGATTGTTTTAAAAAGTTGATAAATGCTTATGATTTGTATTTGTGAAAGCCTCATGCAAAACAGAAAAATAAAACTGTTTTTGCTGGAGATGGGGACTTTTTTGAACCTATGTGCAGAACCATAAGAGAAGGGAGAGAAGATCAGAAAAGACAAGTAGAGAAACCAAGAGAGAACAAACAACAGAAGGCAGATCATATGAGAAACAACAACTGAGACAGCAAATAGAGGGTGTCTGATAGTGGAAAACAGAACTGGTAACAGGCAGAGGAGAAATTAACTGTGTAATTTACCAAAGAAGACTAGGTATCAGCTCCATAGCCTTACAGGGTTTCTGAAGGCAGAGCAGCTAAACAATTGTGCATAGGTAGTGCTAACGCTAGATAGTACTGTAGTAGTAAAGAAAGTCATTTCACCTGTTGGCACACAGCATCCATGTCCCCTCATAGAACATGTGCAAGAGTTTAAGAGTCTGAGGGCTGACATTCTCTCTCTATATTTTCATCATTTTTAAAAGAATGATCAGAGTATAACCAGTTATTACATTTTTATTAGGCAAAAGCCTTTCATCCAGAACAATTTTTACTCATGATTCAAGAAAATTAAAATCATGTATGTATTCATCATTTCTTTCTCTTTATTGTTTATGGAGAACCTATCGTTAATTTGTAATCTCACCAGCAAGATCTTATTTTCTTTGTATACTCATTAAGAAAAGTTCCTTGAAACTACTCTATGGTCTGCCAAAGCAGAAATTGTATCTGCGATTACTTTAGACCCTAATCTAGAAAGTCAATAAATAAAACTCATATTTTCTTTCTCCTAGCTAACTGTTTATTTGCTTAATATATGGGACCAGATTATAAATTTATGAGTACAATGATTTTTTTTTTTCTTTTAAGAACAACATGGTGGTATTCTAGTTGAGAATGATGGTTACATTCAGAATATGCTTTAAAAATATGAAAACTCATTTTTTTGTTCAGACTAGCAAAAAATAAATCTACAAAAAGTAAACTATTAAGGGTCTAAGTGATAAAATTGTTAACCAGGGCAAAAAAGGAAATGTTTCTTTTTGCAAATACTTATTCCCTCTAGTGGAATAATGGACAACAGAATGGGGCTTGCTTTTGGAGAGTGCTTTTTATCCTTAATTTGCTGCATGATAAAACATTCTTACTGAAGCAGATTATGTACATTTTTCTTCAGATATCCCTGGAGCATAAATATAAGGAACTATTGATTATGTTCATTGGCATTGCATTTCAATACATTTTCTCTTCTGAAATAATACATTGTGCAAGGACTATGTGTAATTGGCTGCATATCTTAGCCACAGTAAAAGATTGTAACCCCAGCAGTAGACAATGTATCATAAGAAATACTGCTACAATATCGCATTGTTTTATTTGTTTTATTTTTCGTCCTGTCAATGGCAAGCAAACTATAGTGGGAGATACCAATTTTTTTATGGCCTTTAGTTCTATGTAGCCTTAGGTTTGCATTTAATTAGTTTTTGAGGCCAGATCATAAAAATATCCACTGTACATTCTTTAAAGGTGAATCTTGTGAATATTTTCTCAGTAAAAATAGGCCACCTACTAATCACTCTTGGCAGTTTTGTATTGACATAATTAAAATATCACATATCTTTATTTTTTTTCTGAAGAATCAAAATATCAAAAAAAAAATACATTTTAACATTAGGTTTTAAATGTCCCTGGGGGAAAAAAAAAGAAGAAAATTCATAGGGACATATTGAGTTTATGTGACTTTAGAGACTCATGTACAGAAAAATTGCAATGCTGGGCTCCTTCTTTTCTAATCATCAGAAGTTACAATTTAGAGGTGCTAAAGGATTTTTATCCTTGTAGTTACAGGGTTCACTCATTAAAATAATTGTCACTCTTGAAAAGAGTGAAATAGTATACATGCAAATGTTTTATATAATTACCCCATTCCTTAGAACCTCAAGATCAACACTCTATACTGCCTTCATTATAGAGAACCAGTACTTCTTGGGTCCATTTACTTGATCAGATCAAAGCTCATAATTTTCAAAAGGACTCTTTTTTCTTTTCTTTTTTTAAGAAAGGGGTTGTGAATACTACATGTCAAAACAAAGGAAATGGTCTCTTTTTATTTTTCAGTTTTGTTTACAATATAGATCTCCTATTTTTTTATTAGTCTTCAGATTTCTTTATATTAACAACTCAGAAGTCAACTCTGTTGTGAACATGAAACAAGTTCTATTTGATTGTCATAGATGATTATTCTGACCTCTGCAGAAAGAGATGTTTATCATCAGTTAATTTGTGTGTTTCCAATTGACATTATTCAGGAATATTATTGTAGCAGTGCTAATATCAAAGATCTCATAGAATAATTTAGCTTTGGGTCAAATACATTTGACCCAAATTACTTAAAACAATGAAAAGATATAACAATTATTTTTAAATAAGACAATTTTAGAAGTATAAATCAGCCATCGTTAATAAGCATTGTTTTTGAGAAAAAATAATCTGCAATTCTCTATAAAAGATAAAATGTTTTAGAAAAAATGATATTGCTTTCAAAGGATCAGATTTATTCATTTGTCTCTGCAAATTAATTGAGGCAAAGTCACTAACTTATTTGTGGACTCAGTACTTTACCGGTCAAATAGCACTAAAGTGACATGAAGACAGGGGCATCTTTTTTTTTCTTTTTTTTCTTTTTTTGACTCACCACAGTATCCCCACTGCCTAGCACTGGATCATAAAAATAGGAAGAACTTGATAAATATTTAATTAGTGAGTGATACTACATAAATAAAAATGTACTTATATCACCTATACAAATAAAAAAGATGCATATAAATTACAATCCTTAAGTAAATTATCATTGTTTTCGGTCTACAAGATCATCTAATCCTCTTTGTCATTGTTGTAGTGTGCTACAGGGAAAACATCCTTTAATCATTTTACAGTTGCAAAAATGTAAGATGGCATCAAAGAATACTTCACACTTTGCATTTGAAATGTTCGAATCATACCATTATGCTAAGGATATAAAGAAGTTGAAGTTACAACAGAAATATTGAAGAGCTTTTTTTAAAAAAAAAACTACAAAACAAACATAAAAACATCTTCTACACTTCTCTCATAGAATGGCACTTTTTATAAAATTTGTTCTTACTTATTTTCAAAATTTGGTAATATTTATACCAATAGAAGTATCTTTAAGGAAATCTCAAGCATCACTCCTGTCTCTAAAAGGTGTATTTGGTGGTGGCGGGTGGGTGACAGACTGTTTACTCAAGCAGAATGGACTTCTGTTAATACCATCCATACACATTAAAATAGGAACTCCGGCAATTTACTCTGGAGCACCATTCTGAAGTGAGAGTAATAGAAGTGAGAGGATGGAAGGCTGACAGTGGGTTATATAATATGAATGGATTGTATGATATGAATGGGGAGCTGGACAAGCAACTGCACCTAACCTGGTTACAACCCAAGTACTAAGCTCTTAATTGTGCTTTCCAGGATATGAATGATTATCCTCCAGTGTTTAGTAAACGCATCTACAAAGGGATGGTGGCTCCAGATGCTGTCAAAGGTACACCTATCACAACCGTTTATGCTGAAGATGCAGATCCTCCTGTAAGTAAAAGACTTTGATTAATACTCTGAACTGTAGTGAGGAAAACCTTAAACACCCATAAATGAGTGACTGAGTGACCCAGTTCCTAAGACAGCACAGGTGGTTCATTCTCATACATGTTATGTACTTTTGCCTATTTAACCACAGGTACAGATCATATTAACCTTAGACAATTAGGGAGATACTTTTTGTTTTACTAGAATTCAAAGTTTACTATTTACCAATTTACTTATATATATATATATATATATATATATATATATATATAAGTATATATATATATATAATATATATATATATAAGTAATATATATATATATATATATATATAATTGTCAATGTTTAGAATCAGCATCATTTGGATTCTTTAGAATAGTATAAGCTTAGTTTACTCAAGATAGGTTTTTATCCTTAAGTATTTTCCATTTTATTTATATGTGGCTATTTTGTTATCAAACTCTAAATCAACATAGGATTTAATACTTATACTGAATGGGTTAATTTTGGTAAACTAAAATCTTAATATTGCTTTTGCAACATATTTAATAGATTCTTATATTACCTCTTTTGAGATATCCCAAATTGCCTTTTTATTGAAGTTTTCAATTAAAGTGTTATTGTAGCAGAAGTGAGGCAAATTTTTCTTAGTTATTTTCTTAATGTATTAAAAATAGAATATAGAAGTAATAGTATCTATATAAAATGCTTTTTATAAATAATGAATTTTTTATAAATATTAATTATTTATTCTTCTAATAACCAAATGATGATTTACATTTTTTACTTGCAATGAGCTCACACTATACGTCAGTGGCTGATATAGTCTAGAAAAATATTAAAAGTACTAAATAAACCATTTTTAAAAAGTGAGAAAGTAGAAAAATACGTGAATTTTATAAGTGATTAAAGGTTGTTTCATATTACTAATATAAATAGTATTTATGTAATGTTATTTATTTAATAAAAGTAAAATGACAGTCATGCCATTTTTATCTTAAATTATGGCAAGCCATATAAAGTCTTTTGTGACTAAAGATCTTGAAAATAATAATGTTAACATGAAAGTGATGACCTTTCACTCAGAAGCTTCTTTTCTTATGTGTTAAAATTACTTTGAAACATTATTGCATCTTGGAAAATATGATAGGCAAAATTTCATAGCCTTAGACACACTAAGAGAGATGGTGAATGTGAATTGGTAGTTTTTCTGCTTTTTAAGTAAACTGCCAGAAATACAAAATACTTTGAAATTGGAAATACGCATTCAGTTCTATTCAAGACATATTTTGAGCACGAACTCTATAATGGTCATTGTGCAAACCAGTTTTTGCTCTCCAATCTTAGAGGAAAAACAGAACTGCACATAGAAACTAAAACACACTGTACTAAATGAGTGTCAGCAAACACAGCATCTTAAAATATACATATTTCTGAGAAATATTCACTTGTGCAGAATTTAAGATAGTGTTAAGTTTAATGGCATTAATGATAAAAGACTAAAAGTAAACCTACTGGTCAGCTGTACAGGACAGACCTGAAAGTCTTAGTATATAGATGGCAAACTCACTTCATGTTTGGCGCCTGCGACCTTGGTACCTGATTTGATATTCAGATCACTCTGCCAACATGAGAGAAGCTGTCTTAGTCCATTTTCTGTTCTATAAAGAAGTTATATTATTTATTAATAAAAAAAGGCCCTGTTTTTACATCCTGAAGCTCTTTTATGTAAATTTACCAAGCTCAAATTCCATATTTCTTTCAAAGTTCTTAGGTGTGTATTCCCACAAGTAGTTTTTAACATTTAATATCTAATTCTGGCTTTTCAGTAGATAAAATGTGGATGCCGGTCTTTCAATTGAAATATTGAGAATGCTTATTTAATTTAGTGAATATGTTTGATATCAGATTCAGTCTTAATCCTCAAAATAGTAGCAATCTTTTCGTATAACTAGTAATCAGCATTAAGTTCTCCAATTATTGCTGCAAATTGGGTCCCTTAAATTAGCACAGCCCCAATTCAGCTAAACCTACACCAATTTGAAATAAAAGCTCAATTCCATTAAAGTTTTTCAGATGATAAATATTATATTATACAATTTTTGAAAATATTATGATTGATTTTTACATTTATTGTTTTATGTCAGTGCCTTAAATACAGAATAAGTTACTTGTCGGATGAGTTTGCCAACTGTTTTCTACTTTGTTCCTATTATACATTTTTATTAATTAGAAGATGATAGTTTCAACTTTATATTGTTCAGAACTCCTACTACTAGGGGCTGTGATATCTATGGTGACACTATGTTTACTTAATGGTCCCTTGTCCAAAGTAGAAAGTAACATCCTTGAGGTCAGGAATCAAAACTTATTCTGGTTTGTATTCCCACATCTAACACTTTGCTTGGAACTTAGTAATGTATTCAGATTTGTTGAATAATTGAATAAATGAATAAATTAACAGTTATCTCTATGCTCTTCAGAATTGTCAAAATGCCAGTTCTTCAGAAATTTAGTTAGTTGTTACTCTAAGAAAATTCCGTAGTGTCTCTAAGCTTCAATCTGGCCATTAGAGGGCTGTGAGAATTAAGCAGGGTGACATGTATATCTTGCTTAGCTCAGCATCTATACCTTCCTATATCAAGTATTGTTACATTTCAGCAATAATAATTTCATTTCTAGAGGTTGGCCACCTCTTTTTTGAGGCATCTTGTTTCTTTTGAATGAAGTGAGAACCATCCATTTTAAACTAGAAAATAGCAACAAAATCTTTTGAAGTATCAGATAGAGAAACTAGGTAAGGTATTAAAGCCAGAGAGAGCATTGTTGCTGAATATAAATTAAGAATTATAAAATGCATGTTGCATAAAACTAAAGTGCTCTAGAGAGAGAAAAATAAGTCTTCCAGGGATCTTTTTTCCCACTGAATTAAAGCTGTTAGGACTTTTATTTTCTGCCTTGCTTTTGTGACAGCATTGACATTCTGTAGTTCACCAGAGATATGAATAGTGAATTACTGATCATTTTGGATATTAAAAATTGGTAACCTTTTTTTTCTTCTCACCAGAGACTTCTCACTCCAAACTTTCATAAAACACAAAACTGCAAGTGTAATTTCCATTTGCATATGTTTATTCTTTATGAAACCACAGGTCAGACCTCATGGTACAAAAGTTCCCTTTGTGGGCAGGGTAAATGCCTGAGAGAATAATGTCCTTTGTGAGCATGTGGACATGGAAAAATTGGGATAAATAAATGCAGTTTACACTTTGCTCATTTCCAAAAAGGTATTAGGGACCCACGAAAGATTACCATTTTATGATTGTATTATTCCTTCCATTTCATGCATTTTAGAAATTTGTAAGATTCATGTTTGAAGTAAAGCAGTAATTGGAACATGTTTGATAATAGCAATTTTGACAAACTTTCTTTTTTGCATATAGTAGTGTAAGAATTATTAGGCATTGAAGACTTCTCTTTTCAAGTTTTGAGGCTGATTTATGAAATAAATATGCTAAAAATCAATTAGTATTCTCACTATACTTTTTTTCAGAGAGTATTTTTATAAAGGGACAGTAATTGCAGATGTGAGGATTTTTCCCCCCTCTGTTGAGACTTTGAGAGCTGTACTAATTTTTCAGAGTCCAGACAAGCTACCTGAGGAATTAAAGTGTTTTCATAGGTAGCTTCAACACCCTTCTCAATCATTCAAGGGCATTTTTGTTGATCTCTAGAGAGTAAAAAAGATGATCAATTTTTTTTCTCTTTTATGAGGCATATCTTGTGTTTTATAAAAATATCATAATGTCATTCAATAATGCCAGGTAATTACAGTGATCTCAAAATGCTTAACCTTTCAAGTGATTATTCTGTGGCACTCTATTAGCAGAAGGCATTTGGTAGAATGAAAGCCGCAATTGGCTTTATCCATAATTTCCTACTTGCTTTGTGTCTAATAGTTAATACTATTCAGGGCCAAGTATATTGTAAGATAATATTTTTAACTGCAGATAACATTTGTGTCTTGTGTCATTTTTCACTGATATTTTCACAGATTTATTTTTCATCACTCACCACATCTGTCTTGTGTTGTTATGCTATATTGATTTAGGTTATTGCTAGCAATGTTGCAAAAACTCTACTTTTAAAGATCACTGCTTATTAACCATATTTGTTGACCCTGGAGCATGTGGGGGGAATGTACACAGCTCCATCTTTTTATCCTTCACATTATGTTATGGGAATAATCATGAACTATCTTCATGATGCATGCCAGTTTGTGAAAATTGAGACAATGTAGCCCTAGACTTATTCCCTTTGGTTTCTAATAATTAATTAGAAAGCACACCATGAAACAGTTGGGACTTGATCTATAAAATGACAATGGGTTATAATTAGATTTGAAAGTGTAAATTAATACAAAAGGGAAGGTTTTGTGAGAAAGTTTACACATGATTAATATTTAGAAAAGGCTTAGCTAAGTGTTTTAAGGATCTGTGTTACTTTCCTTTTTGTAACTTATAGATTTCTTTCAAGAACAATTATATTGTTAACATTACTTGAAATCAATATTGGATTTAACTGTTTCTGATGTAAATGTTTCTCTTCTAATTAAAAAACCGCCATGCTTACCAAGGTTAAAATGATGGCTTATGGTTTAAATGATGTGCTTTATTTTGCACTTCTTGCCAGAGAAAATGGGAACAGACCTTTTGAAAGAGTATCTTGGCTTCTCACAAGTTGGATTCTTGGCCTCAAAACTCACAAAGCAAAGCCATAGTAACTCTTGGTCTTCTTGTTATCCACTTTACAATTATTCTATATCCTTAAATGATACCTACGTGCAGACAGTAGGCTATACCCAAATATGTACCTGTCATAATACAGATGCTTCATACACTTATTGAATGAATAATCAACCAGAAAATACTTATTGTGGACTTCACAAATAAGAATATGATAAGACAGAGACAAAAATAAAGCCATGATTGAGTATATGAAAGTTGCCAAGAAATGCTATAGTTATTCTGACAATGAGAAATGAATATGCCCAAGTAGAGTCTGAGCCTGTTCTGGAAAGCAGTTCAACTATTAAAAATATAGGGGATTCATTTAAGTGAGGGTAGAAGAAACTGGCAGAAGAAATGTATCTAAAAAAAAATCATATGTTCATGAATTTGTGTGGTATGATTGGAACTATATATGATTTAATAATTGTTAGCTATTTGAAAGAATACATTAGGACTGTCTATAGAGACTCATCTGAGGACATAAAATGTGGCAGATATGGTTTTACAAAACTCATTTTATTATATAGAAAATGGAAGCTTACTAATGGCTTACAAATAGAGCAGTGACGAAATCAAATCTATATATTAGAACAATTAATTTCCTGTGATACACAGTTCTTATTTGATGAGATAATAATTGAAAATCAGAAGATAAGTTAGAAGATATTTCTTTCATTTGAGTATAAAAAGACAAAGTGGACAATAAAAATAGGAAAAATAGAAATACTTAGAAGCCATTGAAATGAAAGAATTAATAGTGAATGGGCAGGAAATTGAAGATCACAGACAGAATAAAAGCACAATAAGAAGTGAATCAAGAGTTTCTACCTGGAGTGATAAAGATATTCATGATATTTATTGATAGAGATAAAGTAGAAAAAAAAGGAAAACTATTTTAAGGAGAAAATAATGAGATAAGTTAGGACAAATTAAATTATAAATGATTTAAAAACATTTTAGTGAAACTATCTATGAATGATAGAAATTGTTCAATTTTCTCCCCCAGGAATATAGAGAGAGAACTAAGTCAGGACATGGCTAGTGAAGGAGTAGTACTCACCAGATCTATCCAGGAACCACAGTGCCAAGGCTGGCAGGTAGCTTCTGTCTTGCTCAGAGCTATAATTTCATCAAACTAAGTAGTATGTAACACTGAATATTGAAAAATGTCTGGAGGTAGATGGCAGGATGAGGCCAAGAATTTTTTTCACAGGTCAACAACACCATGAGGAAGACCAGAGGCAGAGTTGCCACAGCTGCTTTAATTTCATGCCAGGATGATCCAGCTTCATTAAGAGAGCCAGGAATAGATCAGGTGAAAAATATGGGAGTAAGAGTGTGGGAAGAAAATGAAATAGAAGACAGCAGGAGAAAAGGTGAAGCTATAAGAATAGATATATGTTTTTAATAGAGTAAATATATTAGATAACAGATAAATTTGGAAATAAATCTTTAGGTTATGCCCTTTTGAGGATGGGCTAGGAGCTGGAGGGTGGAAAGAGCCAGAGAAACTGAGAGGATAGAAGAGAAATCTGCTAGTGATAGGGTTCAGGTGAAAAAAATTCAATGAAGAAAAGAAAATCAAATGGTAAAAGATTTTTTTTTTTTACAGACATAGCAGCAAGGAGAATAAAATCAAACTAAGTTAAAGACCATAGTTCATAGAAATTTGTGAATATCCTTCATGGTAAATTGGCCTCTATTCTCCTGTAGCTTGCTTGCCCTTTTATTTTTCATGTTTCTGAGTTATTTTGGGGTTCAACTTTTATATATGTAGGGCAATTTTTGGTTTTGACCCTATCAGTTTAATTTTCTTGCATTTTTTTTGAAAAATGACTTCTGTACATTCTCTTTAAAAATTATAACATTTAATTATATTTCTTGGACATATTTATAAGAACTACTTACACTGATTTCTGCATTTAAGCCTATCTATAATTTATGCCATTCCTTTTAAATTCTTACCCATACATTTTTAAGTTCTTCTTTTTGTTGCATCTCTTGGTTTACTCATATGTGTCTTAAAATTTTTTTTAAAGTATATAGACTCATGAAATTTTCTTTTGTTTATACATATAACATACAGCTTGACAGGTTATTAGAGTTTCATATTTAAACTTTTGCCCATTAAAACTATATATATGCTTTCTACTATATTCTGGTATTTGGCATTGTAGAAGTATGAAGCTATATTAATTTTTTTAATTTTCAGGGTTTTTTTCTTTCTGATGTTTTTTGTAAGAGTTTCCATTCTTAATATTAAATGTTTTTACTAGTATATATTTAGAGATTAGCTTCTCAGTGCTAATTATGTCTGGTATATCATGGCACCTTTTAATCTGCAACTCTATATAGTTCATCAGCCCAAGAAAGTTTGAAATAGCTGCAAGAGTAAAGGCTCTCAAGTGAGACTAGCTAATTTCAACTCTTGAAGCTACTAATGACTAGCCTTGTAACTCTGGGCAATTCACTTAGTCACTCTGTCCCTCAGTTCTCACATTTGTAAAATGAGATAAGAAATAACGTAACTGAAACTTCATATTCCTTAAGAGCAACTCTCCTTTTTCCCTTTACCCAGCAACTAGAACTGAAACTTCATATTCCTTGAAAAGCAACTCTCCTTTTTCCCTTTACCCAGCAACTAGAATTCTATTCTTTTGCTTATATAAGTTTGACTGTTTTAGGCACCTGGTATATGTGGAATTACACAGTAATTTTTCTTCTACGACTGGCTTATTTCACTCAGCATAATACAAACTTAAAATTCATCCATGTTGTCTCAAATCACAGGATTTTATTCTCTTTTCAATGCTGGAAAATATTCCATTGTATGCATATACCACATTTTTTTGATCCACCTCTCCTCTGATGGACATTTAGGTTAATTCCTCATCTTGGCTGTTGTGAATAATGCATTAATGAACATGGAAGTGCAAATATCTCTTTGAGATCTCGACTTCAATTATTTTGTATGCATTCCTAGAAGTGAGATTACTGGATCATATGGATACATTTTTAACTTTTTGAGAAACCTCCATACTGTTTTCCATAGTGGCTATACCATGTTAACATTTCTGCCAAATAGCAAACAAGTATTTACAGAAAGATACTCAACATTATTAACCATTGGGAAACTACAAGTCAAAACCATAATGAGACATCTTATTAAGATGGCTGGTCTAAAAAAAAATATGGTAGAGGAATGAATGTGGAAAAAATTAGAACCTTTATACACTGTTGGCAGAAATCATTTGAGATTGTTCTTAAAGAAATGAGAAGTAAATATGTCTAACAGATCCACTGATGATAATGTTTTATGAACTATAGATTATATTTACCTTAAATCTCTGTACCTGTGGTCTAAATAAAATAAAAATACCTCAATATTTATTACATGTGTGTGTGTATCCAATATTATTTAAGGGTAATGCCTTAAATATTAAAGATTAAAGTTTTCATGTTTCTAGCCTTAGAATTTCAAACATAAAGAGATAGAAATTAATAAAAAAGCAATCATATAAATAAAAATGACAATTTATAAAAAGCTCTAAGAAATAAATCTTTAAGTGTTGTAAAACCAGACAAGAGGGAGCCTTATTTTGTTTGGCGAGTCAAGGAAGGTTCCAAAGAGCAGACTCAGAGATGGGGTCTGAAAGGTGAGATATTTTCCATTTAAGTGGCATGGCAAAAGAATTAGGCCCTAAATTATGTGGAAGAAGATAAGTTTCACGCTGGCGACGTAAACCTGAGTCATATCTTATGGAGTCCAGTGGCTATGAAGACAGTGTCATGATATATTGTTTCATCTTAAGAAAAATGGGAGGGTTTTAAGACAGAGGTGATGAGATCACTAATTACTACTCTAGTTTAGGTTCATTTCTATTTTTAAATTCCTTTGGTTTTGTGAGTTGATTTTGGTGAGGAGTTGAATGTGTGCTCACTATTATCTTTATACATTTAAAAAACATATAAATGAAGAAACTTTAGAAGAAATATGTTATTTGATTCCTTTAGGAATTATGTTTACCATTGAAAAACATATTTCCCCCCAAAATTACTGGTAACTAACCTTGAAGCAAATATTTCTTAAGATATTTAATAGCTGTCAATATAATAGCTGTAGAAACTGAACTATGTGCAGACATTATATTAAGTTAGTTACACACGGCATAAAGAACTTGCCTATAAGAGTGTTGTTGGCTCACTATGTTGTCAAGGTATAGTAGTTACTTCAGGTGTAAAATGCAGAATGGGGGAGAGGAAGAAAAAAAAAAGCACATGATCTTTTCAGTGGTTACATGGAGAGTTTGACCTGTGTTTTTTCTTAGTCTCTTTTAAGGATACCATAGCACCCAGGTAAATTCACTAAAAAAGGATTGTTATTATGCATACCAAAAACAATCAAACCACTTTACAGTGCTCCCTGATGCTAATTCACATTTGGGAGCTTTGGTGAATTATACTGTTATAAAATAAATCAGATTAGTTGCTTTCAAAGATTGGGAGAAAGAATTTTGGAAACCATATTAGGAAGAAAAATCTTTGTGTACTTGAAAACAAATTAGTTAATGGTTGTACATAATGATAATAATAGGTTTAGTATTTCCTGACATAATGTAATTGTGATTATTATGAAGAAAATTATGTGTATCTGAGTAGGTAATTTCTTGGTAATTATGTTTTAAGAAAAATTACTAAATCAAGATATCCCCTGATGTTAAGAATTTATTTTTTTGGTCCATTTTAGTCTCATTGAAATTCCCTATGTTTGCAAGTTTTGAACATCTTTCATACAGATCTGCTATTACCTTCTGTAGTAATTAATTACACTCTCACTATCATTAAGTCAAAGCATGTAGTGTTTAACACTCACTATAAGAATGGAAATCAAAAGTAAAAATGTACTGAGTAATAAAGAAAATAATTTAAATCTCAAGATTATATTTTCTTGATGTAAATTTACAATTATTTACAATTTTAATTACAATTAATTATATCCACATTATTACTATATAGAAATGCTACTTTTCATTAAAAAAAAAGTGAGGATTATCATGACAGGATCATTTTTGTCTGTCATGTTCCCATCATCTACAAAAATTGTCAGACTCAGAGTATCAAAATATCACCGTATTACTCTATATGTACTGAATAAATGACTATTCCCGAAGTCTTGTCTCATACTAATATTTATTGAGTTTTACATGTATCAAATCTAGTAGGTAAAGGACATTACAAAGTTGAAATCATGTCTTTTACATTTTTGAAACCACACAATATTTAAATAAGTCACATACTATCCCAAATTGTATTTGGAAAGAAGCCTAGTACATGAACAAAAAAAATCATTCATTTAATATATATCATAAATCATGTCCTTCTTAGGGGCTATTAGTGCTGGCAAAAATTCCCATAGTCCCTTAAAGCTATTGACTAATGTCACTAGTGTTGGTCTTTGTGTTTAACTAGGAAAAATGATATTGTAAACATAATCCTTTAAGTCACATAAAAAAGTTACTTAATTTCTTCAAACCTCATTTCCATATAAAAATAACAGACCATTTCACTGCATTGGTGCTTGCATTTAATGAAGAATGAAAACACTTAGCCAATGTCAGGCACATAAATTTTAGTTAATACTTCCTCTTCATCATCCTTGCTTTCAGGGTGATGGTAAACATGCCTAACTTTGCCTCCGATCTGGTATAGTGCTCATAGTCTCACTATAGGATATCAAAGCCTAGACTCATGAAGTAACTCTGGTGTCGTCTATGACACTGTAAAACTTGAGAATAAATTTTTCATGAAAACATTATGCTAATAGGGTCTTTACAATTCCCCCAAAATTAAAATGTAAATATTTTGATAAAGTTTTTACTAAAATTTTTACTGGATCTTATTTAAATAGTCATTTTTAGTTTATGTTACTTAATAATGATACATATCTACTTTTATCCCCTTGAGTTTAAGATAGAATGTCTTAAATCTTGATATATAAGTTTTAGTTTGTCATTTTAATAGTCAAATGGTATACTAGATCAGACTTCACATACAACACAATTGCTACAATATCTACAAATCAACATATTTTAAAGCACATCAGATTTTTACATGTAAGTGTCTACATAGAGGGGTAAAAGTCCACTTGGTGATAAATCCAAAGATCTCTGCTCTAGTTCTAGTACCTTTTAGTACACCTATACTTATCCTTTATAGCTTTATCAGAAATGTTAGTAGATAATTGTGTTTACCTGTGTACCTTTTGTCTTCCCCATCTGACCAAATATGAGGCCCATAAGTACAGAAGCATGTTATTCTTACCATTGCCTATCATCTTAAGAGATGACTATGAATAGCTATGGATGAGTATCTATAAATAGATATTGGTGGGTTTTAAACTGAAAACTTGCCAATATTTAACCACATTCTGAGTTAGGTAAATTTTTAGATATCCTCTAAACCATACATAAAATTACCTATGTAGTTATGATTCTTGCAGTGACCAAAAATATTACTCAGAAATCTCAATCTTGTTCAACACACTCTATAAACTAAGCTTTAATACATTGTGCAATGTAATTGGTATAAGAAAATATCATTTATACTCTATTAATATAGATCATATGAGGATTCATATATTGGAGAGATCCAGAGGATTATGCCATTATTTTAAAGGATAGTTTAACATCAGAATGTATTAACTATAATAGGAAGTAATATGAGATATTATGGCAGAAGCTAAGAAGTATGGAAGATATAGTGTTTTACAGATAGCCAACCCAGGGAAGGTGGGAAAGGAAGAAGTTTTATGATAATAAATGGTTTTATTCTCTAGTACTGTACTAAGGAATATTTTTAAAAAAAATATTTATACTTCTCCAGTCTTCTACATTTTGGGAACTTTGTTTTCATAGGTTCTATTATCATCTGTTTTGTGAGGCCTCTTCCCCAAAGTTCACTGATGTCACCTTTACTTCCTTCCACTCACAAAAAATATATCTGTGGTTACTCCAAATAAGAATACAAGTTATATACATTTTCAACTATTAGGGGCATAACATACATAGCCATTCCCATTATATCTATGTAAATCATGCCCCCTAGAGATGTGCATCCTGGCAGCTCAGAACACACATATAATAAGCATTGATCATATGATATTTAAGTATTCACTTAAATAATGGCAAACCAAAAAAAAAAAAAATCACCTGCTCATAGGAGCTCACAGTCAATGAACAGAGATAGGTTACAAACCCATAAACAAATGAATACATAACATAAATTCAGGTAAAGATGCATACTATAAAAAAATAAAATAAGAATTGACTCAGAGTGGTATATAGGTGGATATATACAGAAGAGGTATCATTTGAGCTTGGTGTTTTATAAAGCGATTATGGTTGAATTATTGTTAATGAAAATCAGGAAGGAGGGGATATAAGATGAACCCCATCTCCCACACCCAGCTGTGAGTTTGTACATTTTATACTTTCAGAACTCAGCAGTATTCAGTCAGTAAATGTGTTAAATGAATGAACAAATGAATGAATGTATCTCACATAAAATGAATGCTACCTAGAATTAACCCTGGTACCATAAAACATATGAACAAGATGGTAAGTGTTAAGGAATAAATAATTTATAAAATTGTAAATTGCTAATATTTTGTACAAATTAAAAAAATTAATATGTATATAGAAATAAATACCTCATGATTTAGTTGTATACTACTAGTTTTTTTTTTAAACTAAGTTAAATATTTTTTATCTAATGGAAAACAAAAAGTCCTTTGGGATTTGTTCTAATTTGGGGTTAATTTCATATCTGATGTCAAGTCAAGGTTTTCAACACCCTTGAATGATTGAGCTTCTAGTAATATCATGGTTCTGTTTTGAACATTTTGTTTAGAAAAACATATTTCTCTAAAAAAGAGTATATCCTTTATTTGAAAACTCAGGAAATATATGAAAGGATGTTTTAGTGAGTAGAAGTTGACATTAAGAAGGATTGCTGTACCACAATCCCATTAGTCTTTTAAAATTATGGTAATTTGAATTCACACTTGCTCCAATGGATGAGGTTGACTGAATTTATAGAAATAGCTGTCATAGTAAATGAGGATGCTTTAAAAAAAACTGTTGTGCTATGCTTCTCACATGTCCTCATTGTCCATAAAATTTTAAAGACGGAACTTTTATTTAACCTTCAAAAGTCTCAAATAAAAATAATGATAGGAAACTTTATCTTTGTTACACTCCCTGCTAAGAAGAGAAACTGCAGATAATTTTATTACTTTCCTATTAAATTAATGTTTATGTCTTCATTAATTCTTTCTATATTTTTTCTTTGATAACACCTCTTTATAGTGATTAGGTAAATAGAGCAAAATTTCAAAAATTTTTAAGTAGTCTTTTTTATGTGACATTCCATATATAATATGAGATTATCTACTAACTTCCCTTAAAACATGTTAGATCAAAGCCTATTTCAGAGTCTCCTTTTGAAATTTTACATTGCCTGAAATGGCAAAATACATTTTACCTCATGAGATTAAAATATCTGTCCTAGGGAAGAGACGTTATAATTTGGCCTGTTAATTTAAAGAATAAAATTAAGTGAATTATGCTAGGTGAATACCTAAATTATTTGTTTTTGGTTTTGGTTTTGATGTAGACCTAAACCAATTAGACAGTTTGTTTTATTATTTTGAGTCCACAGTTTTCTAATAGTCTCTCAAGATTTCTCTCATATCGAATATTTCTAAAATCTTGAAATATATTTTAAATATCTTTGAAGCATCTGGGCATCTTTGACACACAGTTATTCTCTCACTAATCCATGAATTTATTTAAATACAATGGGTCAAATACCATTCAGTGTGTTCACATAAAGTCTCTACTCATGTGAAGCTTTTATTCTTATGTGGGAGATGATCATTAAAGAAGTAAACCCATAGAATATATTTTATAACTTCATGGAAGGTTGCTGAAGAAAAATAAATTAGAATGACAAGTTAGAGACTACCTGGGGAAGAGGAGGGTAAATTTTGTAGCCAAAAATCTGAGAGAAGAGTGTGGCAGGCATAAGATATAGGCAGTGAGATAACAACAAGGATAATGTGGTAAAAGAGAAATGAGTAAAATGAAGTTATATAGATAGGCAGCCACCAGGTGTTTTCAAGATCTGACAGCCTCCAGTAAAGAGTATGGATTTAATTTCTGTGTGTGATAAAAAGTAATTGGGAATTTAATCAGTGTTTATGAGATGGTTTAAATTTTTTAAAGGTAATTTTAATAGAATAGGAGAATCTACTTGAGTTCGCTGCAGGAAATATAGTACTCCCCCTTATCTGTGGAGGATACGTTTTAAGCCCTCTAGTGGATGTCTGCAACTACAGAGAGTACCAAACCCTATATATATATTATGCTCTTTCTCTCTCTATATATAGCTATGATAAAGTTTAATTTATAAGTTAGTCACAGTAACTTATCTCTGTCTCTCTAAATATCTTATTGTACTGTACTTACCTTTCATGTAATGATGTGAGATGATACCTGATGAAATGAAGTGAGATGAATGTCTTAAGCATTGTGATACATCATTAGGCTATTATTGATCTTCTGACATTATGTTAATAGCAGGATCTTCAGTTTCAGATGATCCTGGATCATGAAACCATGATGATGTCAATGACTAAATATCCAAGAGCAGACAAAGTCTGATTAGGGATACTTGATAGTTGAAGGGTTTTTCCCCAAAAAACCTTTTGGAAGAATATTGTAATCAAAAGTTGTATTTTATTTTTTTACTCATCAAAGTGTTGCTGCAGAGGTTTATTCATTTGGTGATCATACAGGTGCCTTCTATCTGAAAATTGTGTTCTATAATTTTTGTAAAATAAGGGTTACTTGAAAATAAGTATTGCCATACCAGACAGTTGATCTGAAAACTGATCTGGCTACTAAGAGACTAACCAACAGGTGTCATATACAACATGGAACATATACATTGAACAAAAAGATTAGTAAGGCCCTTGGCAGGACAAAGTTGAACACCATGAGATTTCATCTTGCTACTCAGAATGGTGTGCACTTTAAAACTTATGAATTGTTTATTTCTGGAATTTTCTATTTAATATTTTCAGACCATGGTTGATTGCAGGTAATTGTAACTACAGAAAGCAAAATTTCAGATAAGGAGCAATACTGTAGGTGGAGGGAAGTTATGAGATGTGATCTAGACATACATTAGGGCATGCTTTTATTGAGGTATTGGCAGGACTAGATGAAAATTTGGTTGCAGAGTGAGAGAAAGAGAAGAGATCAATGACCATCCTGAGGTCTAGAAAGAGACCAACTTGGTAAAAGGTGAATCCATTGATCTAGAGTAGAAGAGATTCAAATTTGGAAGAAGAAATCAGGATTCTCATTTGGAGTACTTTGAGTTAAAAATAGGTCTCTGTCAACTATTGTATATACTATTTTGGAGTTTAAAAGATCAGAGTTTGGCCAGAAATTTAAAATTTTGAGTTAAGAACAAATAGAAGATATTTAAAGGGATGAGACTAGAAGAGGTCCTAGAGTTCTTAAGAAGAGGTAGAGATGATTGAAGTGCCTTTGACAGAGCCTTGGAACACTCCAAAAGTCTGAGACAGAGCAGCCAGGTATTAAGGAGGAAAGGCAGAAGAATGAAAAAAAGATGAAGTGTTCAAGGAGGTAGTGATCAACTGCAATGTAAAATGTATTAAAAAAAACTAGATTTACAGATAATAATTAGGGAATTATGCAAGTCCTGAAAGCTAACATATTTATCCTATTGCCCAAATGCAATTCAGAAACCAACATGAGCAACAAATTTTTTTCAAAGACAGTAATGAAGAAGATCAACAATACAAAGAACAATGTTCTTGAAACCCTTCTTACACCAAAGTATCATTAAATTAAAAAAAAAAAAATCATTCTTCTCCCACATCAGAAAGCCAAATTAGAGGTGTTTTTCTCTAAAGAGTTTACTGGTGTTACATAATGTCTATTTGGGTTTGAAGTCAAACTCTACCACATACTAGCTTTGTGCCTGAGTTGTTTACTCTGGGACTGGCTTAAAATATTTACCAGCCTTAAGCATAGAAAATATTATAGTGTTCACCCCAGGGTAACCCTATATAATTTAAAATATAATAAATCTAAACTCTAATATAAGTGAGAACATCTAACAGATTTAACTGTTCTCATTGTAGTCTCTTTTAAAAAATTATCCAATATTATTTTCTTTATTTAAAAAAATAATTTTTATTTGATATTTCAACTTATCTTGATATATGACTGGGACAATTCAACATTCCTTAACTCCATTTAAGGTTCAAGTTCATAAACTAATAAATGGGTGATAGAGTACATATTCATTTAGTATGGTTATTGCACATAATAAGCATTCAACAAATATTAGCTATCATTATTTTACTATCATCATCATTAGTAATGTTATACTAAAAGATTGTTGTGAGGAGTAATTTATTTATGAAAAACAGTATGATAAATAGCACAAAGCAGATGGCAAATAATTTTTGTTTCCTTCACTTCAATACCTATTTCCACACTTTACTACAGTCCTCTACATGTTATAATACTCTGTGTTTCACAGAGTTTAAATAAGTATAATAAAAGAAAAATAACATATAATTATCTCTGAAGATTAAATATCAAACAGACATGATGTTTAGAGAAGAAGGTGGGATTTATAAAACTAAAGGAAAGTGAAAAAGAAGATAGTCAAGGCAACCCTTAAATTTATTCTTTCACATAAATAATTTTAAATAGCATGCAGTAAAAACACTCCACTGATTCATAAGTTATACTAAAGAAATGGATTCTGCTACATCTCATACCTGAAATTATGAAAGGTTGAAATAAGATTTTTCACTTATAAAAAGGCCATGAATTTTATGAATCAGTTTAATATTATCACTACATTTGTTTTTATTTTGTGAGAGTAAATTAATAATATACAATTTCATTTTAGGGATTACCTGCAAGTCGTGTTAGGTATAGAGTAGATGATGTCCAGTTTCCTTATCCTGCCAGTATTTTTGATGTAGAAGAAGATTCTGGAAAAGTAATAACCCGAGTCAATCTTAATGAAGAACCTACAACAATTTTTAAGGTCAGTGCAATTTTTTTCTTACATTGTCTACTTAATGTTTAATTTTTTATTGAGAGTTCTTTAACAGATGACCATATGTATTTTTTCTTTTTTTAATCTTCTTAAGTTATAAACAATATATTTTTACTGCATAGACATTTAGAAAATACAGTTAAATAACAAGAAAAAAATCACTTGATATTTCACATCTTGGAGATAACTAGAATTTACCATTTTAATCTCTATCTGACATTCTAAGTAAATACAGATATTTAAATATGTTTTTAAATAATATGATTATATTATTTTTATAGCTTTTTTAACTTAATGATATATTACCCATACAAATAAATAGTCAGTGCTATAATTTTAATAATTGTACAATGTTCTATTGTATGAACATACTATTTATGTCTTTTGTCTAATATCTGGTTATTGTATAATTAGCGTGTTTCCAATTTTTTTATTATAATAAACTCTGCTTTTGTGAAATTTCTTGTACAACTGTCATTTGCCACTTGCTGATATTTTTTCTAAAAATAAGTACCTACAGGCAAAATTGATAGATCAAGTTTTATGCACTTATGATTTATTATACTTCCAGAAAACAAAATAATACTAAACATTGTCATAAATAATTAATTTTATTAAAAGTTAAAGTGTTTCCATTTTCTATAGTTACTTAGAAAAAAAATTACCACTGTGAAGAAAACCTTGACCCTACTACATTGGGGAATTAACCTTCACCAGTTAACCTTATGAATATCAATGTGTACTATGGCTCATATAACTTTATCACTGTTTGGCATAATTGTTATCTTTGTAAAATTGTAACCCAAAGATAAATCGTAGCTCTCAGGATGACCCTTGGTTATGTTTCCATGATCTAGGCTGAATTAGTTTACACTAGTAGTGTGCAGCTTCTAAAATTATATTACAGAGAAACACATAATTTTGAAAACAACATTTCTTAAACATAAGAATTCTTTTTGGCATAATATAGGTTATCAAGAAAGTGATAAATTTTAATATTTTAGTAATAAATAATATACAGCGATCACATCTTAAGACTAAAGCTTTTCTTGAGTTTGCATTATTTGAACAATTTCTTCTATACAGTATAAAAAGGGTTTTATATGTTACAGTTATTTTTAACAGCATATGTCTCAAAGTGTGTTAAAATATAGACTTCCAATTTTGTCTTCCAGGGTGGTATTTCTGCCCTATAATTCTGCATACAATTAATTCACTAGAAAAATTAATTTGCTTTTACAAGCAAGCCAATTAACTTTTTGCTATTGATATGACTGAGTTTAACACTTTTAAAATGAGTGTCAGTGCCTATAGGGGCACATGTTTTCACTGTAAACACCAGAGTAATTGTGGAAAATAGTTTGTCATTGGAGAGATGTTACATCATATTCCTGCCTTATGGGTAATTTTTTTCATAGAGTTAGTAACTTAAATTTTCTTGAGTTTTCTCATCTGACAAATAAAAATAACAACATCTACCTGGCAGGATTATTGTGAAGATTAAATGAAAATATATGTACCATACACTAGTTCAATGTCTGCTATCTTGCATACAGTGCTCCCCATCCTGGAATCAGGCAGTACAATGATTTAAAATATACATAGTAAAATGATGCTTTATTTTCTTCTTGTTAATAATCTTTTTAACATGAATTTTTATTATTCTTTAAGTTGATGGTTGTTGCTTTTGATGATGGTGAGCCTGTGATGTCCAGCAGTGCCACAGTGAAAATTCTCGTCTTACATCCCGGAGAAATCCCACGCTTCACACAAGAAGAATACAGGTATTGATTTCTATCAGGTTTTATAATATATAAAGGTTTTTGTTTTGTTTTGTTCTCTAAAAATTGATGTGATATGAATTTATCAATGAGGTAGGTAGACTTCCAATTCCAGTTTAAGTTTTTCTAAATTAACATTACATTTATTTTAAAAAGTAATATAGTTAAAATGACAATTCAGTGTAAAGAATATCACTTTTAGTAATGGTTTGATCAATAATGGATCCATTAAACATGAGAAAAACAACTTTGAAGATACAATATTGTGTTTGGGGATTAAAATGCAAGTGACTAATGATCTAGGTGGTGAGAAATGGACATTTAGATTCTATATTTTCTAATTTTTGACACATATGTAAAGTGATATTTTCAAAACAATCAGTGATCTAAATGTCCATCAAAAGACAACTGGATAAAAAAGATATGGTACATATAGATGGTAGATTATTACTTGGCCATAAAAAATGAAATTTTACCATTTGTGACAACATGGATGAACCTAGAAGGTATTATGTTAAGTGAAATAAGTCAGACAGAGAAAAAGAAATACCATGTGATTTCACTTATATGTGGAACCTAAAGAACAAAATAAACAAACAAAACAGAAACAGACTTATAGATACAAAGGACAAATTTATGATTGTCAGATGGGAAGAAGGGTTGGAGTACAATAGAAAAAGGTGAAGGGTTTAAGAAGTGCAAGTTAGTAGTTACAAAATAGTCACATGGATAAAAGTACAATATAAGGTCTATAATCAATAATATTATAATAATTATGTGTAGTACCAGATTCACTAGACTTATCAGGGGGATCACTTCTTAAGCTATATAAATGACCAACCACTATGCTATATACCTGCAACTAATATAATATTGAATGTCAGCTGTAATTGAACATAAATAAAATTAAAATAAAAAGATTTTTAAAAATCTTTTAAAGATTAAATAATATGTATGTGTTTAAGTGCATATATTATATAGCATAGCTATAGAGTTAGTGTGTACACTCTCTTAATCAGGTCAGGCTGCCATAACAAAATATCACAGACTGCATGTCTTATATAGCAAACATTAATTTTCTCATAGGTCTGGAGACTGGAATTCTAAGATTAGGGCACTTGCATAGTCAGGTTCTGGTGAGAACTCTCTTCTGGGTTTACAGAATGCTGCCTTCTCACTGGTCCTCACTTAGGGAAAAGTGAGAAAAAGCAAGCAAGCTCTCTGATGTCTCTTCTTATAAGGGCAGTCATCCCAATATAGGGACCCCACTCTCCTGGCCCATCTAAATCTAATTCCCTGCTACAGGCTCAGCTCCAAATATTTTTCCATTGAGGGTTAGGGCTTTAATGTATGAATTATAGGGGGAAACAATTCAGTCCATCGTGTGTGTGTGTGTGTGTGTGTGTGTGTGTGTGTGTGTGTGTGTCTTTAGGAAGTAAAGAATTTATTGAAAAAATAATGAAATTAAAGTTAATATATTTAGAATCACTTCATAATTAGATATAAATGATAGAAAGATTTATAATGCTCCTCTGAAAACATAGTAGAATTTTCTTTCATGATTATTTTATTTTTGTCTCCAAGTTAAAACATTACCTTACTTTTATTAGTATGTTAGGACTCACAGGAGATAGTTTTCTCACAAACTTTTGAGGGAGACTCATTATTTAGTGTATATTTATGATTTACTTGTTCTGGACATATCATTAAAAGGCAGCCAGTCATTGCATTCCAGAGGTTTTCAACCATGGAGGGAAACAAAGAACTATATGAAAAATACAATGCATGGTGAAACACAATAATAGAAGCTCACAGTACTGAGGAAGCATGTTGGAGTAACATTTTACTGTCTTAACATGATCAGCATAGTTTTGAACTGTATTTTGAAGGAAACTAGAGTTTATACACTCCACAAAAATGTGGAAGAGTATTCCCCACCAGACTCTGCATATTTAGAAATATAAATAAGGAATATGAAAGAATGTATTGATTCCAGAATATTTTAGTAATTTAGTCTATCTAGAGCTAAAATGGAAGTTATACAACAATACTAACTGAGACTCAAGGAAAATAAAGATTTCATATAATAGACCACTTTATCATATTCTGGAATTTAGATTTCATTCTTCTGATAATTTCTAAAAATTACCTAAAAATTTTAAGTTAGAGCAATGCCTAAAATACTGAAGAAGGAGGTAGATGATGCATCTGGGAACATTTACTACTCTCAACCAACTAGTTCTCTTTATAATGTCTTTATAATATCTAAGCACTAAATTAAATTTGTAATATAAATATAGCAGAAAATCCTATATAACACATATGTAAAACATTGAGATATAAACTATATTTAAAACAATAAGAATTATTGGTCAATCTGCTGTAAAGGGCTATTTTCTTCATTATGTATATTATTATCAAACCCCTTCCTTTTTTATTGACATAGTAACCTGTGGACTCCAATTCTTTGCTATGAAACATACAGTTTTCTACTTTTTGAGAATTTCTTTGAATGTCTTCATTTTGGTCTTCTCAAGAACCTAGATGGATAAAAACTCATTTGTGTTTCTCACCAACTTATCTAGGAGATATTCACAAAAAAATGTACTTGCTCTTTAAGGTGGGTCCAAAACTTCCTCACAATTTCAGCCCAATAAAATTCCCATCCTTGTTGTCTAAAACTTCTCGCCTCCATGTCATTCCTTGGAAGCCTCAAGAGAAGGAAAAACATGGTGCAGAACACTTTTCCTTTAAATAAACTCAACTAATTGTGTGCTTTTTCTCTGGGCTTTCAATTAAAGCTCATTTACTTATTAATAGAAGTATGCCTCCAGTCTTCCCTAGCATATTGCTCATTAACTTTTCTAGCTAAAATATTGTGACTCTAAGGCCAAGGTCATAGATCTCACCAGGGCTTTGCTCCTTTAGCTTTCTTTTTTTTTTTTTTTCCAATTGTCTTTATTTAATGCCACCTTTTAAAAATATTTTTTCAATGAATAATTTACCATTTCTTACTTTCGCTACATAGAACTACTAACTGCAAATAGATTCTATTAATAAAGTTGTTAACTTAGAGAAGAAACAACTAGCCAATTATTTGGTTTTAAAATTAACCTAATGAGGAAGAATTTTTGACCTTCCAGAAGAACATTTCTAACAATTGCAAATAATGCCCTGATTGTCTCAATGTAGTTCTTATTCTAACACATAAAGGCAATTTGGTAATCTCATAGCATCCTACGTTTGATAAAGAAAATCCTATGTTAAGATTCAATAGAATTGCCATAAAAGATTCAGTAGTATTTGGATAATGAAAGGATTGTTTTGTTTTCTATAATGCATCCAGAAATTTAGATAATAAAAAAGTCATATGAAGTATTGGCAGAAGATATTTTTTGAATAAATGCAAATAACTGAATCTAAATGTGTATGTAGGCTTAAATTTCACCTAAAACATGGAATGAACTATTTAAAAAACTAAGGCTGATGATTATCTTCTTTATCAATCATCTTTTTATCATTTATCAATTATTGTGCTTTCAAAGATTTTTAGAGAAGTACATAGCAGAGAGTCCCTGGGCCTCCTAATTGGTTTCCTTGTCCTCCTGGGCATACAGTTAGAGTTGCTAGATGCCTCACTTGCTAGATGGAGCCATGTGACTGAATTCTGGCCAATAAAATATGGAACAATATGGTCTGCATCATCTTCTGGTCTGACTTAAACTTTTCCCCTGCTGGATGTGTCAAATGGCTACAACAAACAGGAAATCTTGGGAGCCATATGTTGACAATTGTAGAAAAATGATATAAAAGGATCTTAGGCCTCTGAATCATGGTTTAAAGAATAGCAACTTCAATGAACTATTATGTGAGCAAGAAATGTAGGGGCTTATCTACCTTGTTAGCTAGTACCATTTCAATTAACATAGTTTGTCAACATTTTATTAGTATAAAACAACTAATGACATATTACTCATTTTAGAAACTTTTCTCATTATATTGCAATATTCCTCAATTTGTAATTTTTAAAACAGCCTTCATGGTAGAATACTTTTATGTATATATATATATATATATATATATATATATATATATATATATATATACTTATATGTTCAACTGCTAGCTTTGGCAAAATACTTACACAAGTTCAGATTGCTGTGATGGCCGGCATAATCTCTTTCCTTAACAGAAGAAAAGAAAATAAAAAAGGAAAAAAACAGAGTGATTGTTGCAAGCTTCATTTCTCCTTCCCTCTCTTATTTTTTCAAATCCATTTTCTACCTCAGCTAGATGCACATAACTTCCAAAGATGCCAAACTCTGTTTTTAATCCCTGATTATCAGGATGATCCCATGTATTGGAATTGAAGGATAGCAGAATATGCTACAGCTAATTATGCCACTTTGGTATAAGGATTATTTGAGCAAAAAGCACTTAAAAAAACAAGTGCAAAAAGGGCATTTTAATCTCCTCTTTTCTTCCTGGAAACAGGAGATAAAAACTCCCATGTGGATGATGCCCTTCCTGCACAAAGAGAAAAAAAAATTCTTTAACGGGAAGTCAAAGCCAAGAGAATTCTATGTAAACAGGCCTTGTTAAAATAATTATCTCCCTTTAGCCTCACTACATACTTTAGTTATTTTCTACAACTCTCTCTTTTTGTTCAACTTAATATAAAAGGATGTAGTTTCTCTCATTGCTTTGGGTCTTCATTTCCTTATGAGGGCTCCTGTGCCATGTAAAATTTATGTAACTATGTATAATGTCTCCTGTTAATCTGATGTCAGTTTATTCCTAAATCTAGCCAAAACCCCTAAAAAGATAGAAGTAAAAGTTTACCTCTCCTACAAAATTGTTTCAGGTGGAAAAACTTTTGTTTCATGTGATCAAATTGTGGGGAACACAAATTTATAAGATTTCTGTTCTCTGTAGGATGCAGGAGGCAGATGCTCATGAGTTACAAAGAGAGGACAGTCATCCAAAATAAGTAGTACTGTAAACTGAGGGTTAGTTTTTACAACTCAGGAATATCTTAATTTCAATACTGACTCTTTTGAATTCCTTAGGAAAAAATATTTTTCAACATATGACTAAGTATTAAAGGGAGGTTCTAAAGTATCTGTTTATTTTAGAATTTTGAACAGAATTCTTAACCTAACCCCCTGCCTTGACCCCAATTATCTTACTGTATTTTTGAAATGGCCAATCATTAAATCTTTAAACTCAGAATAAAATGATTAGTTAGGTTAGGGTGCTGTAAAAAGAAACTTAAAATTCAATGGTTTAAAGAACAAGGAAACAAGTATGTTGGGCTCATGTGACAGTCTAAAATGAGTAATTTGGCTTGATGGTGGTTCTTTTGCATGCTGTTCTTCCACATAGCTATTCGGGGATTTAGGCCAATTTAGTGCCTTCCATCTTTAGCATTCTTTTTTCCAAATAACTTCGATAATTGCCATTTCAGTCCACCAAAAGGGAAAAGGGGCAGAAGTCCACATCCAGAGATTTTCTGAACCAAGTGAGGTGAAATTTGAAAGTTTTATATCAGCTCATGTTTTATCTTGAAAATTCAGGCAAATGTCCACAATTGGCTTTGAAAAGGCAGAAGAATGTTATTCCTTGTAGGCAGCTTTGTTTAAGTTTCACCTTTATTACTAAGGAAAAAGTAAAATGATCTTTATGAAGAACTAGCACATTGAACGTGCAATTTTAGACACATTATAAATTTTGATTGCTGTATTCTAAAATAAGTTGATTTCTATTAAGAATATATAATATTGGGTCCATAAACTAATGATATAATAGTTCAGAAACATTTTAAAATATATAATAGGGAAATAGTATACATTTCTTCTTAAAGTAATAAGATAATTAATGCTTTTTTTTTTTACTTCAAAGCAAATATCAGATGAACATTTTTGGATGTTTTAAATCATTTCAAGTTATTTAAGCTTATTGTATTAATATCACATATTCCACTATAAATCTTTCTGAACTTCAAGCTAAAGTTTGGCTACTTGAGTACAATTAATTGCTTTCTTTATATTCTAGAAAAGTTTATCTTCATCACAAAAGTAAAAGAAAAAGAAAGTGAAACATAAAATATAGCAAATGAGAATTATAAGATGTAACTAGCTTTGTGGAAGCTATCAAAAAGACCTAAGAAGTGGCATTTAATATTTGGCAAAACATTTCCCAGTGTACCTATCTTACCTAGACAGAGAAACAAAATCTATTATTCTTTTTATAAAATTAAAAACATTTAAGCATTGAACTACTGAAACTTGCTTGGTTACTGGAATATAGCAATGAATCTGTGATTATATTTTCTAAAATTATAATAAACAGCATAATAAATACTTTAATATTTACTAAAAGAAAAAGCTAATAGGTTGCCAGCTAACTTTTTGGTGACAGATAATTAGTAAGTTAGCTTACCAAAGTAAAAGTAGCAATACAAACAGAAAACCAAAACTTTATTTTACATACTTAATTATTATGTCTCAGTTTTCATATTTACAAACTTTCTTTCTGCTAATGGATCTTTGAAAAATGAACAAACATATAATTTTGTAAAATTATTTAAAGGTCTTACAAAGACCACCCTAAATATTAAGTGCACTAATTTAGCTTGTCAAGATTAGAACAAATTTCTGATATTATTTTTCTTGTTTATAATTTATAATATTGGGATATTTTATATGTGTAGGAAAAGATATGATTTTTGTATTTTTGTATTTGAACTGAAGTTGCTTCCTGATGGTCTGGCTTCAAGATATTTTTCAGGGTAGGAGGAATCTCATAATGGGAAAGCAATTTGCCCCATACAAATATGTTTACTTTAAAATGGCCAGATTTACAGTAATTCTTAAGATAAGTATGCACTTGATTCTCTTTGGTCCCTGCAGCAGTTACAATAGTTGAAATAGACTCATTTTGTTAATTGCATGACCTCTTCTAACCAATCTTTATTTGAGTCATTTAATTAGGTTAAATGAAGGATCAAGACATCATTTGCTTTATCTGTCATTAAATGAGCATCTACATTTTCTAGGACACACTTTCTTCTTAAAACTTTTGAAAACTATATAACTCTTTAGACTGTATATTTATTTATATAATTGTAAATAACATTCATATTATTTAGAAGCATACAAAATAAGCATACTATACATATAAGTATCTAAATATTTTTTTAAAAATTCAAATCCTCTGAATGAAGAAAATAATCTTCCCAGTTCTCTATTAAAGTAAAAATATTTACTCTTGTAACAAATAACAATGCAAAAATTTTATACAGTTTATATTTAAAAATATGTTTTTTCAGTCACTTTGCATTGAAGAATAAAAAAGTTGATTTCGTAAAGAACTATAAAGAACTAATATTCTACCTCCTGATATGCACAGAAGAAAAGAATAATTTAAAATACAGAAATTTATGTTTATATACAATGAAAAATAAAAACAATTTTATAACAATGGCCAAGTAAATGGTGAATGAGCAGTTCTATTAACATCTCATTATTCAAGATATTTAAAATCACCCTATACACTGAGGAACATTGCCATCATTCTTATATAAACCATACAAGTTTGGGCTTATGGATTTTTAATCAGTAAGTATAATAGTTCAGAGAGAACTGTTGGTCTTGATTTTTAAAAATGAAAAAAAAATGCTATCTGTAAACTATTACTATAAAATAAAATAAATCCTCATGCATAAATCATTACTTGTTTGCTACGATTTTCTATTTTAATTTAGATTTATTGTCCAATATGAGAGATGACTTTACCTGAAAATAACCTTTTCTCTTTTAGGGTGCTACTAAAATCTTATTACAAAGATAATAAATTTTGCCTCTTTAACTATTGAAAGAGTAAACTTTTACAAATGATATTCCTCAGTCTGACTCATGGACCTACTAAATCAGAATCTTTAAGTATGATCTCCCAAAATCTGAAAATTTTAATAATTTCTTTGGCTAATTCTTATGGGTTTAAAGTTTAAGAACCAATAACTAAAAGGAAATAGAAAAACTCTATTGAGAACAATAAATGAAACAAATAAACACATAAACATTTTTAATTACAGGTATAGCTTTTATATAGTTTTCTGAACTTGAGGAATTGTTTATAACTTCAGGGCTTCAATTTTCTTGTCTTCAAGATGAAGATACTTCATGGATAGAAGCAAAACTCTTAACAATAGTAAACACACTTTGGAAAAGATGAAAAAAGCATGTCTAAGCATGTGATCTTTTATTAATTTTCTTATCTATAATCCATTTTAAGAATTCTGGGAGAGTTGGTATCCCTTTTCTGTTCTGTGTCTATTTGAAATTATTTCTCTCAGTTAAATATATAAAATTAAGACACTCTGATAAATTTACTCCAAGGTTACAAATAATAGGAGTTCTAGTTGGTGTTTTTTTCTTTTCATTTTCATTAAATTCCCTCATAGTAGATATAAAAACAGTTTCTTAATTGGTACTCATTTGCAAATATATTGAATGTTAACATGTCAAAATAAATTAGATTTTTCTCAGTAGAAGATAAGTAATAGAGCCAGATTGAATCTCAGTGTAGTTTTATAGCATCTATATACAAACACTTTTATGTACTAAACCGCATGGCATTTAAAATAATTAGAAGCTTTATGTAACACATATAACATTTACTTTTATTGTTATTTCATGAACCCAACAGTAAAGTAGATTTTAAATTGTAGACTAATTATTTCATCTATATGTAAAATGTAAAAACTGGATTTAACATTTGAAAATTATAAATTGTTATTTTAGTACAGTCATTATACAGATGATAAAGATGTTAAAAAGTATTTAACTGAGAGATTTATTGACGTCTATATTTTCAAAATATAATCAATTTGAAATGTTAAACAGATAAATATGAATTAGTTTATATATCCATAATAAAATTATGTGGTAATGTTTTATATATAAATTCTGTAGCAGTTAACTTTCCTGGGTTGTACTTTATCTGCAAAGATTTATTTCTAAACAAAAGACTTGGAGTCATTTTGATCAATTTTCTTCTTACTAAAATGTAGCTGTTTGTGGTAAATTCTTACAATTTTATATGATTCAGCAATAAAAAGTATCAAGCCAGAAAAAACTCTGGGGGAAGATAAGATATATTGTTAAAAAAAGTAAGCCAGTCCCAAAATACTACATACTATATGATTTAAGCTATTACATTCTGAAAAAGGCAAAAGTATACAAACAGTAAAATGATTAATAGTGGTGGATTCAGGGGTTGGAAAGGATGAATAAATGAAGAACAGGAGATGCTTTTTGGTCACCAAAACTACCCAGTATGATACTGTAATGGTGGACATATGATATTATACATGTGTTCAAATACAGTACTATATACAGCACAAATAATGAAGCCTCATGTAAAATGTGGACTTCAGTTAATAATGTATCAATATTGGTTCATCAATTGTACTAAATGCACCATATTAATATGAGATATTAATAATAGGGGAAATGAGGTAAGTTATACACATGGAGCTCTATAGTTTGCTCAATTTTTATTTAAACCTAAAACCACTCTAAAAAACAAAGTTCATTAATCTTTAGAAACATGCAACAGTTTTACATGTGAAATTTAGGGATTGTGAGGACAGTGCAAATTGTAAGATGAGGAACTAATAAAATTTAAATTTTATATTTATAAAAATTGAGAGTTTTTAACTGAATTATTAGCTAGTCTGCATTGAAGTATTAATTTATGTAACTTTGAAATTTCATTCAAAATTTGGTGGATTTGTTTAAAATGGCCAATAAAGCCCAAAGTATTACTCTTGGGGGGAAAAATTGTAGCTAGTGCTGACATCAGGTATATGTAGGAACGTAGGCATCAAACCCAACTTAGATAAGCCTTATGAAAGAGCTTCTGGTGAAGGTCTTTCTAGAAGGCATTTTTAAATAGGAAACAATCTATCTCTCCAGTGTTCTAGGTTCATATCTGTTAAAGATATAACCATTTCCTCTAGCATGATCTCAGCAGTCCTGTTCCGGATAGTGGGAATCCAGTTGACCTCTTGACTTTTAAGCTTCATCATGAAAGCTGTATAGTTCCACTACTGTGATCTGTTTCAAGTGCTTCTTTTATTGTAAAAGTTTTTTTCTCAATTATATCAATAGTAAATCTAGCTTTAAAAAGTAAAATTATTGAATTTCAGGCACTCAACAGCTACCTGTTTTGAATTAGGTATTAAAACGTTAATTTGAAGAGGGTTAATGATGCATTATTTATTATAAAATCGATGAATTACAACTATATGGATTAATAGCAAGAGAAAGATGATTTTTAAAAAGTCTTTTGAGATTTTGAGAAATGCTTTATTTGGCCATAATTCTTTGCTTCTGAACTTAATCAATAGATCTTTATTGTACTCAACAGAAAGAAAAGAGGAAATGGTAAATCACATTGTATCAGACTCAGAATGGTAGAACTGGAAAATACCTTTCAGATAGTTTCTAAGACTTATAAACTGGCAGTCAGCTCATAGATCAAGCCCATAGATTAAACCAAGTCAGACAATGCTTTAAAAAGAAAATTTCCATTGCTTGCCAAATGTAAAAGTTTATGGAATTCACATAAAATTTTGAATTTACTCTCCACTTAAAAATCATGCTGGATTTGCATTATTGCATATTAGTTACTCTTATTAAATATAGCATGCAGCATTCAATTCTTTACTTCCACCACTTTCCCTATTAATTTATGTTCAGTTCATTTTATTCAATTTTGTTACCTTTCTAATCTCTGTGGTATCTAATTTTATAGATCTTGACTTCTTTTTGCTTCATTTGTATTTAAATTATATGTGACAGCAAAGGGAATATGTAATTTGCCCCAATCATGTAATTGGTACTTTCCAGAGCATAAAACAAAATAAAATAGGTTCTGCCTGGCAATAAATAAAAACAGAATTAAAAATTTGTAATCTAATGCTCATTATCATGGAGGTTCATTTAATTTCTAGCCTGGAGAAAATTGCATTTTTATGGTATGTTTTGATTCTGCTAGGAAGAAGTGTGTGGGAACAATTAAGACAAAGGTTAATGAGAAAATATTTTGTCTAAAAGTAAATCTGTTTTAAATATTTACTAACAAATAGAATTTTAAATGCTTTCAGTGATATGAATTGGATTTAAATTCTTTCTCAAATTATGCCTGTTAATTTGTCTGATATTAATCATTTCTATTTAGATTATACAAAAATACACACAAAATATATTTAAAGTTTGAAATAAAAGATGGCATCTTTCTATGTAAAGCTGAAAGTGCATTAGCTACAGTACTTTATAAGAATCAATAAACTAATTATGGAAAACACAAAAGTCAGCTCTTATACGTAACAAGACAGACAAGTAAACAATTTAAGAAATGTCTAATTCTACAAAAAAAGAAATTTATTTTATGAAAATTATTACAGAATATGCTAACATGTTTTTTGTGTTGCACTTAAGTTATATGCAATTTGATCTGTCATAAATTAATAATTCATTGCTCTTATTATTGAAGCCATGTGCATTAGCTATCTATTGTAGCATAATAATATTAACACAAACTTAATAAGTTAAAACAACACATATATCATCTTGAAGTTTCTGTAGGTTAGAAATTAGTCACCTATGTTCTCTGTTTCATAGTCTAATACAGGTTTCAAATGAGGTGTTGGCTACTGCTAGGGTCTCGTTTGAGACCTGACTAGAGAACGGTACACTTTCAAGCTCATGTGGTTTTTGGTAGGATATTGGACTGAGGGCCTCAGTTCCTCATCGACTATTGGTCAGATATCACCTTCAATATCTCGTCATGTGGATGATTCGATGTATTCACTTCATTAAATCCAGCAAAAGAAATAAGAGTCTACTAGAAAAGAAGTTATAAGCTATAATCATATGTTACATAATCACGGAGGAAACATCCCATCTACTGTGCCAATTTCTATTGGTTAGAAATAAGTCACTCTATGGCCCTTATGCAAGAGGAGAGGACTACTCAAGGGTTAGAATACCAGCAGGGGGAAATTATTGAGGGCCTTTTTAAAGACTTGTGTTTACATAGTGCTCTAATTTTAACCCTTTTCAGGTTTTTATTTCACAATCCCCTGGGTCAATCACTAAGCAATGTGACAAACAGCATATTGTCTTAATGTCTCTTTATAATCTAAAATGTCATACAATGTATCTATTCATAAGCAAAGCAGTCCATCACAACCAACCTTAGTATCACTTTTATAAGTGCCTTTCTTTTTATGGTAGACTATTATTATTTTTTGTTCAAAGGTAAAAAAAATATGCTTTGTTCGGTGCACTAACACTATGACAATGACAAAATAAATTGCATATAGAATATAATTGTGTTATCTCAGATAACTTAAGAAGTGTCTACACATGTTTTTCATAAATTAGTTTGGACTCTTTGATTGGAAGTGATAGAAATTTTGGATAAAGGCAAAGTAAAAGAGAATTTATTTATTTTTTTTTATAAATGAAATGATGAGTTTGCTTAGCTTGAAGTATAGCAGCATTTAAAATATTAGTCAAAGTGTAGGAGATCTATTTTCAACCCTAAGTTATTTCATTTGTGTTGGTATTATTATCAATAAAAACCTACTTATAGGGTAAAAACATTAAAATCCTAGATCAAAAACAACCAAAAAAAAAAAGAAAAGTAAATATCCTTCCCCCCAAAAATTTGACATTAAAATTCTGAGAATGAATAATATTGGCTTTGTATGAGACATTTATCATACTTGAACACTAAGAAAAGAGGATAAAGTGTCCTCTTTGACCAGAGATAGGTAATGTGTCTATCCATATATTCTAGAGATTGGGTCAGTACTACTCAAATCAATTAGACTGAGATAAAGGAGGTATGATTATCTAAGAAATATCTAAATACCGTTAACAAAAGAAGACAGAAAAGATAAGGAGAGTAAATTAAGTAATATTTATTGACCATATAATTAATATATGGACCACCATTTTATAGATGGAGCATCTATAAAATAGATTACTTCACACTTAGGTGATCATATATAGAGACTATAGCACCAAAGAACATAACAATTTGGACAAGATATTTATGAAAGATTGTATGTAATTAATTTTCTTGACCTATATTTGTGGCTCAGTATTTGTTATAAAAGTTTTCAATGAAGGCACGACATAATTGCTCAGTGCAATGTAGTTTAGGAGAACTGAGAAAATGAAGATAAAAATGAAGAGTAATATTAAAAAAGTAAGTATTAAAAGAAAAAGACCATGTGAAAAAATAACAATAGGATTAATCTTATCAGTTTGGAAAAAGGAGCTAAAGATTATTAGAAATCAGATAGGTTAGATAGATTGACTAGACTAGAAAAAGGCTCAGGGACATTGTTAAAATTTTGTATTCAGTAATCTTCTAAATCTATTGAAGATGGATCATATAAATACCTGTGAATTATAAAAGTGAGATTATTTGCATTCATTTTTAAATATAAAGTTATAATAGCCAGTGAACAATATTATATAATGATATCGAGATTTTTGAGATTGAAATAATGAGTTATTGAAAATATATTTTTGAAATTAAGTAAATAGCATGGTACTGGATACATAATGTAGCTACAGTTAAGTAAAAAAGTGAATTTGAAATAAATATGAATTTTGTGATGCCACCTATTCAAATACTTTTAGTATAGTTAGAGCTTTACAGTAAAGTATAAGTCAGGACTAGAAAGAAACATTTAGAAGCCATTTACTTAAATATGACAACATCAGTTACACAATAGCAACTTTAACAAGTTAAGGTAGTAAATCGTATCCATCTGTTGCTCTCAGTCCAGAAGATGCTTTAGAGACAAGTAAAAAGTTTTGTATGATATTTGGCAGATAATAAAGTAGTAGAGTAGTGTGTTGCATTTTAAATTAAAAACAATACAGGTGACATGATATTCTTAAAGGAGCATTTGCATGATTTTGAATATAGTTTTTTAAGGCTGGAGTCTTAATAAAGTATATCCTTAAACCTTCAGAAAATACTGTTATTCAAATAAGCACACACATAAAGTAACACATTTTATTATTAAACTCAGCATTCTATCATGGCAAAATGGACAATAAAAAATTACTAATTCTCTCTAAACCTGCAGGCCTCCTCCAGTAAGTGAACTTGCAACCAGAGGGACTACGGTTGGTGTAATTTCTGCAGCAGCCATCAATCAGAGTATTGTGTACTCCATTGTTTCAGGAAATGAAGAGGGTGAGTAGATGTTTATTCAGTTGGTATTTTCGCCATAAACCAGTCAACTTGGATTTGAAATTAATTTCAGGTTGAAGTATTGTTTACTCTATATTTCTAATAAAAATGTGTCTAACTTAAATATAATTAGTAACTATGTGCTAAATCTGACTAAAAATTCAGTTATAATTACCCCCAAGAAGTACTAAATATTCAATTCTGGAAGCCTTCTCCTCCTCATATAGGGATATTTTAATGACATTTCTTCAAAATGAATGCATCATACTTTCATCTTTTAGTATAATTGTTGCCTTATAGGAATCACTTTTCATTGTTCTGTACCATCAAGACCTATATTTCATGTTTACCTTAGATAAACCTGAAGAAACTTTAAAATCGTAATTATGAATGTCCAAAGAGCCACATCTATGACAAAAGACATTGATAGTATATAGTGTTTCCTCAGATGATTAAATTAGACACACAATTAGCAATTGTAAGTTAATCATTTAAGTTTTGTCTACCTATCATGGTTCACTGAGAATGGAATGGTTTGTGAGCCTCTAGGAATAAATCCAGAGCTAAGTCCTTCTTAGTTGTCCTCAGTTTTTCCCTTTTAATAAACTGAATGGCCTGGCATAATACTGGTAGTCAAAAATAGTTAATATATATTTTATTAAATATGTAATAAATGAATGAATGTTAATTCTGTTAAAGGAGTTTGCAAAAAAAATTATAAGGGCTCTTTTTAAGTATTTCAACAACCAGCTATTACAAGAAATTGCTGCCCCTGAAGCAAGAGTTCAACATCATCCTTATGGCTTTCTTCTTTGTTTCTACTGTGCTACTGTGCTTCCTCTCTAAAGATTACTAAACATCCTTTTTTTTTTAGACTTCTAACATCTGACTAAATCTGTGATTTCTCAATCTGTTATGATACTTTTTTTACTGATACATTTTTTTAGTGATAAGAGAATACAAGAAGTCAAGATTTTTATTTCAAATAAACAGATACTATAGGTATAACAGAAAACTAAAGGCAGCTAGGATATGATGTGATCATCTCCTTTTTTGACTATGTTGAATTTAAGATGTGTGCCACATCAAAGTAAAAATATCCAGAAAACGACTGAATAACCTAACTGTGCTCAAACTATACAGTTTTAAAATGTTTTCATTACTATGAGGCAATATAACACTAGGGATAGAGGCCTGATTATGGAGCCAGACTGCCTGGGCTTGAATCTTTGCGCACCTCTAACGTTGGACAAGTTAACTGTTCCGCAGCTTCCTTTATATAATATGGGTAAAACACTACTTACTCCAAGATTTTTGAGTAAATTATGTAAAGTACTTAGAATGCCATGCATCATGTTAATTGCTATATGTCTTCCCCTGGTTGAAATAAAAAAGATATTCTAGTCCAAATTATCAGAAACACTGTTATTTTCTGAGTCATGTTTCATGAAAGGTGGAAGCAAATGTAACTCACAAAGAACAATCTATTTTTAAGAAGCAGGCTTCAAAGGCAAATTCCTAATCCTTAAAATACCACTATTTATAATACAATTATGAGTGGTCAACTTTCTCTGAGCTTAACTGTAATTCAACAGATGCAGTTTCCTAATCAATGGACTATACTTTGTTACATAGTAAACCACCGCATAGTAAACCATCTTTCAGCAAGAAAAAACACTAAATCTGAATAATAAAAACATCACCCAATAAATTAGGACAGTAGGTTTTCTTTAAATATTTATTTTGGGGAAGGGACACCTACTCAGAGGTACTCATACAACAAAATTGTATGAGTTTCTTTAACTTCATACAACAAAATTGTATAAATTTCTGAAGGCTTTTTGTACAGTAGAGGGCCATCTGAATCCATGGTGAGAGGCATAGTATGCATTACTTCCCAAATGTAATTGATTACAGAAACATAAATTTTAAGGAGAATCTCAAAAAAACAAACAAACAAAAAAAAACAAAAAACAAACACTAGAATTTCAAAGCATGCACTTAGGATAACACTGATGTTGACCATTTCTGGAACATAGTTTCCAAAAGCCAGCATCTTATTACTTTTATATATTACCCTTATTATAAATAGGTGTTTTTTAAATCACAGTGCCTTTTAAAGAGAATTATTTTTCCTTGTAGTATTAAAAAAATGACCAAAAAATCATATTTTAATTCCAGATAAGTTTGGAATTAATAACATCACAGGTGTTATCTATGTGAATGCCCCTCTGGACTATGAAACAAGGACAAGCTATGTGCTTCGAGTTCAAGCTGACTCCCTGGAAGTGGTCCTCGCCAATCTCCGAGTTCCTTCGAAAAGTAAGTTACATTATTTAAGGGTTTTTCAATAAATCAACGGTGTTCTGCTCATCGCCTAAGAAAATACATATGTCTAAAAGTTCTCAGTGAAGAATGTAAGAAGATTATGAACACTCAGAGATGTTTTCCTGTTTATTTTAATTTTTGATAGATGGCAACGCTGAGAGGATTTTATACTCCTGAAATGTCAAAACATTAACACGCTGTTTCCAGACTTTGTTTGTAATCTTGTAGAACACTGTCATTATTTGAGTATGTTAGATAAAAAAATTTATTTTTATTCTGCTGTGAGGTACAGGCTAACTCTCTGGGATGCAGTATATTGTTAATGGGTGGATGACAGCTAGACATTCCCTGAATTGTGTGGTTTCTGGTACTTATCTATTTTCTTAGAAATGAGGAAAATACATGTTAAAATTAGTGACTAACATTTATCAACATGTATATGTCGCATTATATTTAATTCACACCTATTTCTAGGAAATAAAAATTATTACCTTCACTTTACAAAGACATGATAAGAAAGAGTTAAATTATTTTCTAAAAATGACACTTGTCAGTAAATGAAAAGTTGAAGATTCAGTTTCACTGTTTTTAACTCCAAAGTATTTTAGTTTGAAATACTTTAACCACACTGAGAAGCAAGTAAAAGCCAATTTGTGAAATGGGCCAGCACAGATTATGTGAGATATTACCAATAATGGGATAAACACTATCTTTTTTCCATTTATTGAGGTAATATTCCTTTGTACTTAAGCAATCCATTTTTTTTAACAATCACACCAACATTTTTAGAATCTAAAAGAACAAAGAAAGCCACATTTAATTTAATCATTAGTAGAATAGAGGCCCAGAAAAAGCATCAAGTGGGAAACAGGATCTGAAACATTTACCTTTTACTCTGGGGTCCATTCCTGGACATCCTATTACAACACTATATTAATCAGCATTTTTAGAAGGAGTAAAAGGAGAAAGAAGAGAGCCAGAGCAAGTGTACACACACATGTGAGTGCCAGGGGAAGAGAAAGGAGAGTAAGGTGGGAGTAAACAGCAGAAGAGGAATTGTAAAATTTCCCATCTCAGTTCAATTGACAATCATTAAAAATAAATCACTCTTTTCTTTTACTTCAAATCTCACTGATCTAGTGTTAAAGGTTGCATAGGTACAATAAAATCTGTTGAAAAAATCAGATTATACACAGTGTGCCTTTGGAATTAAAGGTATTAAGTTGTCTTTCATGATTAAGCATCACTTGCAAAATTAAATTGTTTAAAAATAACAGAACAGTTCTTTGAGTTTTATAATATTTAAACTTCAGGCAATTATATATATATTTTTTTAAATCTAAGTCATCAAAAGGTTAGGGCAGATCTAATTTACATTATGTAAACTACCTTATAGCAAATAAAAATAAATGTAAAAGTTCATCAAAAACTATATTTGTCATCTTTCTTTGAAACAAATGAGTAGTTTAATTTAAAAAGAAAATTTTGGTAAATATTTAGGTTGTAGAACTTGATACTTTTTACAAAATAGCTCTGATTTCTAGGAATCAATATGTATATAGTTCTCATATATAAATATAACACAACTAGCTCTCATGACTATAATCTGAGTGTAAATCTAAGGATAATAACAATTTACCTAATGCACACATGTAGACTTGTATGTGTCCCATTATATATGTAGAGGAGAGACAGAATAGCAAATAAATGAATTATCCTCATAGAAATTCATGAAGCCTAAACCCTAAATATTAGTTTAATGTCTGATTCTTGAATACTGTTACTAACATTTCATGACTAACCTTTGCCTTTTCAATGTGAAATACAGATTTGTATGTTTCTAACAGTTTTATTTATTAATTGCTGTTAATGGCCTATAGTCAATTCCCAATCCATTAGCTATGCAAATAAGATCATTATGTAAATTGAGGTTAATTAATTAATTGTTTAAAATTAGCTGTCCTATAGTTTTTGGCTCTACTACATATCATATGAATAAAGATAATAAACAGAATAAATTCAATTATTAAAAAAGTATTGTGATGTCTTTACCAAGAAGTTATTAATGAAGTCATTTGCAAAGTAAGTTTTACAACTATGCTGTAAGTGAATTTAACATTTAAATAAAAATTAATAATTAAAATAGAAATTTTAGAATTCATTTCCAAAATTTGACATTAGTAGAATTTAAAACATTTTAATCTTTTAATACAGAACATCTTAAATATAAATAAAATTAAAGAAACGTTACACTGAACTTCCATATATCAACTATCTACCTTCAACATTATCAAATCCTGGGAAATCTTTTTTTTATACTTCCAATTGCTCCCTCATTCCATTATTTTGAAGCAGAGTAGAGACAATATTTCATCTGTAAATATTTTAATATGTATCTCTTAAGTATAAGTACTCTTAAGACTTAATCACAATACATTTATTACTTGCTCCAAATTAACAACAATTCTTTAATATCAACAAATATCCTGTTAATATTTATATTAAAATTTGATTCACATCAGAATTAAAATAAGGCCCCTATATTACAATTTGTCAGTAGGTCTTTTAAGTCTTTTTTAATCTATAGGCTTCAGCACTGTCACTTCTTTTTATTTACCTTGTTCGAAAAACCAGATTTTTGAAGTCTGGATATTGATGACTATATGTTCAGTGTCTCATTTCATATTTTTCTCTGTCTTCTCTATTTCCTATAAATCAGTAGTTAGATCTGGAGTCCTGAATAGATCCAGGTTTTTGTTGTTGTTTTTAGAAATAAATCATAGGTGATACCGTATCCCTCTTATCCTCAGTTTATACTTTCCAAAACCCTTGATAGTTGCTTGAAACCTCAGATAATACTTAACCCTGAATATACTGTTATTTTCCTATACATCTATACCTCTGATAAAGTTTAATTTATAAATTAGGACAGTAAGAGAGTAATAAGAAAAACTAATAATAAAAATAACAATTATAACAATATAATAAAAGTTATGTGACTGTGGTTATTCATTTCAGGAGATCTCTTGCTGATGCTTTCATATAGCCTTGGTGTTTTCTGGTGCAACACATTGCTGTCAATTGGAACACATTTTTGGTTCATGTCTTCTGCCCACAAATGTAATGTCTTTCCCATCTTAACTAAACATTTGTCCTGCACTGTGGCCATAACTTTCAGTTTGAGGTGCGACACAGCGAAACTAACACAAATTTCTTTCTCCTTCTTCACAATTTCATGGATAGAAGATTTGTTCTTACTGTACACTTTAGCATACAATTTGTTTTTTTTTTTTTTTCATTATGAAGTAAGAAACTTTTACCTTTCTATTTAAAGGAAGCACTTTATGGCTTCTCTTTGGCATATCCAATTTGCTAGCATCACTACTCTTGCACTCTGGGTCCATCATTAATTAAAAAAGGGTAACTTGAACACAAGCACCACAATACTAGGGAGGTTGATCTCAAAACCCACAGGGCTACTAAATGACTAATGGGCGGATAGTGAATCAGCATGGAGACACTGCACAAAGGTTTGATTAACATCCTGAGTGGGATGGAAGAAAGATTTTATTATGCTACTCAGAACAATGTGCAATTTGAAACATGAATTGTTAATTGAATTACTTATGTCTGAAATTTTCCATGTCATATTTTCAGATGATGATAACTGAAACCACGAAAAGTGAAATCTGGGATAAGGGGGGACTACTGTATGCACTGTTTCTTTAAGGGGATATGCTAAATTCCTTTAACTCTCTTTTTGTGATAATAGCATCCACCGATAGTCATTTCCTACCTATTAATTCCTTTCATTTCTACTGTGTTTATTAACTAAAATATTTCTATAAAAAAGAACTTCTCCATATCAAATAATTGGTAACCCTGAGGTCCTGTTCCTATAGTAAAGGTAGGGGGAGAAAGTATGTTTCTTTCTTTTAAGTCACTGGACTTCAAAATAATAAGTTGGTTTACTTTCATACTCCAAATGTGACTATTAAGATAAATAGATTTGGTTTCATGAGCCATCTAAATTCTGATTAAAATACTTAACTCTGCTGTTGTAGTTTAAAAGGAGAAAGAGACATTATGCAAACAAAAGGGTGAGCTGGACTCCAGTAGGTAAACAAATGGATGTAACTGTGCTCCAATAAAATTTTACTTACTAAAACAAGCATGGGCCAGACTTGAGCAAGGGACTCAAGTAGTTTGCTGACTCTTGTTCTAATTCTTACTTTTACTTTATATAATATACTTAGCATCCTTTTTAATTTTCTTTTGGCTATTTTTTTGTATATTTTCTACAATGAGCAATGCTTCTGCTTTACCTCTACCTTTCCTGCGCATCTAATTTGAAGTAACATTGTTTTATCACTGTTAATATTGATAATATAATCAGTCATATAGTTATTTGTATCTTGTGCTTTAGTAGACTCCTCAGAGCAGGCTCATAGAATCAGTATTTGCTATGTTCAAATGCATTATTTAGGTTTATCAGAGGCCCTTGTAATTGAACGTGTTTGGCTAGATGTTTTATATAAGCCTTGACTCATATTTTTTTCTTTGACTGAAATATGTAACCCCATTTTCTTCTTCTACAAAGCATCACTATCAGGAGGTATAACTATAAAACTGTTTTTTTTTTTCCCAATGGGTGTTGGACTTATTTCAAGTTTTCAAAGAGTTTATGTTTTTAAATCCAATAATTTATTTACTATATCTACATGTTGGCTATTCTGAGTCATTTTCTGCATAATTATGATATATCCAGTTAAGTATTATTTCAAGAAAGTTTCCTTGAATTCTATATTTTATGATTTTCTCTGTTTTCTTAATTTGTTCTTCATCTTAGGAGACTCTTATTATATAAGAGATGAATCTCCTTTTATATTACTTTCTGTCTAATCTAATATCTTTATTCATTGCATTTAAATTTAAATTTTTTATTTATGATTTTTTTCTAATTCTGATGTGTGTTTTTTTATAACTTCTCTTTGTTAGATAAATTAGCTTGTTTCAAAACAGGAAGGTACAGTTTTATCTTTTTAAAAATGACATCATTTTCTTGCAGCCATTATTTTTTTTTGCTATCCTCTTTTTACTTTGTGACTTTGACCATGATCCTTTGCTACCACTCATGGTTAAATAAAATTAGCCTATTTATACTCTTGAAAAAGGAACGTGTGCTAGGATAGCTTTTCTAATTCACAGCTCTAGAATAACTGTTTTAATTATTTTTATAAAGTGTTCAAAATATATATCCTTTTACTTTTTGAAATCCGCTTGCTTTTTTCTGTGCTCCCACTTTAATTGGAGAAATTTTCTTTTCTGTTTTTCTTTCTCTTTTTTGCCCTATTGTGTTTGTCCTGCTCAATTTATATTCTGATCTCAGTGTTTTCTCTTTAGTGTGGACTTTTGTCCTGCTACTGCTTTCATATTAGTTTTTCATTTAGTGCAGTTGGTCAACCTTGAGGTTTGCTGCTCCCATGACCAACAGAAATTCTTATTCTTCCCTGAACATCCTTAAAAGTACTTGTCATCATACTTGCTGATATAATAAAGATTTTGTTTATGTCACTTGTTTTCCACAACTACTCACATTCTGTGATTTGGAAGTTAGTTTATTGCTTTATTTAATTGTAGATATTTTCTGTGGAGTTTTGGTTTGATGCTATATTTTCCTACTTAAATAAATTTGATAGTAAGGAGGAGACCTAGAAGAAGGAGAATTTCCACAGAAATAACTATACAAGTTAATAATTTAGCTCTCTAAAGGTCCATAGATCTTGAAAAAAAAATAAAGAATCCTGGGTAGAAATGAAGGACTTTATCATAACAAAAATACTAGCAGGTGTATTGGCATAGTAATCAGCACAGTGATGCAGCTCTCTAAGCCTCAAACTTCACAGGGAAATTGTAAGGCCAGATAAAACCTGCTCATGAGTGGAGTACACCACAAAAGAACTCTAAACTTAGAGATTGTGCTGCTGTATAGCAAGCATAACCAAGTCTTTGTCAAATGGGAGATCAGGTAAATTGCCAGCTGCATAGACAGTTCTGTGTCCCAGGTGAAAGATGGTCAGGGCATTGCCACTTTGGCACACTCAAAAAGATGTATAGAACTATAAAAGGCCCAAGGTTTACTGTCTCCCAAAATTTAAGTATCAAAATATCCATCTGTTTGTAATGATGGAGGACACTGGAAGATTCAAATATTACATTGTCACCTTGATCAATTTGTTCAAATATCTAAATGCAAACTTTAACCAAAGAATATTTGAAATATTTATTGAATCAGTGGAATTGTTTCACAGTCAATGAGTTTGAAAGAATGTGAACTATGTAGCCTTCTGATTTTTCACACTGTGTTAACTATTACTAAGTTTAGGATTAAGTTTCACTTGACTGCATTGTTTTTTATTCCAAGGCTTCTAGATATACTTTTTCCCTTTCCTAACCACTGGCTTTTACCTTTTAAACTCCATTAATAATATTTAGAAGTAGGGGGTAACATAATAAATATATGATGAAGTGAATAAATGAATTTCAAATAAAATAGTCCAAGTTAACAGAAAGCATTTTTAAAGAGCAATTTTTTCCAAAAGGCAGGGGTGGGGGTAGAGGTGGGGGCAGGGCGGGGAATGGCATAGATAATATAGACTCTGTTCATCCCTCTGGCAACCAAATCAAAGTTGTGACAGAAACAAAGAACACACACCAAGGAAAATTGCTTGGAAGCTAGATGAACAAGCCATACAACTAGAGAGAAATCTAATAAATCACCTTGCGATGGCAGAAGGTAGGACAGGGTGAGAATGTGAGGCTGCCCCTACCAAGCAGCTGAGTGGGATGGAGGCTGCAGCAGAGGCAAAAATCAAGTTGCTGCATGAGAATACTGCAGCGCTGAAAGTGTCCTATGGATGATGTCTCTTTAAACACCAGTCTGACCCAAAGCATGTTTATCTATTTCACAAGAATAATATTTAATTTGAAACTTTCCTCCCTATCTTACCAATTTTTTCTCCTCAGTCTCCAACTGCAGATGATGGCAACCTCAGTTAAAAAAGCTGCTTCTAGTAAACTGGCAAGGAGGTGATGAATAGAGAAAAAGGAAGTCTTTTACCTCTTCTCTAAAGGCAGTAGACTTTCCAAGAATATATTTTAGCTGGGAAAAAAAGAAAACATTTACCATTAAATGAAATTTGAAATATTAACTGATATACTGAATTAGAGAAGCTTTTATTTTTAAAACTTATCATGATCATAGTGCTTTCTATTAACTAAAACCACGTTTTTAAGTACTAGGGGAATTTCTTGATCTTTCATTTGACAGCAGAAGAAAAGATTATCTCGAATCAGCAAAATATAGGAGATAGTAGAAAAGAAAAAAATAGACATGATTATATTTCATATGTCTAATTAAGCATACTGATATTTCAATGTGGCTGGAAAGTAAAATATAGTCACAACATTTGTTATAAATTTAAACTCCATGAGGGTTTGTGTATTGATATATCCCAATAGCTTAAAATGCACAGCACATGAATATACTCAATAAAATGAATGAGTCTTGAAAATTAAGGCCAGATTATGAAGGGTTTGACTATCAGGCTAACAGTATGCAAATATGCGGCATATATACCACCTATGCTTCCTATGCCATAGCAGTCTTGTCATTTTTTCATTGCCATGATTTAGGTTGTCATTACAACAGATGGAGCCGGTAAAATGTCTTAATTATGGGAATGTGTTTAGGAGCTGTCTCCCAGTGCTTGATATGACAGGGACTCTGAAGAGCTTTAGAGAATTCTCTCCCTCCGATATAGCTTGGAAGTGAAGGTTGATTTCTCAGTCCTTCACCATAAACCTTTTGGTCTTCCAGATTCTCAGTTTTTATCTCTCTTCTACTGGTCCCATTCTGTCAGATATCCATAATTTCTTCTTTGGCTCTCATTTTTTTTTGGCTCCTATTATCTTTGATCAAATAATTATCCTCATTTTATGAATGAAAGATAAATGTGAATGCATTAATGTTTTGAATATGTTATTTCAAAATTATGAATTCTCTTTTGTTCCTGTCTATGATCTCTGTCTCCCCAGACCAATTCAATCTCTTCTGGGTTCAGGCCAGAATGTTATTGGTCCTGAAAACTTGTCAAGGAACCTGTGTTCAGAAGAACTTTCACAAAAACGTATCAATATTACTGCCACAAAATCATCCACATTCTTAGATTTTTCTGTAGAACAAAAGCAATAATATGCATCTTTATATCTCAGTTTGATTTATGGAGTGCCATAATTGAAGTGCAAGTGTTTTTTTATGGTAACATGATAATTATTATTAAGAGCAGGGAAAAAAATAGCTTTCTATAAATATGTCATTGTGTTTTGATCCAATAACTAATCTATCAATCAGGAATAAAAGACAAGACAATTAAGACAAACTTTAAACTGATGATATAACAACTCAAATGCTATTGATTTTATTTTATGATTTTGTTTTAAGATGCAATGTATAATATATTTCATTTTTCTTGGCATTTCTAGTTCCAAACAGAAGGTCTGTGACAAATAATGCTAATGACTCCTTGCTCATGTTTAACTGACTTACAAAAGCATTTCTCGTATAACTTGAACAACAACATTGCAGAATATGTTATTTTTTCAGTCCTAATATTTCAGGTATGTTCAAGGTGTTATATTTCAATATAAATATATAGCCACAGTTTTAGAAACTTTATTCAAACTTTATTACTTTAAAACTTAGAGCTTACTTTATGAAAACTGATACTACAATGTCTTTTGTGATATTTTTGTCTCAAACATTCTAGGAATCTTATATACACAGTTGAGAAAATTATATTTTTAATAAAACAAATTTATCTCTCCAAGAAAATGATTCAATTGTGAAAAATAGTTTAGTTGAAAATGTAATTTTAAAATGGTTATGGAATTTTATTAAAATATTTATAAATCCAAATACATTGGGGCAGTATCCTTCTCAAAATTGATTTCTTGAACAGATGACAGTGATGTGTGATTTGCCTGTCTTAGTTAGAGTATAGAGTATAATATATATTTCTTCAAATATAATATAAAGGAAAATTATGTTTCATGAAGAAAACATTTTATATGGCTTCCATGTATAATTACAATTAAAATATTTAAGAGTCAAGGAATTAATAAATTGGTTCTCATTAACTTATACTAAGAGTAAACAATGGGGCCAAAACTTAGGAGTTATATTTTTTTTTATTCTTAGAAACATCTGTTTAATTAATATAGTTAATAATTTAATTTTGTCTTAGCTGTTTTAGTCTGAATTTAATTTGAGATTCAAAATAGAGATCATTCACTAGTTCACAGATATTTTTGCAACCTTATATTCTGTTTCTGAGCTCAGTAATCATTTAATTGATAATAAAGCCCCAGAACTATGCAATCAGAAACTCCCATTTTTTAAGATATTTTTTAATATTTCAATTATATGTGACATACAACATTATATTAGTTTTAGGAGTGCTACATAGTGATTAAACATTTACATAATTTATGACTCAACCACCCTGATAAATCTAGTACCCCTCTGACACATACATAATTATTACAATATTAGTGATTATATTCTTTTTGCTCTATTTTGCATCCCCATAACTATTTTGTAACTACCAATTTGTACTTCTTGATTCCTTCCCTCTATTCACTCATTCTTCCCCAAAACCCCTTTTATCTGGCAATCATCACAATGTTCTCTGTATCTGTGGATGAGCCTGTTTTCATTTTGTTTGTTAATTATTATTATTTTTTAATTTCACATATAAGTGAAATATGGTATTTGTCTTTTACTGTCTGAGTTATTTTACTGAGCATAATACTTTGTAGGCGCATTCATGGTAGAAAACTCTCATTTCAATAGAGGCAAACTATGCCTTATTAAATATGGGGGAAAGAACCACATAGAAGGAAGGAATGTGAATAGGATAAATCTTCAGAAATTTCATTTTTTTAGCTTCAGTGGGGTTCCTGATAGTGTTTTGCTTGCCATTTTCTAAATCGCTCTGCACATAAAACTATGCACAGAAGAGCTGAAACTCATTAAATCAGATGCATTACAGAAACAGCAACATTTTTCTAAATGGAAAACTGAAGCCATTTTTTTATATAAGTATAAAATTAATTTTAACCATTAAAAATATGGAAGAAAATTATCATAATTTTCTTCTAAATATATTAATCATTCATATTGTTTATGAGTATAGTAATTGACCCTTTGAAAATCTATTGTTATATAATCAAGGTCAGGTTTTCATTATGAAATAAGACAGCACTACTATTTTTAATATTTTGCTAAGGATTAGGTATAGCTGTTAGATTCATTTTATTTATTTTTACCTCATAACAAATGAAAAGTGAACATTCTTTTCTCTCAGTGACATATTCTATTTTGACCATCCTTAACAAGCTGCTGAAATTTTTGGTTGAATATGCTAAGAAAGTAAAAAAAAGCTTCTCATTAATAAGGAAAAAATAAATGTCAACATTATGTTTATATAATAGAATAAAATATAGGGGAAAGAACCATACAGAAAGATTATAAACAGAATGAACCTTCAGAGGTTTCATTTTCTCACTCACCTTCAGTGGGCTGCTTGATCTTGTTTTGCTTGGCATTTCCTAGGTCACTGTGTTTCTCAATTTCCACATTGATTATTTTCCTTTAATCTTAAGGGACTATACCTTGCTGTTTTTGCTTGCAGTATTACCTCTAAAATGTCCTTTCTTCAGTGTTTCACGGATAAACTCCTACTTTACAAGGTTCAGTTTAAACATCATCTCATTTTTGAAACTTTCCTTAATCATTAATTATATCATGGGTAACAAATATATCTGGCCTATGAGTTCTCAAAGGCAAGGATATAATATTATCCAATTTTGTATTGCTCAGTTTCTATTTCAGGAGCACAGGTACTATGTGGGTGATTTAAGAGGATATACAATTTGAGATGGATCCTGAAGAAGAGAATAGTATAGATATAGCATAGAGATAGAGAAGATCTATTTCAGGAGAAAATGGTGAATTCTCCTTTGCCTATACAATAGATAATTTACCTAGTAAATTATATTTGATGCTGAGGTGAAGCAGAATTTGGCATCCCAGAATATGCCTTTTGGGGTACTGATTATTTTAAGCTGGTTATTTTCAAGAAAATAAAGATTCAGGAAAAACTTCTCAACTTCCTTATAACTACCTAAAGGAACTTAGAGTACCAGCCCCATAAAGGATACAATTATCATAGATACCTATAGTTTATTATGAACGAGGTATGATAGACAGGGAGAAACCAGCAGGGCCCATTTGATCAAAGTCTTCTCTGTGTCCCATTTTAAAAGACTGCCCAACAAACATTTGTTTATCAAACATTTGATTTTCCATCTCCATGTGAATTGCTGTCCTGCCCTTCGAAGTCCCAAGCCACAACTCCCCTCTTCTACTTAGCTCAAGATGTCATATAAGCCTTAACTACCTAATCTGTCATCTGGTCTCATATTCATATGGAACCCTTGTATTTACATGCATAGTAAATTTTGTCATTTTGTCCTGTTAATTTCTCACCTTAATTTGATTTTAGTCCAGCCAGAAGATCTTAGAAAGTATAAGGAAAATTATTTTTTTCACCCTGCAGTGCATGCTCTGATGTTTTCTATTAAAGAAATACTGTCATGTTATCTATTGCTCTGTTGAACTTTACCATTTGTTGTTTAATATTTATATACAAAAAGCATATAGTACTTACTCTTAGAGCTTGTTATGATTGACCTTGGCCAAAATTTATGTAATTCTGACCTAGACTAATTAATAGAAACATAATTGTATAACTCTTCTCAGTGATTATGATTTGTATTACATTTACAAAGACATTTTATGAATTAAACATAAGAAATTATAATAAAATGTTAGATATATGGCCAAATAACAGAACTTCTGCTAAGATAAAAATAGTAAATATATGTACAACATAGGATACTGAGATTGTGCTGTTTTTGATTCTGAATTTGGATATTACTCATTATCCTTGATTACATTACATGGATTGATAGAGGCTTTGTGGGTCCTCTTGTATTATTAATCTTTGACTAATGCTAGTATTCTTACAATTATGTAGCATCAAGATAATTTACCTAAGAGACACAAGACTTGGACTTTATTTTTTATTTAATTATGCAGGAAAGGTATACATCTTATTTTTAGAAAAAATATCCTAAATTATATTAATGGACACATTGAGAAATTTATGAGTAAAGTAAACCAAGTTATTATTATATGTGTTTGTGTGTATGCAAATATAAAACCTTTCTTACAGACTAATACTTTTTAAGTTATTATTTTATTTGCAACAAATATGCTTCTCTTGTTTTTGAAATACATGTAATATGAATCTATTTTCTGTAACATGGCTTCTGAAAAATTAATTTCATTAAATGATATATTGAGTACTTGATAAGTATAAGCATTTTTCTGAGTTAGGTAAGGGGATAAGTAAGATGACATCACTGTCTTCAAAGAATTTATATTCTGGTAGAGAAGCTATGATACTTAAGCATAAAAATAAGTAGTAACACCAAAGAAGTATGTGACCAATTGCAATAAGAGAAACAAACATAGACATGCATGGTTTGGGTATAAAAAAATAAATGCTGCAGTGAACTAAATAGCTTCTTGATTAATGAAGGAAGTGAAAATGTTATTTGAAGCAATAAGTGGTCTTGTTTAATGCAATTGATTCTGATTAGGGTAGGTGGAAGAGAAATGAGAAAGGATTGAGGGAGAAAATAAGAAGAAAAGGCTTGGGGAAAGGAATTGACAAGGTGAGTTCAGAGGACAGTGAGCAGCGTAACAGTACCAATGAATTCATGAAGAACAGAAATGAGAAACAGATACATAAAAGAAACATCATAAAGCAGTGTTTCTCAAAATATGATTTTTGAATTACCTAATGTTAATCACTTGAGGTACTTGTTTAAAAATATTTTTTGTACTTCTTTTTCTCAAATTTACTAAATTAAGATACCTGGAAATAGAAAAGGGAAATCTGAGTATATAGGCTGCTACCTGTATGTTTTCAGCTTTAATTTTTTTTACAACTATTTGAAATACAAATACAGAGAAGATGTGCTTGCAGATTCTTTTTAGGAAGAGAAATAACATGACAAAGTTTAGTTCGTTGTGTAAGATAGCTTGGAAAGAGAAAGAAGAAAGGTTAAAAGAATAGTTTATGCCTGAATAAGTATTGGGCTAGTATTTTAGGGTTCTCCAGATAATTAGAACTGATAGGTTTGATAGATAGATGATAGATGATAATGATAGATAGATGAGAGATAGAGAGAAAAAGAGAGAGATGATAGATAAATTGACAGACATAAACATAGATATAGATAAATTTATTTTGAGGGATTGGTTCACGCAATTACAGAGACTTAAAAAGTGCCATGACCATGACTGGCTGTCTGCAAATTGGAGGCCCAAGAAAGCTGCTGGTATAAATTCAGTATAAGTTAATTCACTCTCCTGGCCTGAGAACCAGGAGAGTGAATGAAAATGGTGTAAGCCCTAGTCTGTGGGAAGAATGTCAATGTCACAGGGCAGATAAAGATGGATTGTCAACCTGAAGCAGAGAGCACATTTGTTGTTTCTCCACATACTACTTATGCCCTCAACATTGGTAAGGGTGACCTTCTCTACTTAGCCTACTGATTCAAATCTCAGATACCCTCATAGATGCACTCAAAAATAATATTTCACCAGCTATCTGGTCTTCCCTTAGTTCAGTCACGTTAACACATAGAATGATCAATATAGCCAGTGAGATGGGAAAAATATAGGATATATACAAAAGAAAAGTTGATAGGACTTAATGACCGGAGATGAAGAGAAAGAAATAAAACAAAGATAATTTATACTTTTGATCCTAGGTAACATAAATCAGGAATATAGTTGGAAATAAAAAACTGAAAATTCGAAAGAGGTTCAGGACTGGGCATATAGATTTTGGAAGAAATCATATAAAATGATTACTTAAACCAAAGGATTGTTATGCAGGAGGTCACTAGCATCACATGATAGAAACATAAAATGAAGTTTAATTTGGGAAATCAGACAGAAAGGCATCAAAGAAAAAAGCATCTCTCGTATTTTCCTAACTCATAGAGAGAAGAACCTAATTGGTACATACCTAAACAAACCATATAAAGAGCTAAAAGCAGACTTTAAATACTACTACTCTACGTTTTGAAAAAGGAATTTGAAAGTGAAGTAAGGAAAAATGCTTTGACCATGTAACAATGGGAGCTTCCTGGTGAAGAAAACCTCCTTAAGCAGGGGAGCTGATGAAGCTAAGCAACTTGTACCAGGGAGAGGCAATTTAGCTCCATTGAACCAACACTGATCCAATGATCTACTTACACATTTATCTGTCAGAAAATTAATAAGCTTCCAGGGCCATCTTGCCCTGTCTCTTCCAGAGACTGGTAAGAGAAAAGAGCAAAGGACTGAGTTTGGAGAAGCCCTTCATTTAGCAAATGAAAGAAAGAAATGGCCACTGAAGAGGCCACAGAAAAGAATAGTTAACACATGTAATGATGGCCTGTTAGCCGAAGGAGAGGAGGAATTTCAAGAGATGTAGAGGATGGTGAAAACATCAAACATTACTGATGTTCAAGAAAATTTATGACTAAAGAAAATACTTTCAATGACACTTAGTTTGACCACACAGTAATTACATTTAATTTCAAATAGCAACAACATTTATTGAAATTACAGTAGATAATTATAAATAGAAACTTTTATTTTTCCTCTTATACTTTATAATAAACAGTCCTCATACTCTGGTGCAAATGAAGACACTGCCTCAAAGAGCCTTTTGAAGACAGTGTTTCTTTCCTTTGCTTGTGTGATCTGAGATCTAGGATGATATGTCGCATCTTTCTGGGGTTTGAAATTTGGGATTGACGCCATGGAGGCCAACTTAACATTTATGTAGGATAAAATACAATATTACATGTATTTAGTATTATAATATAAATTATTCTTTTTGTGTGTGTTTCAAAATATACTACCTGAATTTTTCTGTGAAAACTTGACTTAACTTTTTATCTGCACAATAGACAATTAATAATTTTGTGTACTTTTAAATATTTCTTGATTTTTTAATTTTTATATTTTTGAGACCTACATTTCAGTTTAATTTATATATTATATGAATCTAAAAGCACAAAATGAGAATTTTATGTTTCAGAAATAATAAACATAAATTTCATTTATCATTTTTTAATCATTATTCAAAACACAAGTTTTCTTCCAAAGCGAATTTATTTTTTTATCCCAGGAATATTTATAAGTTCAATTAGTCAATCTCATTTCTATTTTGCTCTCTCTTGATAGCTTGTACCTAATTAGCCCTCTATGTAATATCTTGAAAATAATTGTAGACAAACAATTTAAGAGAAATCTTTATTTTAAATGCTGTCACTTTCAGTTTTCAAAGTCTATTCTCAGTTATTTATTTACAGCATATACTGTCTATCAAGATTTCTCGATATAGATTGCTATGCTTCTATTTTATTTAAATGCATAAGACTTTTGGATACTCTAGCCAGTCCAAGATCTCAATTAACTAATGGAAGATTCCTATTAGATAGATGTTATTCCATAAATGCTGATATACATGAGATTAAAGGACAAGAGGTAAAGAGAAATTTTATTTTAAATATTTATTTTAAAAATGTTATAATTTACCAGTGGCACAACTCAAATTAAAAATTACCTTAATAGAATAGTAGAGAAAAGGCAGGTACCTAAAAATTTAATGTAATAAATTGTTCAAGTTCTCTGACTTTGATATCGGACAGGCCTGGGTTTCATATACATCTTTGATCTTTACTAACCTCTCTAAGCTTTAGAATCTCAACATTATATATCAGGTTAAATATTACTACACCTCTTTGGGTGTAGTAAGCAAGATGATATCTGCAAAGTACTTATTAGAATGATACATAATTTAAAAAGCTATAATTATTGCTATTATTTTTATTGTTATTACTGGCTATGATATGTTTGAGTAACATTTAAAAATATAGCAATCATATACTAAAAATTCTTCATTCATTCTTCTTAATTATTGTATATAGGATTTCTTTTGTTTTTCTTTAAGTTCTTAACTAATGGTTGTAATTAGGGACATGTGAGAAAAGCAGACACACCTTTCAGAGTCTTTAAATTTGAGTACCCTGATATTTATTGACAATCAGACAGTGTATGAACAAAAACATGAACAACATTTCCCCCCAAATTAATGGTCATAATAATATAATCATCCATTCTGAAAAGAAGAAAGTATTAAAAATATAATACTTGATTAAATTTTGAACACTAAGTGGAAAATTTGTATTTTATAAAATCTTTGGTACTTTGGGAGGGAAAATGCAAACTCTTTTTGTAGATGGGGAGATATAGCTTCTATTCTCTGATATGGACTAAACTCTACTTGGAATTGTTATTTGGTTAGAAACATACTAAAAAGAACTTATTAAAAGAATATTTGGTGGCTTGCACAAAGGAAAAGTTGAAACAAATCTAAGGACAAAGAAAACAGATAAACCTTAGCAATTTTGGTCAGAAGCTCGAAACAACTGCTTTTGCGGGGCAGTGCCATCAAGACACCTGAGATCATAGCTAAGCACCAGTATCAGAGGGGGAGCATCTGATTAGCCTGTGTTAAAATGTACATGTACCCATGGCCAAGGGTGGAGTTCAGAGCACTGTGATTGACAGTTTCAAAAGAGCACATGACATATTGAGGTATAGTAACTCAAGGGGGAAAAAAATGGAAGTTCTCTGTCCAAAATAAGGAAGGAATTTTTGGCAGACAAAGCAAAAATGTTACTTTACCTTTTCAAAAACCAATTTAGACTACAAATGTGGTTGACTGAAATATTTAAATGAGAAGTATGGGGACAGACAAAACAAAAAGTGAAATGTGGTTGAAATATTTAGGTGAGCAGTTGGGGACAGGTGTAAACGAGTGGCATATTACGTAAAAATTATAGTGCTATATTTCACTTTCTATTATAAAGAAAATTTAATTTTTATTTTTACTGAGACTGATGCTTAGATATTTAAGTAGCTGATTTATTAGAACTTTTCACAATTTACAAGTTTATAATGCTTTAAAAAAATTTTTTCTCTTAGAAATTTCAAAAAGATTAAAGATAATGCTTGAATTTAATGAAAATTGCAGGAGCTAAAAGCCCCTATTTAACAAGAATTCATTAAATACTTTCTAAAGACTAAATTTAACATGTTCATTGCACTAAGTAGTTGTAATTAAATTACTTCACTTTGTGTTGCTTCTAAAATCTCTGCAAAATTCTAATTATTAAATGTGTTGTGTACTAGCTAACGAATGAAGCAAAGCTATACAGATAAAGAATAATTAGATTGTGTTTTGCAAGGTTACTTCTCTCTGTAGTCATTGCTTATTGGTTAAATCTTCATAAGTAAATCATATACGTCTCAGGAAATATCTTCTTATAGACAAACAAGTAAGCAAATTATTTTTATTTTCAGGAGAAAATAATATATGCTTAACTAGCATCAGCTAGGGCTCATTGATGCAAAAATAGTAAAGATTCTCATGGTGTCTCCCCAGTCTCTTTAGATGCAGAGATGACTTTTTGGAAAAAACATAGAAAGGAACCAAAGATGTTACATTTTTGTATATTATGCTTTATAACTTATATTTTCTCTTTTCCCTGTAGTCTTTCAAGATATTTAACATTCTTTTCCTTAATTATAAAAGTACTATCATTGAATAAAAATTAAGAAAAATATAAAAAAAGAAAATAATTTATAATTCTATACTTTTGAAGGCTTTTAAAATTTGCATATTTTAAGTCCCTTCCCCAGGGCTACACACACGTACACACACACACACACACACACACACACACACACACACACACACAATTTTGATAATGGTGTTTTGGTTTTAATCTTGGGTTTTTTTCTTTTTAGTTTGTGTTATATCAAAAATATCTTTATATTATTAGCTATTCTTCAAAAAACATCATTTTAATAACTGTTTAATAATCTACTATGTGGACGTATTATAATTTACTTATCTCTTCCAGTATTTCTGAAAATCTAGTTTGTTTTACAAATGGCATTTGAAAGCAGCAGTTCTTAATGAGATCCCTGGAGCATATGACTGCTCTAAAATGAAAAGTCATTACTCATATGGCTACTAGTCCTTTTTCTGGAGATATGATCCATAACTTTTATAATAATGTTTGAAGCTACACTTACACAAAATGAGGATGAATCAATTCAGCTACTAAGTCATATCCTATAGATTAAAGGTCTTTTTTTTACTCTTTCCAAAGGATTTAGTATACTGATTAAAAAAGTTTGCTAGTATCCTAATATGTACTATATAGGAATAAAACACTCCACTTGTGTTCTCCTTTACTCTCACATTACTATCACACCTACAATATTTCTGATACCAGTTATATGGGTTTGCCACTCATCAAGCAATTCTCAGCAGCACCAGTTAGGTTTCCTACAATTCAACTAACTCCAGTGCAAACTCCGCAAGTTAAGATTCAGTCCCACAAAACTGCCTCCTACTTCACATGCCTATCAAAACAGTAGATCCTCAGGAAACCGACAACTTTTGTCTTTCTGACTTGCCTATGAATCAGAAGCTCCTACAATGCCCCTTCTTGAATTCAGTCACTTTCTAGAACAGCCCACAGAATTCAAGAAAACACTTACTTGCATTTAACAGTTTATTATGCAATAAAAGGTATAATAAAGGATACAGATGAACAGCTAGATGAAGAGATACATAGGGTAAGTCTGGGAAGCATCCCAGTTGAAGAGCTTCTGTTTCTGTAGAGTTCAGGTCCATCATCCTTCTGGTAAGTGGATGTGTTCACCAAGTTGGAAGCTCTCCAAACCTCATATTTTAGAGATTTTTATGGAGGCTCCATCACATAGGCATAATCAATTATTAACTCCATTTTCAGCTATTTTCCCTCTCCAGAGAATGGAGTGTAGAAATGAAGGTTTAAAGTTTCTAATTATGACTTGTTCTTTCTGTAACCAGCACCCATCCTGAAATCTACCAAGGGTAGTAGAACAAAAAATATTCATATCACCCAGGAAATTCCCTGGGATTTAGGAGCTCAGCATCAGATATTCTCATTACTCAGGAAATTAGAAAAGTTTCGGAGCTATGTATTAAGAACTGGGGTCAAAGACTAAATGTTAGAACAAAATGTTCTCCTGCTACCCATATTTACAAGGGATTTTAGGAGTTCTATGTCAAGAACCAGGATACTAATCCTTTTGGACTAGGGCCTCTCCCTTATTATCTCATTTAACCTTAATTACTTTGTAGTCTCAAGAAAGAAGGCTATAATATTTCTTTCCGATTGTATGTGTAAGTGTGGATAGGGGTATGTATGACAATCCAAGACTGCCTACATGATATGAGTCACTACAGTCAACATACCTTTTTGAGGGCTTAGTAAATTGCATATCCACAATCCAAACTATTGTTGTTGCTGTTAGCTTGTACTTTTTTATTGTTTATTTATTCATATATTTTACCAAACTTATCAATCATTGATCCTAAGTAAATAAAACAGCTTTGGGCTCAACATATACTTTTATTTTTAATTATATGTCAAAAATACACAGTTCAATGGTTTATTCAAATATACTTTTTGCCTCACCTACGGTTCTGCATTTTAAGATAAAGTGATTCTTAATAGGCTTGTAATATAAGCAGAATATTTTTACATCAAATAGTTTATAGTGTGTTTATTTTTCTCTGTTGACTTTTTAAAATAAATTTTCTGTAAATTTGTAGTCTTACCATGTAAACAAAAGTATGGATATTTAAAAAGACATTTTTTCTATATTTTCCAATAGTTTAAATTATTAAATTATTCTATTTACAGTAAAAATATATGTATTTTCTACTATATTATTTAATATTCCCTATATAATACCCCATATAAAAATAATTTTCTTTTATGACTCAGTACTAGAATTTTTTTAATTCCATGGCATTGATATTCTTCCTCTTTCTGATAATAATAATCATGATGATGATAATAATAATAATTTACACCTTGAGTCAGTAATTTAAGTCATATTTGAAATAGTGAAACTACCATGTATTTCATGCCTTACATGTATTTCCTCATTTAATATAGTTAGTTATATATGATTACTAGGTTATTGATGAGAAACTTTAGCTCAAAATGGGTACGTGAACTGTATCAGGTCACACAAGATACATGAGGAATTACTGGTATTTGACCTAGGCTCTGGCTCAATAGTTTTTGCTTAAAATTTTTATTGCCTATAAGTGAGATCACACAGTATTTACTTCTATTTCTCTGTCTTATTTCTCTTAGCACAGTGCCCTCCAGGTTCATCCATGTTGCCCTCCTTGCACCTTCATTTCCTAGCTTAGGTACTGTATCCTTAAGACAGTCTTTTGTTTTGTGACCAAATCTTCTCTTCAACTGAGAAATGACAACTAGAGAACATTTCTTAAAGTGGATAAAGGTAAATTCAAGACAAATAAAAGTACATTCTTTTTCACACAGTTCAGCAACAGAGATTAATGATTTAATTTGAATAAAATTTAATTATACAAATTAAATATTTAATCAAATATTTTTAAAATCAAGAAGAAAAACTAACACAATCCATATTGAAAAGAAGTTAAAGACAAGAAGAGCAACCAATTTTTAAAAACTGAGATAAGTATATAAATTAAATAAATATATTTATTTATTGTTATTAATGTTACTATGCACATAAGATTAAGATGCCCAAATCTGACAGATAAAAAATTTAAAATGGAATTTAGATATTTAAGTACATACTATAATTATCCTTCCATAATTATACTTGCTTTCATAATTTGTGGCATAGAAATGCTATCATAATTTTTATTCCGTGGTTTATTTAAAGCACTAAATTAAATATGGTTAAATTCTGTATTAGTCTCCTAACAAATACGGACTTAAACATAATTAATATGGAAACATGATATTTTACATTCTAACAAAGTTGTTTATTAGATGAATATATCATAAAAACGCTTGAAAAAAGTTCAATTGTTTAAGTTGGATAAATTATTTTATAGGAAATTTATAATTATTGACTATCAATAGCTTAAATATTATCTAGATGTTTCTATAGATGTTAATTTTAGAGATTTTAATAACTGCTAAAGTATTATTTTAAATGATTATTTTACTGTACACTCTCTGGAGTTTATAAAATGCATATATATAATATATTTATTATTCATGGTAGCCAAGACATGGAAACAACTGAAATGCCCTTCTATAGATGATTGGCTAAAGAAGTTGTGGTGCATATATACATGGAATATTACTCAACCATAAGAAGAGATGAAATACTGCCATTTGTGAAAACATGGATGGATCTTGAAATAATCATGCTAAGCAAAATAAGCCAGACAGAAAAAGTCAAGAACCACATTATATCAGGATGTAAAAATGAAAGCAAAAAACGAACAAGACAAACAAAAACTGATGGACACAGACAACGGTTTAGTGGTTACTAGAGGAAAAGGGGCATAGTAAAAAAAGATAAAGGAGCTCAAATATATGATAACAGAAGATTTGACTTTGGTGGTAAACATAAAATGCCATATATAGATAATGTATTATCAAATTGTATGCTTGAAACCTATATAATCTTATTAACTAATTTCACTTCAATAAATTTAATTTTAAAAGAATAAAATATATGTGTATATATATTGTTTATGGACGTTTTATGTTTGTGTACTTGGTAATGTATGTGAAGTGTTTGTAAACATAAACACTTGAGTCGTATCATTAAAATTATTAGAATACAATATTTTAGTGCCTATTAAATAAAGTGAAATGAATTACCAGGATGTCGTAATTAAAAGAAATAGCAACAGCTTAACATTATTGTGCCAGAAACATCATTATCAATGTCCTCTGTGAATTCTGTAGTATTAGACATGTTATTTAGGAATGACTTTTTTTTAATTTAAGTGATTTCCATTGTTTTAGAAAAAAATATGATAAGTATTTACTCCAGTGTATTTTTTAGAATAAATAACCACCAAATATAATATAAAAAATATATTATTTCTTATCCTCTAGGTAATACAGCAAAAGTATATATTGAGATTCAGGATGAAAATGATCATCCTCCAGTGTTTCAGAAAAAATTCTACATTGGAGGTGTATCTGAAGATGCAAGAATGTTTGCTTCGGTGCTAAGAGTTAAGGTATGAGCAAATTAAGATAAAAAACTAAAGTAAAAGCAAAGTGCTTAAATTTTGCACATAAACTATAATCATGTTGTTTGGATTAACTGAGTATTTATTTCTGCTTAAGCAAAATCTTAAACTTGGAGATATATGAGTTTAATTAGCCAAACTAAATGAAGGTTAATTATGAAGTGAATACTATGCAATTTTTTTAGTTTTATTTACAACAAAAATAAGAACAAATTATTTATGATGTGTTATACTGAACAAGATATTTAAAAATGTATGTTTTCTTCATAGATTTGTATGCTTCTAATACGTTTTATTCCAGATAACTCCAAAGATTCTCATGATGGAGTTTCTAGTGGTAAATATAAAGTTGCTATTTTCTAATAGAAGAAATAATGTAATAATTTCTGAAATTATTTTTATACAATAATTTTTAAAATTCAAAATGCTAGCTATATAAATGTAAAACAACACTACAAATTACAGTACTTCACTAAAATTTAAAAACTTAGATATGTCAGAAAAAAAATTTGCTAACAAACAGAATTTTTAAAAATACAGTCCAATACTAAAGTTGATAAATTTTCATTTTTTTCCAACTTAGTTACTAACAGCTAAGTTTAAGAATTTTTAATGATTCAAGGTATATACAGTGGCAATGGTTTTATTATTAAGAAATAAATTGATAAATATTACTTTCATTTAGGGTAAAAGTTTAGAAATTAGGGCATTTTAGATTCTCAATTGCAATTCTAAAAGTATTTCAATAACTTTTTTTAAAAATAGCTATTAATATATATACACATAAAGCCTAAATTTCCCTGAGCAGAACCAGCTATTGATTGCCTATACTTTTGAACATGAGCATTTGCCTTTCTTTTCCTATTAACAGAGCTCTTGTTATATATAGTTTTATAACCTTAAACACCCTGAGAGAGAAAAATCAACCAAGCAAATAAAGCATGCAAAATAGCTTGTTGCTTTGTGTGCAAAATAGCTTTTTCACAGTGCCAAATACTGACTTCTGATATGAATCACCAGGTATAACTAAAAAGCAGTCCACAAATTTAAATCAGTCATATTATTTATATGTCTAGCATTATTATTTACAAGTAACAATCCTTTGGAGTTGATTTTTATCTTATTTTACATTTTATATTTTAGTTCCATTAATTATTGATTCAGTTCATTTATTTAACCAGTAAATATTTTTGAGTACTTAAAGTGTCCACTAACATAAACTATGGAAATAAACAAATAGTATATAAAGAAAATTGGTGGCTATTTAGTACAAATTCATGTGGTCAAGAGAAAGATTTGTGGATTTTCAAGATAAAGTATAAAGTCCCTGAAGCTAGAGAGAGCTTGGAAGTCCGTGTGACTGAAAGACTGATTGGAAATGAGTTTAGAAATGTAGTCCAGGGCTACAATATGATATTTATTCTAGAAATTTTAGAAAGAAAGCTGTTGAATGGTTTTGTCCAGAGAGGTAACAAAATACAATATAAAAGGATTATTCTAGATTTTGTGCATGATTGGGAGTGTGGGTGAGTAAGTGTTATCAGAAAGAGTAGAAACAGAGCACAGTGCATTACTTTCCAGTTAAGATTCGATAGTGGCTTGAACCATGGTGGTAGGCAAGGGAGATGGTGATAAGAGAGTTAAAATGGAACCAAAAGGATTTGCTGATGGATTATATATGGTGTATTGGAGAAAATGAAAAATGACTGTGATTTTTTGTTTGTTTGTTTTGAACATTTCTCTTCCAGATGTGTTGGTGGCAGAAATCAAGAGTTTACTTGGGAGATTTTTTGTTTGTGAAGCTTTTTCAATATACAAGCATAGTTCTTTGCAAGAGAGTCACAGGTGCTGATCTAGATTCAGGAAAGAAATCATGGTTCAGGATGAAATTACCTAAAAAATTGTACAAATAGAAAAATCCAAAGACTGTTTCTTGGTTACTCAACATTTAGAGGTCAGGAAAAGGATTCATCAAAAGATAATGAGAATTCACTTTCATGAGGTAGCAGGAATACTAGGAAAATATAGAATTTATGCACCATGTAAAGAATAAGATTCATAATGGAGTGATCAACTGTCACTTGCTGCTGTAAATAGAATGTCCCTGTGGATTTTTAAATGATCACTTATGATAATAAAAGTATATTGTAGTGAGAAAAAAACCCAGTAAGCCAAATGTTAAAATATCCTATTCATCAAGGAGTCATTAAAGAGATCTATAGAGGAGTGTAGCAAGAGAGTTTCGTGGGTGATAAATTCAGATGATGGCATTTACTTCAGAGAAATTGGGAAAGATGGCAAAAGAGGTGGAATAATATTCTAGAAGCAATTTAGAGACAGAAATATACCTTCTATTTATCTACCCCTAGGATTTTCCCTACATAAAGTATGGGAGCAACTGTTTGACATAGCAATGTCTTGTGTTGAGCAGAGGTGCAGGGTGGGAAGAATCAGAAAGTAATATTCATAGATAAGGTTGAATTTTTAGGGGATATTGCCGATGATGGATTATAAATTCTAGATGATCCTGGGGAAAGTTTGGTGGTAGTGGTAAAAGTAAGGTGGAAAACTGAGTCATATCAGGGTATTTAAAGAGCTACATAGGAAGATATATCTGGGTGGTGAGAGATGCCTTAGAGTGAATACCTGGATTTCTTGTGATAAATAAATATTGTGGGATTGATTGTTTCTCTAGGACTACTGAGAACTCCAGGACATTCCTCCCTTCAAGCTATCAATGGGTTACTCAGGCTAGGGAAAGGCATGTTTTTTATGCAATGTAGTATTCTATATAAGTTGGAGAAAAAGAAATAAAGAAATAGAAAGTTTAGCAATGTATTGAAGCAAGTATACAGTATAATAATTCAATGAGGAAAGCACAAATTGCCATGTGGATGTTAAAGGAGATATTTCAATTGGTGAAATAACATAAATGGTTTCCTAGAGGGTGAAGGATTTGTACGACACTGAAGGATAATTAGAGTTCCTCAGTAAATCGGGTTTTTTTTTTTTTAGTATTTTATTTTATTATTAGTTTCAAGTAAACCATACATTGGTTAGACAACCATACATTGTCTAACCAATTAATCCCCTAATTGCTCTATTTCTCCTCTGGCTCTCTACCTAGCCTATACATTAATGCTGACTGCATTCTCTATGACATGCTCCTCATCTCCGTGACCATCTATCAATTACTAATTTGTACTCCCTTTCTCCCATCTCACCAATCCCACTCCCCTCTGGCTGTCACCATATTGTCCTCTATATTTGTGAGTCAATTTTCAATTAGTTTGTTATTTTGCTTTTTAGATTATGTATATAAGTCAAATCATATGATATTTATCTTTCTCTATCTGACTTATTTCATTCAGCATAATAACCTCAGGGAATCTTGAATGAGGAGGATAGTCTAAGCAGGGGAAACATGGTGAGCCAAAACCCAGAAGAAACAGAGTGCGGAGTATGTTTGTGGAACAATGATAAGACGCAGGTACCTTGAGAGGGGATGAGTAATAAATCTTTAAATGCTGAACATTTTCAAATGCCACTTTTAGCCTTGAAACCTGGAATCTTCCACCATTCCAAATTTAATCAGAGTGAAAGTGAGTTAAGTAATTCGCAACTCATACTTAGGACAGCAAAAAATCTTATTGGAAATGGCACTCAATCAGAGCCAACTAAGCTCTGGTGCTTGATGGAAAGATGATTTAAAAATTAAGGGAGAAACTCAGGATTTTGAAAGAGGCTTGTATACCACACATTATATAATACTTGGGTAATGTAATGTTTCATCTACCATACATGCATGTTAGCTTTTCAGTTCATCATGAAATACATAATGATAAATTTTAAATTAAAAATGGTGTTGTATGTAGGAAAAGGAAGAGAAAACATATAGAATTGACTAAAAAGATGAGACTGAAATATCAATTAATAAAACTATACTTATTTGCTTAAAATGTGGAGAATGGATTAAGGGCATTACTAAAAATATGTTAGGAGAAAGGCAACACAATGAGAGCATTATTTAAATGAATTATCTAAAGTAAGTAATAATAATAGAAAGTTGTGTATATATGTGTGTGTGTGTGTGTGTGTGTACATACATATATATGTGTGTGTGTGTGTATATATATATATATATATATATATAAATGGTATATCTAATGTGCTAAGAGACTATTATAAATTAAATTTAGAAAATATATATTGTGTCCCCAGTATGTGCTAAAAATACAGAGAAAAGCAAAATAGACTGTCTCTCTGCTCTTAGAGAATTAACATTCTAGTAAACTAGACCAAAACAAAAGTAAATAAATAAGGCTTTTATTTATGAAAACATGTAGAGATTTAGTTACTGACTCAAAAATGTGAATATTCATGTCACGTTAAAGTAATTCTTAGACAGTGTCAAAGGGACACAAAACAAAATAATTAATTTGGGAATATTTCTTGTATTTCCTATGGGTTAAGGCTGATAATTTGCAACTAGATTTACCAAACTGACTTTTATTGGTCACAAGCAATCAGTGGTTTTAATTGCAAGAAGAGGGAGAAAAAAAATAAAGTAGTAATTTCTCTCTTCAGCCTTTAATACAAAAATTAATATCAGTTAAAAGTATAGCTCTTAGTATATATTCAGAAGAATTAAAAGTAGAGACTTGAACAAGCATTTGTATGTTAGTATTCACAGTAACTCAAAATGTAGAAACAACCATTAACAGATGGATGAACAAAATGTGCTGTATACATACAATGGAATATTATTCAATCTTAAAAAATGTATATGCTAAGTGAAATAAGCCAGATACAGGACAAATACTATATGATTTGAGGTTCCTGTGTAGTCTAATTCATAGAGACAGAAAATAGAATGTTGATCACCAGGGGCTATGAGGAGGATGGATTGAGGAGTTATTGTTTAATGGTCACGGAGTTTCAATTTGGGAAGATGAAAAAGGATTAATGTAAGTGGTGGTAATGGTTTCAGAACAGTGTGAATGTACTTAATGTAATTGAATTTTACGCTTTGGTTAAAATGGTAACTTTTATGTGATGTATATTTTAGCACAGTAAAAGAAAATTTTCAAAAGTGACAAGGGACATCATCAGTATGGTTAGAACATGAGAACTTACTTTCAAACCTGTTATTCCTTAGTGTTATCTATTTTTCCTAATTTGGTTTGAATATGAATCTTATAATCACATTCAGAACCAAAGAGTTGTGTTACTGAATTTGTATTTCTTGATTATATAACTGTGGTTTTTATCATTTATTCTCCAACACATCATCAATGATATCAGTATCAGTTGCAACAGTTTGGCAGTGATGCTCACTGTAGGGCCATACATTTGCTTTTCAGCCTGCAAGAATTATGCATCAGAATTTCCTAGAATATTCTGATTTACTCTTCTTTGGGGGCAGGCCAGTAATTGAATGACAATAACTAAAGTCTCCTATTCTAATGAAAAATTATTGATTTGGTTACATCAGAACAGTAGACTATTTTGATAAAGATACTAGAAATGATTAAAGAACAAACAATAAGATAAAAGCAGTATTTATAACATAGTTTTTATATACTCAGAGAAATAGTATCCAGAATGTAGAAAGAATTTTTTGAAAGCAACTATTGGGCCAATATAAACAAAATTGAAATGTCATGTATAATTGTCATATTATTCATAATTTTCTGTGTGAGATAAAGAAGATTAAGCTTAACCTTTAAGCATAACCATTTTTGTTTCTTTTGGATCTTTGAGAAATATTAATCAATATATATTCCTTATTAATAACAGTAGTTACTATTTATTAGTCTTTATTACTTTTTGAGAACTGTAAAAATTTCTTATTTTAGCCTGCAGAATTTATTTAAATAAATAAGCAAATAAAACAAACAAATAAATAAAACATCTAATTACAACACCAATTCAATTACTTTTAAATGTATTGTTGTAAAAATAAAGGTTAATAAAGTTGAGTGATTTTTCAAGTATCATTCAGCCAGTGAAGACAGAATTTAAAGTTAGATTAATCCTAGTTCAAGGCCTTTTCTTATAATATTTATATCATTTGTTGCTTCTTAGGGAAAGAGAGGATTGAAATCTTAGCAGAAATAGAATAATTGCAGAAATAACAGAGCATATTAAGTTTGTATGAAAAATTAGGATATAATTATTAAGACAACTAAATGATATTCAAATTGAGATGTCCTGTGTGAATTATGGTTCCCTCTATTAAGGTAACAAGTCACATCTCGTTTTAGAATCACCATTCAATTTATTAACCAACTTTTCCAGTTTATTACATGTCATTTTAACTGCAACCAATAGCCTATTTAATGCAAATATAAGAAGAGGCAAAATATGATCAAGATTATTTTTTAAATCTCGGATATTTTTCCAGAAATTAAAGCAACAAGGATTAAACTCTATTTCTATAAGTTGCAGATATGAAAAGCACAGTATCATAAAAATTGAATAAAATGTTAACTTAATGTCTCCTGGAAGTCAAAAAGACAATGAACATTGCATTTTTGAGATAGTAAAGAAGCCATATTTAAATTTATGGACAAGAAAATAATATTTTGAAAAAGCATCAAGAAAGATAGAGTTCTCACTCATATATTTCTAATTCTTTACTACATTTCCTAAATAAGTGTGAAATGATGACAAGAGGTTTTAGGAGGATGCTATTGAGAGAAAAAATTCCACAGCTATTGTTAGAAGATGCAAATTTCCTTAGTGGCAAAAGTATATAAATATGCAAGGTTATATAAGTATATAAATATGCAATGCAGAGAGCAATATAATTTGCTTCTAGACAGAGATTAGGGCTTCTGAGGGCTCCTAGTTCCCAGCTATAGCCTGATGATGTGAGGCTGATGGAAGGAAAATAATTTCAGCACATTCATGTGTTTCCCCAGTGTAGCATCTTTTCCTAGGCCAAGCTCACACCTGGCTCATGTCAAAAATCGCACCGACAGCAAACTCTTACCTCTTGTTTACACTATTAGGGAGGTAGAATTTTTCCTCTACTCTTTTAGGTTCTTCTGGCTGGTCTAAGAATTGAATTGATATGAATGAAATTAAAAGAAGAAAATCAAATTAATTACATATGTACATCAGGAGGTCTCATAGATATGGGATCTAAAGAAACGACCAAAGCAAGTAGCTTTTGTACTTTTTAGAGGATGAAATAATAAATTGATGAGAATTTGACAGGTCAAAGGAATTTGGCTTTGTGTGCTTAATTAGTATGCAATAAGTAGAGTTCAGGCTTGGGGTAGTAAATTAGTAAAAAAAGAACAAAGTATGTTTATACAGGCTTCTCAGCTCAGAATTCTCTATCTCTGGTGCTAAAGATGTTTCTTTTTCCTTCTGGTGCAATGGAAGTTACTTTTCACATAGGATATTTATTTTCTGATTTCAGAGTGCCTATTTTGTGCTGGCTACTTTTTATGTAACTTTAATTCAAAGTATCAATATGCCACTTTGGCATATTTTGGAGGGCCCACACTAAGCTCCAATAATGCTATGCTAGGTACTCTAAATACTTATCAAGAAATTAACTCATTTATTCCCCACAAAAATCCCATGAGGTTGCTACTATGATTATTCTCAGTTTCACAGAAGAGAACACTGAGTCACTGAAACAAGATGTAACCTGCCCAAGGTGTACAATTAGTCAGTGGGGAGGCCAGGATTCAGATCCGTGCACTCTGGCCTGGAGACTATGCTCTATGCTTCTATATGGAAGAACACTTGGCTGGGAGTCAAATCCTTTGACTTCAGGCCCAGATCTGCTCTTAACTCTCTATAGGATACTATATTTTATTACTCTGGGCCACAGTTGTCTTCTATTATGCAAATATTGCTTTAGAACTAGGAGCCCTTGAACATCTTTAACCATTTCTGATGTCTGTATGTTATGTACCTTAGGGAAATAATGGCATAGGAAAAAAAATGCCAAGTGCCCTAAAATTACTATTATATTTGAGAGTTACATTTTAAACTTCAAATAGTCTAGATTACTTAATTTTGAAATCCAAAGCATCATTATGTATCACAGATTTTTGTGGTCTGTGTCACTTGAAGCTACTATAATATTTTGTGATAATTTTATTTTTAGTTGCTCTATATAATAGAGATATAAATAAGTACAAGTCTGAATTAAGGTCTATAGAATTGTTGCTATAAAAAATTACTTTTGATTCTCCTTTGCCAACTATGGGACACCCAGCTTTATACAAATACTTTTCAAGAGAGGAGTATCTCTTAGGAGATCTTACTAACCATAGTTTTCTTCATGGTTGCCATGTCATCTGACCTCATATAGTTTGTACCTTGAACAAAGTGAATATATATAGGTGCCTGACAGTTCATTGCTTTCTTGGTTATGACCCTATAACTAAACTACCATATGTTTAATTTGGCACTTAAACACATTATAATGTTATCTTATATCTAAGTGCCAATTTTCTCTACTAGAATTCAAAATTTATCTAAGCAGGTGCCATGTTACCCCATAAACTTAACATTTCAAATTGGTATTCATTTAAAATTTTATATGTTCATTTATTTTTATATATAGCCATACCTTTTAACCTGTTTAATCAAGACTTTCCATATAATACTTGAATTAATTATTTATTTTTGAATAAGTAAAATATTCTTTCAATTACTTTCTTGGGCCTGATTACAAAATGACCCATATTTACCTAGAAATGTCCCTTCCTGTCAAAATTAAGAGCTTAGATTTGATAATATATTTATGAAAGTTATGTATCTATCACAGTTTTTTCATTTATTTAACCCCACTGAAGAAATCAAATGTCAAGAAAATTGTTTTTTTCCCTAACAACTGATATATTTTTGTTATATGGTCACAGCCCATGTTGCAGCTAATAATGTTTTCCTTTTGATCTGCTGGAGCCTCAGAGTCAAATATTTTATTCATCTTTGCAATTTTACAAGCTGAATGCAATACACATATATTGTGATAACTTTTTCTCTGGTTTCTGAGAAACCAAAGAAATAAGTCTTTGCTTTCTTTACCTTTAGATATTTTTATATTATTATATATTATATATTTTTAGAAAATACTTTATATATCTATTTTGGAATTTTGTGGTGTATATGCAAACAGATGACTACAATTACTCTGTTTCTAGGAGTCTGAAGATTTTAAGCTGACATTTTCTCCCTGTTTAAGTTGAGAGCTGTGAGGTATTAGTACCAGTTTCTAAAACATATTTGTCTTTACTTGTCTGAACAAGTCTAAATTTTAGCTTTGTTGCTATTAGTATGAGTGGGAAAACTGAAGTTTATTCTTGTAGGCACAAATAGAGTGTTCAGATAAGATAATTTTGCATATTTAAGTTTTACTCTATTTCTTTTATTTTTTCTTCCCCTTCTCTATTCTTTCTTCCCCTTCTGTCTTTTTATTGTCACAGAAGAGAGATCTAAAACCATTTTATTCATATAGTAATAATACAATTTATATTTATTAGTTTGAATGTAATTTAATTAAGAATGTCTTAAATTGGATTGCTTAACTAGAAATGGAACTATTTTGTCCAAGATATATATATCTAGAGAATGAGGAAAGTTCAGGCCCTTAAAAGTAGATGAAAAGTGGTTCACCTAACTAAAAATTTTCTTACAAGTAAAAAGTTTGAGGACTTTTTTACAGATTTTAAGCCATTGAACATGATATATTAGAACAAATAGTTTATTCAATGAATGGCCAAACCATTTTTCCTTTCCTAAATTCACTGGTGGTACATATATTTCAAAGTCTGATCACACTGTAGTAGCACTAGAAATGTATTTAATACCTGAGTGTCATTCAGATAATCAAATGTGTAACAATGCAGAGTATGATATGGAATATTATCTTTTGAATCAAGCTTGCGTTTTTTATAGCAGATTTTATATGTTGTAGAGCAGTGATAATTTTGTGTATTTTTCTATATTATGTTTCAAGAACTGTATTTAACATCATCTGGTAGAGATCTGTCTGGAATACTTACACTAAGTTTAAAAATCTCAGAATTTTTTCGAAATTAAGAACTATATTGTAAGACACAATCCCAAAGATATCTCAGGCAAATACTTTTGTCTGAAAATGTCCTGTAATTTCTTAAACCTCTAGTTAACTTTGTTTTGTACTGAACTGACACTATGACACAAATCTAAATAAAAATGATTAAAATAAGCCTTTTAAAAAATGTTTATGCATACTTCTCTAAATGTATTTTTATTTTGAACTGACTATTTATATTGTCAATAAGAATAAAGTGCTAGATTTATTTAAAATATATTATGAAAAAAGTAATTCCAAATATGTCATAAAGAATGGTAACTTCTAAGTAGTTCTAACCAATTTACATTAATGAAATCAGTAAGTCTGAAGCAAGATTATGTATATAACAAGAATATAATTTACATTGGTTAGTTCATAAGTCATGGTACATCTGAAAAGTTCAGAGACTTTAAATATTTTTTTTCAAAAATAGGCAAAGAAATGTTTTGCTTCACCAAAATACATTTAATAAATACAAATAATAAAATTCAATGGATTAAGTAGATCCTGAATCTTGATGTGGTAACTACACTAGTTTTTGTAAACTTATAGCTCTTTTGTATTTGTTTCATTTTATTTGTTCTCAGGATTTTTTTTCCTAGATAATGATGGCCTTTTATGATCTCAGTAACATATAAAAAGACAAAGTCAATATAGTAATTTAAAATACTTTATTACCACCTGAAGTCAATAGACCCCAAGATATGCCACAACCTTAAAATCAAAGATCTCCAGAATATATAAAGAACTCTAACACACTGATGAGTGAAGAAAAAGACCCAAGACAAAACAAAAAACAATCAAAACAGAAGTAAGATTGGAAAAGGAACTGATTAAAGGAGATATAAAAATGATAAAAAAAAAATATATATATATATATATAAGTATTCAACTTTATTAATTACTAAGGAATTATAAAATAAACCACAAGAAACCACCACATGTTCATCAGAAGAGTTAAAAAGACAGACAAAATCAAATTTAAAACAACTGGAGTTCTCAGATATTGCTGATGAGGTATAAATTAGTACCATATTCTGGAAAACAGTTTAACATCATCTGTTAAATGTGAACATACATATATCCCCTTACTCAGAATTTCTACTTCTAAATATTTATCCAACAGGAATGCTTTCATATGCTGATAACAAATATGTACAAAAAATTTATTATTTGTAGACATGTATACTATCTGTAATATCAAAATGCTAAAAACAACCTAAATGTCAATCAACAGTATATATGATACAATAAACAAAATATATATTTGTGCAATGGAATTCTACAGAGCAATAAAAATTAATATTACTACATGCAATGATTTGGTGGATCTTAGAAATATAATGTGAGCAAATTAATCCAGGAAAAAAATCCAAATTTTCTAAGTCAATTTATATAAAGTTCTAAAACAGGAAAAACTAATTCATTCAGAATAGTTATTATTTTGAGTAGAAAACCAATAATGCTCTATTCTTTCATCTAGATGCTAGTTAATTCTAGAGATATAAGTTAAAAAATAAAATTATCAAAATGTTTATAAAGCTCTAAATTATAGAAACAAAAGAAAAGTTATTCAATTTTCTGGTGATATTAAGTTTTTCATGGAAGATACAATAAAATAATTTTGACAAAAGTGGAGGAGTACATATTTTTCTGTTAGTTTTTGTTTAGTTAATTTTAAGGAATGATCTATTTTTAATGCTTGGTTAAACAATGCCACACAGTTTTGTTATGATTTCTATCAAGGAAATATGATTTGGAAAGATAGAGCACTATATTATTGTAGTGGTTACTGAGAGATGACAGTAATCAAATATGATAGGTTAGATCTGGAAGATGGGTTTATAGAAGGAATGCAACTTAAGATGAAAAAGCACATGAGTTTATCTGGTTCTAGGTCTCAGAATACACAATTGTAAGCCATAGTGTGGGTTTTTGACCTGAATATTACAGGTCTGAAACAAATTGACAAGTCTTGCAGGACACATGAGTATAGGCAGAGGCCTTTCTGCTGTTTTATACTACAGGGTACTCATGAGGAATATGAGCTGGGTAAGAAGAATAAATGAAAGGAACAGATGACTGAAGTCTTAGAAGAAAGATTTAGTTGCTCAGCAAAGAACAGGCATCACAGGGAAAGAACAGTGTGCCTTTCAGACACAGAAAACCCTCAGAACACACTCACTGCAGGAGGAACATCTGAGCAGGGAAAGGCCAGCTGACACTGAGGCAACCACTTTTGAGGAAGGGGCTCCTAATGGGTTTAATATTTTAATTAGAGCTAAAATTAGACCATGAGAATAAAATTAGACCATATATATAAATGATAAGGGACATCTGTAGGCAGGAAATGAATGGTAGCTCCTGCTCCTTCTGTCAATTACTAAGGGAACTAGGGAACTTTTATTTAAGACAATATTGATCAAAGTTTAATCAAATATTAAAAATATGCTAAATCCCAAGATCATGAAGAATAAGGTTCATGAATACAAAATATAAAGGCCATAAAAACAAAGTTTTAATATTTAAATCTATGTCTTTCTCTTTTCCAAAAGCATAAATGATGAAGACAAACCTATATTTTTATCTTTTAACCACTGCTGGGCTGGATAACCTTGGACAAGTTTCTTAAATTCTGTAGACATCAGGTCTGCCACCGATGACAATATTATCTAACAAATTTCTTATGAATATAAATGAAAAAATTTATATGAAGCATTGAGTACAGTGCCTGCCTCCCTGAAATCTCTCAATAAATGTTCACAGTCATTGTTAGTTATTTTATCTGAATAGTTCTTTATACCCATAAGATAATATAATCTCAGACTCAAAATGTTCTAATTCAGTATGCACAGTGCATATCTTATTAAAACCACAATTCTGTTAAATGTTCAGATATTTTATCATTGCCCTTGAAACCAATTAGTGGACTTACCTTTCTAGAATTCACCTTTAGTGTCAATATAGAATACTAATTTTTCTTTTTATTTTAATGGCAGGATAAGGAATATTTATAAAAGCTGACAGATAATATGAGACATTCCACCATTATGTAATAACTATGCAATACTATTTTTGAAATACTATTTTTATTAAAATCTTATCCCATTGAGATATAATCAATATAACCACTTTAACTTATATATTTTAAATGACATAGTTCTCATATCAAAAAGGATCAGATTAATATTTATGAGACATATTTATATGTTTAAAATAAATGGCATTATCTTAACACTGTATTTTGAGTATTTTATACATATTTTCTTTGTAAATAATTATCAATAGCTTTGTATTTTCCTTTCAGAAAGCTGTAACAAATTTAAGGAAAAAATAATTTCTTCATACACAAGTGTGAAGTTCTGAGAAACTAACCCTAACAGCACAGCTAGAAGAAATTTCAGCCTTCAGATAGAACTAGCATCAATTTATCCAGAGAACAGTTTTTAAAAGAATAGTTTTTTAAAAGGGTAAATTGGGATTTTGGGCCATGATCACATTAGCAAATCATACAATTTAATGAGACTATCTTCTAGGAATTAACATGTCTGAGAAGTGGGAAAAAATCTTGAAGTTCTCAAATAAAATTTTAAAATAATCAACAAATCAGTAGAATTTTTTAGTTCCCCCTCACCCTCGAAAGAATTATACTAAAGCTATCCATAAAAACCTCAGATTTCTCTGTGCCCATGTTACCTGAACAAGCCCAATCCTATCTGATTTTAAGAGCTAAGCAGGATCGGACCTGGTTAGTACTTGGATGGGAAGACCGTGTGCTTTAGGCCTGAAAAATAAGGGATTGTAACCTGACAAGGTTCTTGCAATCTGTGAGGTTAACCAAAGGTCGCCTTGCCTAAAATAAAGTAGAAATAAAATAAAAATTAAAATAAAAAATAAAATAAAATAAAAATCTCAGTTTAGAAAAGGCCAGTGATATAAAAATGTTAAATTCCCCCCTTGTAGACAGATATAGTAAAATACGTTATTTTTCAAAGAAAAAGTATTAATAAAAAGTTCTAAACAGCAGAAAATTTATCTTTTAAGCTTATAAAATGAATTATCTCTTAAAAAGTTGAGAAATGAAGCAGTTCTTTTTCTGGCTTTAATGAATCACAGCAGGACATATAATCTTTTCAGGCACCTCCTGAGCATATTAATGTTATGTTATGTTAATAATCATAATGAAAATTAGGGATAACTAATGAGAAAAGGGAGAGAACACAATGAAAATCTCACCTACATTTATTTGATTAGCACTAGATGCAATTAAAACGTTGAATTCTCTTTCAACATGTCATTTGATAGAGCAGCACCACTAGGATAAGAATATAAACAACTCAATTTCCTGCCAGAGTGTGTTCTGCTTTGTCCTAAAAGAGAGATGTAGAGATGAAGCTACTTGCCTTAATTTAATTCCTACTGAACTCTGCTAGCATCTGCACAGAAGAAGAAAAAAATGAAAAATATTAATTGCAATTTTAAATGTAATCTATCATTTCAATACACGTGTCATCTTGCTATGAAGCAGGGAATTTGGGAAAAATCTTTATCCCACTACATATTTCTCTCAGTACAATCACTTTATTGACAAATCCTACGTGGGCCTTGGAGTGAAAAATTATAGGGTCTGCTCACCAACAGTGTGATTTGGGGTCATTTACCAAGTCTTCTCTGGTTCTGAAGTGGCATCTACAAAATAAAAAGGCTTTTGTTCTTTATACCTACCAGATACTCTATTGATAAAGTACTTAGCCCAGTGCAGAACACTAGGTACACACTTATATTATCTCTTATGTTTTCACAAATTTTTCTTGAATAAAATCTTATATTTAGTACTCTTTTTCACCACTGACACTGAATCTGCATTTAATCATCATGATCATTGTCAATTCCAGTTCTTCATTGTCTAAAGAATTATTTATTAGATTAGAGCAGGCTGGCCAAAAGCAGTTAGATTAAAGACAGGGTGGCTAATGCTGTTTGTTTTAGCCAAAACAAATAAATGCTAGAAATTTTATGAAATATAAATGTTACCTAGTAACTACCTTTCAAGCTTTGGTAATGTTAGTGTTATTTTGGGGGTGGTTTTACAACAATTTATAGATTTTATGTATCCTTTAAAAAAATATTTCTACTTTTTAAAATAACACTACTTGATTATTACAATTTCTAATCTCACTTTACTGTTTTGTTTGAAGTAGAAATGTACTCTCTTTTGTTTGAAATAAAGAAAATTCAATGCCTGGTTAATAAAAAAATAGTAGCTTTGGAAACCATAAAAATGGTATAACCCCATTTAATTCTATATACAGAAAATGTGTGTATATACATTTTAAATATAACATGTATATACATTTGTATATACATTTTAAATATAAAAAAGACACAAATAAAGATAATAATGACTATAAATTGATATAGAGTTTTTAATATTTTAGTTAATTTACATTTTCTGATATTTTTGTATTAAGCAAGATGTAATGAAATACTCATATATTATTATATATTAGATACATCATACAAGACTATTGGCTGAACTTATTATTATAATCATTTCACAATATTTGCAAATCAAACCATCTGCCTATATGCTTTTAATTTATACAGTGATGTATGTCAATAATTTCTCAATAAATCTGAAAAAAAGACTATAGGCCATTTAAGTTGTTACAACTTTTTGTCTTTACAAATAACACAGAGCAAGAATAATTAGGTAGAAATGATTTAGAAAATTTTAAAATGGAAAGCAAAAATGTTTTAATAATTTTGCAATTATAGATTCATAAGTTATTATTATTACATACATGATTCTCAAAAAATAAAAATATATCTAAAATTCATCAGTAGTGAATACTAATATTTTTCCATATCATCTTAAGATGGAATTGTAATATTGACCATCCTGCTTTATAGCATTTTGTTTTTTAATTTATTGGGATGACATTGCTTAACTAATTATAGAGATTTCAAGTGTACGGTTCAATAATACATCATCTGTATATTGTATTGTGTGTTCACCACCCTAAGTCAAATTTACTTCTGTCATATAGTTGACCCCCTTTCCCTTTTCTGCTTCCCTCCTCTCCCTTTTCCCTCTGGTAACCACTAAACCATTGTCTGTGTCTATCAGTTTTTGTTTGTTTGTCTCGTTCATTTGTTGCTTTCAGTTTTATAACCCACATATGAGTGAAATCATATGGTTCGCAACTCTTTTCATCTGACTTATTTCACTTAGTGTGTTCATCTCAAGATCCATTCTTGTCATAAATGGCAGTATTTCATCTCTTCTTATGTCTGAGTAATATTCCATTGTATATATGTACCACATCTTTTTTAGCCAATCATCTATCAAAGATCATTTCAGTTGTTTCCACATCTTGGCCACCATGAATAATGCTGAGTGAACATTTGGGTGCATATATCTTTATGGATAAATGTTTACAAATTTTTTTGCATAGATACGCAGAAGGAATGCTGAGCCATTTTTGAGGAACCTCCATACTGTTTTCCATTGTGGTTGTACCAATTAACTTTCCCACCAACAATGTATGAGGGTTCCTTTTTCCTCACAACATCTCCAACACTTGTTATTACTTGTCTTGTTGATAATAGCCATTCTAGTGGTTATCAGAGGAAAAGAGTAGAGGCAGGGAGGTAAATAAGGGTAAAAGGGATCAGATTTTGTTAATAGTAGCCATTCTTACAGGTGTGAGGAAATATCTCATTGTGGTTTTGATTTGCATTTCCCTAATAGCTAGCAATGTTGAACATCTTTCATATATTTGTTGGCCATTTGTATGTTCTCTAGAGAGAAGTGTCTATTCAGGTCCTCTGACCAATTTTTGATTGGATTGTTTGTTTTTTTGTTGTTATTGAGTGCTTTGTATATTTTGGATATTAGACCCTTATCAGAAGAGTTGCTTGCAAATGTATTTTTCCATTTTGATGGTTGTCTCCCTAACTTGTTGATAGTTTCTTTGGCTGTGCAGAAGCTTTTTGGTTTGATGTAGTCCTATTAATTTATTTTTTTCCCTTGCTTTTGAGGTTAAATTCATAAAATCTTCTTTAAGTTCAAGGTACTAGAGTTTAGCTCTTATGTTTTCTTCTATGCATTTTATTGTTTCAGGTCTGATATTCAGACCCTTAATCCATTTTGAGCTAATTTTGGTGTGTGGTGATAGACAACAGTCTAGTTTCATTTTTTTGCAGGTGGCTTTCCAGTTCCCAGCACCATTTATTGAAGAGGCTTTCCTTTATCTGCTGTGTGTTTTTGAATTTTTGTGTCGAAAATTATTTCCCCATATAAATATGGGTTTACTTCTGGATTCTCGATTCTATTCCACTGGTCCATTTGTCTGTTTTTCTGCCGATACCATGCCATTTTGATTACTGTTGTTTGTAGTATAATTTGAAGTCAGGCAGAGTAATGCCTCCAGCCTCATTCTTTTATCTCAAGATGGCTTTGGCAGTTCAGGGTCTTCTGTGTTTCCATACAAATCTGATTATTTTTTTTTGTTCTATTTTTTTTAAAAATATCGATGGAATTTTGATAGGGATTGCATTTAATTTGTATAATGCATTAGGTAATGTGATTATTTTAACTATGTTGATTTTTTCAATCCAAGAACACAGAATATCTTTCTATTTCTTTGTATCTTCTTCGATTTCTTTTAATAGAGTCTTATAGTTTTCATTGTAGAGGTTCTTCACGTATTTTGTTAGATTTATCTGTTAGGTATTTTATTCTTTTTGTTGTAATTGCAAAAGAAAATATTTCTTCCACTTCTTTTTCTGACACTTCATTATTAGAGTACATGAACCCTATAGATTTTTTAATATTGATTTTGTATCCAGAAACTTTACTGTATTTGCTTATTGTTTCTAGTACTATTCTTGTGGATTCTTTAGAGGATCATGTCATCCACAAACAGTGACAGTTTGATTTCTTTGTTTCCTTTGGATGCCTTTTATATCATTCTCTTGCCTGATTGCACTCGCTAGGACCTCTAATGTTATATTGAATAACAGTGGCAATAGTGGACAACCTTGCCTTGTTCCTGATCTTAGAGAGAAAATTTTTAGTTTTTCACCATTAAGTATAATGTTGGCTGAGGGTTGTCATAGATGGCTTTTATTATGTTAAGTTACTTTTCTTCTATACCGATTTTGTGAAGTGTTTTGATCGTAAATGGATGCTGTATCTTGTCAAAGGCTTTTCCTGCATCTATTAATATGATCACATAATTCTAATTTTTAAATTTTCTTATGTGTTGTATCACATTAATTGACTTGTGTATGTTGAACCATCCCTGTGCCTCTGGGATGAAGCCACTTGATCGTGGTGTATAATCTTTTTAATATATTGCTGTATTTGGTTTGCTAATACCTTATTTAGGATTTTTGCATCTGTGTTCATGAGAGATATTGGTCTATAGTTTTTTTGTGTTTGCTATATTTTGTGGTAACTTTTTTGGTATACTTATGAAAAAGTCAAACACTAAGCTTGCCTATTTAAACTATTTCTTTTCTCTTTTTTGCACAAATCTTGGATAGTCATAAATAGATCAATAAACCTGAGATTTTCCTCATTTATGTTTTATCATATGTTGTATATATTGTCTGCCTTTAAAAGCTTTAAAATGAAGGTTTCTTTGTAATTTCTAAGAAAACAAGAGCCAGCTTAAGGCAGTTTAAGAAACAGAAGCTCTTTTCTTTTTGCCTCTTGTAAACACAGCTTGAAATACTGACATTAGTTGGTGAAAATGTAAGATTTTAGTATTTTCCCCCAATATTCTAAAATATTTTTACATTTTAAAAAAAGTGAGCCGTTAGTGCTGTTAATTGTTAAAATGGGATCTAATTGAGAAGGTAAAATTAAAATTAGCATTATTGGACTTTAATGGGCTTCAGAATTTCTTAGGACATCACTAATTATTCTACTAATATTTCTGCATCCATTGTATTCATTTACACAATAGAAGGGAACAGTTATTTACGCTGCTAGAAATTTAATGGGCTCACCTACTCCCCTGTATGATAGAGGCAATTATTTGGTGATTTTCTCTTAATGTTGGGCACCTGTGTGTATTAAAATTTCAAAAAGAAGTCTTAGAAGTGTGTAAGTGGTTTCCTGTGTCTTAGCTTTTATTAAAAAATAATTGCAGCAAGTATAGTCATATTATGCATTTCTGACTTTTGTTCTTTTAAAGCAACTTTAGATGTAACTTTGCTGATTTTGCTCACTAAGAGAAACTCACAAAAGTCAGTGACTCAAATCTTCCATAGTCAGCTCTTCCAGGTAATAATGACTGTCAGAAACCCAGTATAAATTTTTTATTATAAAGAAGCTGATGAAGTAAAATGACATTGATTATTTAGTAAATTTGATTCATTTAGAGTTTCCATTATGTATCAGCTTTAATATTTAGGTATTAATTTAACCAAGCTTATAAAATATCCCTTTATTGCTATCTAAAAAGTGATAGAATATATTGATAACTTTTATTAATTTTTCCCTTTAAGTTTTGAAGGAAACAGTACAGGTTATATTCATAATAATTTTAAAAATACCACATGGCTGTTATGCTTTATTCATGCTTAACTAATGATATTTTAGATAAGTAGTTTCCTTTCAAACCGGTTCTTAGCCAAACAGAATGTATCAGGCCTAACTTCTCATATTGTTAAAACGTTTAAATATTAGTTCTTTTTCTGCTTCCCCTCCCCCAAAACAAAAAAGTAAAATTCTTCCTGGAAATAAATGAGTTATAAATTAAAATGTAAATGAAATTTGACTTATGTTATCAATCACTTTCCTACTTCTGAGGATGATATTTTATACATTTTATATAGTACAGTGTATTCCAACCATTGTGATTAACCTTGTTTGTTGAAAAGAATTAAATTGTTATAATTACAGGTAAAATAGATTTTACTCCTTTTTTTCCTATATTTTTTCTATTAAAATTTTCTGGGGGGTAAATTTTTTTAATCACATGTATCCCTGCTATATTTGAGAGGTAATACACTCTATTTCATTAAATGACAGTTACTTTAGAAATTTTAACATAACACATACCTAAAAAAATTAATGTCTCATACAGCTTGAACATTATTATTTAATCTTAAGATGTTTAACTACAGTTACTCCCATTCCAACTTGTATATTATTGTGCTGAAGGGTCTGTGCTATACAATTATTCACATATTTAATCATTTCTTTGCTTTTCCATTTCCTCCTAAATCATAGAACTTCCATTTGGAATCACATTTCTTTCACTTGAAGTACACAATTTAGAACTTTCCATGGGTATCTTTTTATGTTAAACTTTTTCATAAGTGTTGAAAAGTGTTAATTTTACTGTTGCTTCTGAAAGACATTTTTTATTAGGGCTAGAATTTTAAATGGACAGTTATCTTCTCTCTTTACTTTGAAGATATTATTTTCCTAGCATCTATCATTTAATGTTGCTGTTAAGAAGTCAATTGTCAGTCTACTACTTCTAAGACTCCACTTTTGGGATGAAGGTAGGGGTTTTTCTGCAGTTTCTACATGATGTGTGGGTTCTAGGTGTAGCTTACTTGTTATTTACCGTTTATAGTTTATTGGGCTTGAATCTGTAGATAGCTATCTTTTATCAGTTTTGAAAGTTTTGTTCCATTCTTTCTTCTCTCTTTTTGAAACTCTGATTAGATATTTGCTGAACTTTCTCACTTTAAATTCTGTCTTAAACTTGCTTTTAGATTTTTTTTTTTTTGTCTTTGTAACTGTGAAGCCTTCTGGATCATTTCTTTTGCCTATTATTCAGTTTGCTAATTCTCTCTTCAGTTCTCACTAATCTAAAAACTTCATCTCTGAGTTTTTTTTATTTCAATTATATATTTTTATTTCTATAAGATACTTTTTATTTATATTCAATTATTCTTATTATTTATTCATATTTTTAAGAACTTTGTTATTTATTAAAATATATTGAACATATTTGCTTTATCTCCTTGTCTGCTAATTCAAATATCTAAAGCTTTGTGGAAATGACAGCTTTTTTTTTTGTCACAACAGACTCATTTTCATGATAGTTTGTTTCTTGTTCATTTTAAGAATTATTTTATTCTTACTTTTTATCTTCCTTGGAACTTATAAGTCAGAATTATTTGAGTCATAGATTGAAAGAAGCTTTTTTGAAAAACTGCTTGTGCCTATAGCCATGCTACTCTGAACAATCCTGATCACATCTGATCTCAGAAGCGAAGGAGGGTCAGGCCTGTTAGTACCTGGAAGGGAGACCAGCTAGTAAGACCAGGTGCTGTAGGCATAAAAAATTAAAAAATAAGGGATTGTAAGCTGACAAGATCCTTCAGTCTGTGAGTTAACCAAGGGTTGCCTCACATAAAGAAAAAATAATAATAAAATAACAAAAGAAAAAAGAAAAAGTGCTTGTTTCTGTGAAGATATTAGGCCATTATCAATCAAATATTACCTATCTCAAATTCTCAATTTTGTTTTTTCTGTTCATTTAAGTAGAGTTCAGGACCATTAGATTTACAAATTCAGAATATTATGGTTTATCCCTGAGTTGAACAAATTGGTGGTATGTGAATAAAGAATACAAACTTTAATGAGAACTTGTGTTTGGTTAAGAATTCTCAAGAAAGTTTTTTCTCCACTACACTCAAAATCAAGGGTGAGGCAATTTCTTTTGCAGTTTTGAGGTGCTTGTGGCAGTTATGGTTACACAGGAGAGATGAATTTTTCATTCACCCTCATAGTGAGAATTTAGTATTTTGGGGAGAGAAATCTTTTTAGACTCACTTCCATGAGTAAGCCTTGGGTCTTGCCTCCTATCCTCTGAGCCTCTCAAGACCTCATAAATCAAATTTTACGTTCACCTAGATCAGCAAAAAACCTCTAAATGAATGTCATCATCACTACCAAGATTTTTGTATTTTTGCCTTCACTTAAGTTTTTACCTAGCTATTTATCATTTTATTTCTATCTCCTTGATATTTCTAGGAAGAGTTTTTAAGACATTTTATCTACTATTTAATGTTGTTTTCATTGGGATTTTAGTCCTGGTACTTAGTCTGACATATTCAATGTAGTGGTTTTAGAGTGAGACCTATCCAGCTGTGCTATCAATTATCTATGCGATTATGAGAAAATTACTAATCTGTCTGTGCTTCCATTTCTTCACCTATAAAATAATAATAAAATTTAATCAATAAAAGGTTGTCATAATGTATATATTTCCATAACACTTAGAAAACTAAGTGTTCAACATATGTTAGGTTACAGCATCAGCAATAATATCACACAAATAATGCAAATGTTCTTTGTAGTTTAAAGAGCACTGGATTGATAATTGATCTGAGGCTGAACTGACCTCAATCATTGACTGTAACAAATTCAAGGGCATGATAGTGGCAGAATTCCAGCTGCTGTTAAGGGATGACTGCGAAGTGAAAAATTTGAGGCAATGATTGTAGGAATATTTTTTGAAGAACATAACTGAAAAATAGATATGAAAATTATAGAAATAGTGTCAAAGTTGGCATAGAATAAAAGAAAATTTTAGTTTTGCTTTAATGAGAGAAAGGTAGATGTCTTATAGTCTGTAGAGGAAAAGGTTGTAAGTACAGAGACAGAGCTGACAAAGCATTAAACATTGAAGATATGGGAGAGATTCAGATGAAGGAATAAGAACCTTCAGAACAGAAGAGTCACTTTGTTACTCTGAGATTTGAAGAAAGACAATAAATACAAATATAGGTACTTTTATAGTTATAGACTGAGAAGTTGAGAGATTTCACACTGGTATCCTCAATTTTTATGTGAATTATAACCACTGGAGGAGACTGAAAAAAATATGTGATTTGAAGAAAAAGGTAAACTTTTGGAGCAAAATAAAGAACATAAAACAAATTTTTTTCCAAATAAATAAAAGCACAGTTGCACTCAGATCATGGACTCATAGTAGCATTAGTCTGCCTGATTATTTAATTTCTTTCATTACTCTTCAGTCACCTAGGAGTAGGTTAATCATTAAATTGATTCAAGAGGAAGAAGTTCCAGGTGTGGAAGGAGAAAAAATGAGAACAAGGTGACTGTGAAATCTATAATGGAGAGAGAAAGGACATAAGCCCTGAAATTGTGAGAGCACTGAAGATATTTTGGAATTAAAAGTTTACTGTTATTATAAAAGTGGTCTTAACAGAATAAGAAAGTGGTGGAAGGTTGTGGTCAGAAATTTATACATTAAAGTTTATGCTTCCAGAGCTGGAGTGTTTTCTTCGGAATAATATCTCCATAAACCAAAAGTCTGCAGTTGAATTGATGCAGTTAGTTCAAAGATTGAAAGATTTTCATGTCTAGGAATTTGAAATGAGTTTTGGATGTGGCATCTACATAAACATTGAAAGGCATTCAAAATGAAGGTAAAGTTAAAGAGGTAGACTAAGAACTAGATACCTACAGCCTAATTATATTCAGAGACAAGGAAAAGTAAACGCATACTACATATAAATGCATGGATTTCAGTTGAGAGAGTGGTTGTGCATGGTTGATTTAAAAGTGACCAGGAAGCAATAAGGAGACCAGAAAAAGAAAAACAAAAAATATATGTGAGTGTGCGTGTGTGCGTGTGTGTGTGTGTGTGTCTGTGTGTGTGTGTCTGTGTGTGTGTGTGTCTGTGTCTGTGTCTGTGTCTGTGTCTGTATGCACGTACACATGTATTAGGAGAACAAAGTATGTACATCTTGAACTAAGAAAAAAAATTGATTAATTCATTGTATTAGGTAGTTACCTGCCATAGCCCACTGGCTAAGATCGAACAGTTCCCGAGAGAGGGAGTGAGGATTGAGAAAGATAGAAAAAGATAGAGAGAGAGACAAAAGATAGAGTGGGGAGGGCTCACAGTGAATACTGTGGCCCCAAGCTTACTTAATACAGCCTATTTATACCCTTGACAATGCATGAAAAACAAAACCTACACACCTGTAAACAATTGCTTGACATTTACATAACTTCTCTCACCTGTTTTCATTAAGCCAAACTTCCTCCATCTGCACAGACTATCCATTAATTCAGCTGTAGGGCATTCGGCAAGAATGGCTCCCAACAGTTACCATCTTATGATAATATGTCTGAAGTAATAAGAGTTTTACTTGGTTTTGTGCTTTAAGTTTCATATTCATTGGTAAATGCCTATGTGGAAAAATTTAATATTTTGATATAATAAAAATTTAGATAATTATGACATACTGTACTTGACTATATCTTAACATAATATTTGTTGATCAGTATTCTTCTCATTTTATAAGGAAACCTGAAATTCTAAGTGACTTTTTTAAAATCACACCTGACATTTGAGTCTTCCCCTTTCCAAAATGCAATACAAAAAACAAACAAGCAAAATTAAAATTATTAAAAGTAGGAAACAAATAGCTACAATATATTCTGTGCTGAAACTCTCTTACTTTGTTCACATCTTGAACCTGATTAAAAATTGTGTTTTTAATTTTGTCGTCAGTATTTTTTGTGACTTGGTATGTATTTAAATGCATGATATTTTTAATTGATTTATAAAAATAACACCGTTATCTGTGTATGATTGTAATATATATATACCCAACATCTATCAGTCATATCTTATATATAAGTTTCAGTCTTAAATTCATTGTTCATTAAAAATTGGATTCAACATTAAACTTGAAAATCCTAAAAGTATAATACCTATTGGAATTTTTATCTTTCACTGTTTAACTTACTAATATTTCACTATATATACTTGGGAGAGAGCAAGGAGATTTGAAAGAATGCTAATGATTCTGTCAGCTATCCTCAATAAGTAATTTCTGAAATGAGAACTTTGAATTTCAAAGAGGATCAATCCCCTTCAAAGAAATAGAAACTTAAAGTGAAGTTATTATTAACAGCAAATTTTTTAAATTTTTGAAAAAAGGTTAGTAAACATGATTTTTTAAATCCTGTATCACATTTTTGACAATTTACTTCAAATGTACTGTGAAAAATTATAAAAGAAAATAGATATTCCTGAGTTCTAATTATTAATTCTATACCCAAACTTTTGCATTAAATTATTTTTATTTCAGGAAAAGTATGTTAAAAGAGCACCTTAATATATAAAATAAAATATGGCTATTTTGTGGTTATCCTAATTTAAAAACATTAGCAATACAATAAAGTGAAATTACTGATTTTTGAAATTCTAAGTTAAGCAGTAAGAACTATGCAAAGAAGCTTAATGTACCAAGCAATCACAATGATTTTATTGTAACCACCTTTTCTTTTCTAAATGTGATTGTGTTGTGTTACCAGGTCTACTTTAAAATATAAAAGTTTAGAATCTCGCAACACAAAATTGATTAAAGGAAGTTAGACAGAAAACAACATATATTATAACCCCATCAATATAAAATTTAAAAATAGGCATAACTAAACTTTAGTGTTAGAAATTAAGATAGTGGTTTGCTCAGGAAGCTGGGATTACTGGAAGAACATGAAAGACATTCTGAGATGCTGATAATGTTGTATTTCTTGATGCAGATGCTGGACTCATGGATATATATATTTTGCAAAATTTTATTGAGCTATACACTTAAGATTTTTGTGTTTTTTGGTGCATATTTGTTATAGCTCAATAAATTTTTCATTAACAATAAAAAAGTTTATTTTAGGGGAAGTGTCCATGTTAAGCATAAATTAAAGGCTAATAATGAACCAATCTTTGAGTGAGTTGGCATTAATCCCAAATTAGCTCATGGTATATAAAAGATATATCTTTGATTATTTGATTCAAACTCTGCTTTTAACTTTAGTTGGAAATGTGCTTTTTACTTCTTATGCTGTACTTTGTTAAATGAATAAAAACTCTGAAGTTCAAAACTTAAAAAGAAGAACTTTCATAACTATTTTTTTGTTCTTTTTTTTCTCTTTAAGTAATGATGTAGCATGATGTTGAAATCTAATTATTATTCCTTTAATGCCAAAACTAAGCTCTGTCATGTAAACCATCCAGATCATCTAAAGAGATGAGCTGGTAGTCAGAACTTGTTCTATTCTAAACCCGAGAATTTTAACTTCTAAGAAAAATTAAGAAATACTTTATCCTGAAGTGAAATGACATATCTGGGTTTTTTAAGTGAACTTATCTAACATATTAAGCACATATATCAAATTTGAAGCTAGAGAGACAGGCTCATGCTGCATCTTAATACCCATTTATATTATTTACTATTGTTGTTATTATATCTGAACTTACACACTATGTAGCCTTTGGTTATTTAACTTTAATTAAAATTAAACTAAATTAAAATTTCAGTTCCTTAGTCACATTAACCTTGTTTCAAGTATTCAATAGTCATATGTGGCTAGGGGCTACTGTATTGGACAGAACATATTTAGACTATTTCCATCATTGCAGAAAGTTCTATTGAACAGCACTAATATATATAATTAGAATAATACAGTCCTCTGAGAGTTTTTATTTTATTAAAAATGATTACTTTTGTAGAACTTTTAGTATTGTAATGGCAAAACATAAATGCTTGATACATGACAATTAATAGTAATGTCACTGGTTAAACTAAGAATAATCAGATAATGAAAACCGTAATAAAAACATAACATTTACATATCTAGTTTCATGAGTAGGGTATATATAGCTTTGTATTAATTCACTGTGATTATTTCTGCTTCTAAATATTTTACTATGAAATTTTCATATTGGCATTCTGAAAAATTTTTCTAAAGTAGAAGCCATAAAGCCAGCCTAATGTATTATGATCACAGCTTTATTAAACACACACACACACACACACACACACACACACATATTAAGCAACTATTTACTCTTTTTCTTAATTATGAATATTTAGAAACCTTAACATGTAGGTCATACACCTACCACCAGGAATAAATATGATTAATCAGGATAGAAGATAATGAAAAAGGAAGTTGGAGTATTATTATAACCCTCACAAATTATGACACAGCATTAACTAATTAGAATCTCTTTATGCATATCTGAACTTTGATTTGTTTTATTATTGTTTGAATATAAATATGTTTATTTCATTATTTTCCCCTTTAGGAAATAGGTAATATAACAAACACACACACAATCACATACAATGCTTATACACAAAGCAATGGTTAGGTAAACAATCAATCCCATCTTTAAACCAAATTGGACCACAGCCCAGCAATGAACCCATTTGACATGCCAGTCAAAACACTTGATTCATGGACTGGACTCTGTTAGTGTCTATGTCCTTTAATTCACAGTTTAGTAGTTATTCTAATGACAACCATTTGACCCTGTGGTCATAAAGTCGATAAATTTATATAATATCCAGAAAAAAAAATAGACTTTTTTGTAGTATTACTGCACAAGGAACATCATTATTACAAACATAAATAAATCCTTTACTAAAAGTTATTTTTTTTACTAATTATTTATAACCTGTGTTTTTCTTCCTCCTAGGCTACTGATAAAGATACTGGCAATTATAGTGCCATGGCATACAGACTCATAATACCACCAATTAAAGAGGAAAAAGAAGGATTTGTGGTGGAAACATATACAGGGCTTATCAAAACTGCTATGCTCTTCCATAATATGAGGAGGTCCTACTTCAAGTTTCAAGTCATTGCAACTGATGACTATGGGAAGGGACTAAGTGGCAAAGCTGATGTACTTGTAAGTAGATAAAACTTAAGATAAGGGAGCACATAAAATACACATCAGGGGTCAGTGTTTTTAACTCATAGAACATTTAAATTTATTTGATATAGGTATTCTATAACATGATTAATTTATATTCATGTTGTTGATAACTATAGTTTAAGATATAAAAGTATAACTTTACAGTTATTTATTTATTATTGCCATTTGGGAAATGCACCAAATGTTTTTAAATATAATTATGGCAGAAATGTCATAAGCATTAGATTTCTATTTGGTCTGTGGGTCACATTAATAATATAAAGAATTGTTTGGATCTATTTAAAATTATAAAATGCTTTACAGAGTTGTGCTGTAGAAGTTAAAAGATTTTTTTATTACTGTTTAAATTAAGAAAACAGAAGGAAATATTTTGAAATTAAGAAAACAAAAGGAAATATTTTGAAACAAGTTTATGTCCCAATGGATGATGTTTTCTTGTTTTACCAAAATCCCCATTGATGATTTGGATGAACGTTGACTTTATATTTGGCTTCAGTCAGTAATATCACTTTTCTATTCTGCTTTTTCTCAGTCTACACAAGCTCAGTGGTAGATTATTCCCAAGGGTTGTTTGATATTAACACTTATTCAAAATATTCAATACCAGTGCACCTATCCTATGGAATCTCTATCAATATTTGGACTTTTCTCTGATAAATCTAGTAAAAAATATATTTATTATTGGAGCTATCTATCACTTAAAGACAGATTCAAGTGTAATTTTTATTTTGCTCTTTAAATCTTATTAAATCTTTATCTTTCACAGTTTTCTTCATTTTCATATTTCTCTGGACAAGTTTAACCTTTATATATATGCAGACATCAGTGGTCAAATATTATTCTTTTTAGATAATGGTAAAGACCAATCATCATGATTGTGATTGATATGAAGACCAGAACTATCTCATGTGTAACAGTAAAGCTGCATAAAAAGCAAAGGCCAGTCTAAGCCAATAAGCTTTTGGCATAGCAGATATTATGGTTTTCAATCAATTTAATATCTGTAAACATTATGTGAAGTAATGTTATTTCTCTCCTTGTTATTTAAGATAGGTACATTGTGATTCTTTAAGGCTGATAAGCTTACTAAGCATACTTAAAATATTATAAAAAGTATAAATAAAATATAACTATATATTATATGTGTATAATATATATGAAAGTAATGTGAAGTTTATGAGATTTTTATTTGAACTCTATGAACTATTTTATGTAAATTATAAAATATACTTTTAAAATTACCCAAAATATATTTAGAAAAATTTAATTCAAAGAAATCATAATGTTAAACATTTTTAATTATAATATATATGTATGAAGAAGCCTTTTCAGCAAAATACTATTTATAAGATCTCTAATCTTTTAAATCAAGAAAAGGGAGATATGGAGGAAAATAAGACTTTAATATAAAAAATATTTCAAAACTGAGAAGGAAGAGAAATGATGGCAGGTCTAAATAACTAATAGATATTTACTCAGTCTGGAAGAGTGAGAGACATAAAGTAAATAAGAGACAAGCCTGAAGATGTAAGTAGTTAATTCATATAAAATCTTTAGGTGATATTAAAATATTGCACCTTTTTTCTAAAAGCAACAGGAAACTATTAAAAAATTTTTAGTAAGAGTGAGTGAAGATAAGATTTTTAATTTAGATAAAACTTTGTGTAATGCAAATCTGAACCTCCCCTGAGGTTACTACTTCTGCTGCTTTCGCCAGTAATGGCTTTTGTGTTCTTTTCTATATTTGTTTGCCACAGTCTTTATACCAGCTGCCAGCAAAGTAGGATTCTCAGTGCACCGCATTGCTATTTCTATACCCTTCCTCCTTCCTAGGAATCTAGCCTTTATTCTCACCATCTGACTCTGTTACTTACTCACTGTCTCATATTATTGCTGTCAATCCCCAAAATATCTCAATGAGTTTAGCTCCTGAGTTAAGGTTGCTGTCTACATCATTTCCCTGTCATCGTTTTTGGCATTTTCATTGCAAAGATGAATCTTCCAATATCCCAAATTCACAATTTTCTCTAATGCTTTGCCTCCACTGGCTTGACCCTCTACCTTATTATGATCACTTAACAACCAGTTATTTTTGCCATTACCAATTACTGAAACCCCTCAATAACCTTCATTTCAAATCTCCCACTCTTTGACCATAATACTGAATGTGTTCATATAATTCTAGCACTCTTTTGTCCTCAACAGAACCTTTAATTCATTTAGCTTGCTATATTTTTCCCTTCCTCTACCCCTCATAATTTATCTTTGTTGCTTACCAGCTTTGTGGGGCATTATCAATTAGTATAAACACTCAATTACATAAAAATTCAACTTCCTTGTCTTTTCTCTCTACATCATACTTACTTGGCAAAACCATAACTCTAGTTCATTAAAACATTCTCCTTTTTCTCATGCTCAATATGACTGCGAAAGCATACATAACTATATAATTGTGTATAAATCCTTCAAGTGAGCTCTCATGTTGTCCTATAACGACAGTATATTTTCTAGTCCATTCTAGAAGAACTCATCTCTTACAAGAGGTTTATGAAGAATTAAAGGGACTTAGAAATCAAACATGTAAATTGACAATTTGTTTTTATAATTTTGTGCTTCACAAATGTTTCTCTTTTATTATACCTAGCAACAAAGATGGATTCCAACAATAGAAATATTTTCTTAAACATTTTTATTAATAAACAACACATAAAGAATAAAATTAAGTAATTTTGTAATAATGTTTTAATAGTTTTTATTTTGTAATTACTGTTAGCATTCAATATTATTTTATATTAGTTTCAATTATACAATATAGTGGTTAGACATTTGCAAATAGTTCCAAAAATACACATTAGTTTATAATACCAAACTTCAAAAAATTTTGCTGTAGAAGAACAATTTTATTAATATTTGGTATAATAATTTATCATGCATATTTCTGGAACTATTTGTAAAGAGGCTATACTAGAAAAGGAACATAAATGTATCTAGAAGATTTAAATATTTTTGCTATGAAGGATAGAAGAAACCAAGAAATCACAGATGTTGGATCTCTTTGAAAAATCAAAATTTAAACAGTAAAAGCTTATTCTCCATTTGCATAGTCAAAAATGTGTACAATCTATATAAACCATATATTAACACTTTAAAAAGATTAAAAATTTTAAAGACGACTCTTAATAGGTAAGTATGAGACAACTATTTTTGGGGTTAAGTATAGTATGACTTTTTATCAAAATTACAAATACATAATTTTTATATCTTAAAATGCAAAAGTTTGTTTTTAAAAGTTATTAAAATTGGAAGATCTTTTTGATAAATTATAAGCTTAATACAAACATATATATATATATATATATATATATATATATATATTCTACAGAATCTTAATCTTAATTATTTTGTTAATTCAGTTAGAATTTAGCTCCTACACTCATTAACAAATTAAATATCCCCATTTTGGTCTACAGCCATGCTACCAAAATTCTGTCTGATCTTGAAAGCTAAGCAGGGGTGGGCCTGGTTAGTACTTGAATGGGAGACCATCTAGGAAGATGTAGGTGTAAAAAATTAAAAACAAACAAACAAACAAACAAAACAAAACAAAGGATTGTAAACTGACAAGGTACTTGCAATCTGCAAAGTCAACCAAGAGTTGCCTCAGCTCAAAAATAAATAATAAATAAATAAAAATAAAAACCCTTTTTTCAATAAGTAATTTATCTTTCTGGGAAATTACTGTTATTAAGAGACAAATAATAGGTTTACTTCTATCTGCCAGGCCAAATTTTGCTTCCAAATAGAGGCTCTAGCATATGAATTGACTGCATTTCAAAAGTTTACTTGTATATGAGATTCCAAAACTCAAAACATATTTTTATACAAGAGAAACTTCTGTTAAATTCCTGAACCCACATATAACTAACATTATAGTTTTTCATTGTCCTATAAATAGTAAGAACCTAATAGCTATGTATAATAGATCCTATCTATAATAAATCCATGACAAACAGCATGACAAATGAGTGTTTTTCATGTTAGACTGATGGTGTAATGAAAAAATCTAAAATTTCAGTGATTTAAACAAACACAGTTGATTTTTCTCTCACAAAACACAACATGGTCAGGTGATATTCTTGACAGCTTTTCTACATGTAAAGATTCAGGGGCTCAATTTGATTTAACTTGTGTTTTTGCCCCTTGACTTCTTTACTCAGGTAGAGATTAGGAGAGAAAGGGGAGGTTCACACAGATTTAAGAATACTTATTTCTTCCTTTACACTTACTTTGCATTGATCAGTAATCCATCACATGGTTCCATCAAACTACAAAGAACATTGAGGAATCTATTCTCATTGAGATACCATTTCATAGTTACTATTTGTTTCAGGGCAATTGCTTTTGACCAAATTTAACTTGTTTTAATTTAATATAATTTTATTTCACTCCATTCCATTCTATTCTATTCCATTCCATTCCATTCCATTTCTTGATTCAATGTTGAAAGAAAGGGAAAAAAGATAAGAAAGAAAAGAAAGAGGGGGAGAATAGGAGGAAAAGAAAGAAGCAAGGGAGGTCAGGAGGTAGAAAACAATTTCATAAGTATCATATACATATTTTTAGAGATTTTTGCCATGTATTTATACTACTAAAACAAAATAAATAAAACAAAAATACTTCTACATAACTTCTGTCTCTTTTTTTACCCAGGATGAATAAGAAAAGTTACACAAAAACTGTGATGATTCCATTTTTAATGAAGTAATATTTTTGTGTGAAGACTCAGTCAAGATTCATCTACATGTTTAAGGAAAATTTAAATGTTTACTTCCAGATACCTATACTGAGTTAGAGATGCAGGGTTTTAACAGGCATTGTTAATTATTTGCTCATAAGTGGTAGTTGAACAGATGCCTGGCTTAGTATAGACTGTAAAATATAATTATTGAGCTCACATAATGGTTTGAAAAATTTCTAATTAGTTGTAAATATTTTAAATCTGGACCTGTTTCACCACATGGTAATATTCACTAGAGATGGATTTGTAGTTGACCTCTTCAAACAAGTCATAGACTCACTTCTATTTATCCCTATTATTTCATACTTTGGACTGCTTCACTTATTTAGGTTACCTCTTGGTCCCTGAAGACATTGAGTTTGTAACTCCTAATAGAGAATCTGTGAGCAGCTATATCAAAAATACTTGTAAACATAAAACCATCCTCTAGATAAATTATGTTTAGCTATATGATGATAAATATACTTAATCTAGAATATTCAATTTATGTTCCTGATATATATGTATTTATATAATTTTTATAGTGTATCATGTAAATGCAGAACAAAATGTGATTTGAATTTACATTTTTTATATACCTATTGGGCAATAATAAAGAGCACATGTTCTGGAGTCAGACAGCCTGTGCTATTCAGGTCCAAGTTATTAAATGTCTCTTTGATCAGTTTTCTTATTTAAAATTAGAATAATAGTCATAACTACCTGATATGATAGTTAATAGAATTAAATGAGTTAAAGCCTATAGAATATTGAGGAAAAAATGTAAAGTGCATATTGTAAGCAGATAATAAATGCTTTTAGTTTACTTCATTTTTCTAAATAAGAATAGAAATAATTCTGTGTATGTTAAATAAATAGGATACATTCATAAACAGCTGTTAAAATTTATCTAAGCCCATATGTAAATTTGTATGTATATATCTCTTTATCTATACATACATAAAGTTGGCTAGAGCAGATATAAAGACTATGTATGATGATTATATGGAATGAATTATTTTAAGTAGTCATATCGCAGATTCCTAGTCATAATGAATACACAATCTCATGGTATTTATGAAAGCTAAAGGCTGTGTTTTTCATTCTTCTGAGTGTTCTTAAAGAGCACATTAAAAAACAAACAAAAACATCTTCTCTCAGGTCCTAGTAAATAACCAAGAAAATAAACAAAATCTACAACAGTTGAAGTCATTTAGGATTCTGTAACTTCTAAGTAAACAACAATCTATCATTCTCAACATGTCCCCACATCTAGTGGAGATTGCATAAACAAAATATTATTTATTTCTAAATTTAAGAATATCTATGCTTAGTAAGAAAGAAATAAAGTTATTTTTAATTATAGAAGTGTTAATGAGTAAAAGCCAAATGAATTCTGTTTTTTTTTTCTTCTTTCAGGTCTCTGTGGTCAATCAGTTGGATATGCAAGTCATTGTTTCTAATGTGCCCCCTACTCTAGTGGAAAAAAAGATAGAAGATCTTACTGAGTAATGGAATTTTGTTTACTTATATATTTATTTTCATAATTTGTATTGGATTATATCATTCAGTTATAATTTGTATTAGATTATATCATTCAAATCATTTTAATATTTAAATTAAACATACATTTTAAAACACTGTCTTAATAATAATTTAGCTTGCTCTTTTCCTGAAATAGGTAGCTCTATTTGAAATATGTGAAGATTCTGAGAGTACTTTCAAATAGGAATGAAAATTAGATGTGAGAAGATATTATTCAGAATGCTTTGATTGATGCATCAATATAACCTTAAATGCAGCATGTAAGAAATAAATCATAACTTTAATTATCTAAGTATAAATCATGATTTTTGTGGTCCCAGATTATTCAGATAGCTCATTGTCTAAGCAACCCAGCTAGTCTAGAGAATGCTATTTCTCAGTGGTCTATCTAGATAACTAAAGCTTATTCTTTCAAAAAAAAAGATGATAAATATTATACAATATATTTTTTTAATTATTCTAAAATATGCGCCATGCCCCTCTGCCTTTGAACATGACTGAACTTATTATTGCTGACCTAAAGTTGTAATTATTAAGTTGCACGTTCTCTAATGCTATCAAAGATTATTTAAATGTCTTTAGTATCTCACTCTTATCTATCCTAACCCAACCTGCCATCATTTTATAATTTCTACATTGGTATTTATTTATTATTCTCTTTTCTATTGAGTTCAGGTTGACAGATACCAATTGTCACTGTTTAATTGCTTCTCTTTAGCAAAATACCTCCCACTTCTGAGTTACTGGAAGAAGCTTCATATAGATAACTAACCTTTTAGTAATTATGTGTCAAGTAAAATACAATAGACACTGATTAAGGGAAGAACGATTCTCTTATAATAAAGGCATGTTTGTTTAATAACAATAATTTGTGGACATTTTATAAAATTTAACCTTTGGCCATCACATAAAATGTCCTATGAATAAGGTGATTATTAATATTTATGCATGGAATGTCAATCATGCAGTGTCTTGTTCACGTGTTCAAAAGTGGTTTATATGTGCTTAACCCATATTAAAATAATAGCTGATTATACCAGAAAATTTTAGAATTATACCTCTTAGCTGCTTTAATGTCATCTGTTAGGGGTAGGCTTTCTTTGATTATACTATACAAAGGAGATGATACTCTTTTCAACATCTAACTTTTATTTTTTTCAAAGCTTTATTTAATATTTTTATTATATACCAATTTTCCACTGAATATAAGCTCCATAAGGCTAGAAAATCTATTTCTCACTGATATAATCCCAGTTAGATAGAAGGCATTCAATGAATTTTACTTAAGAAAATTTTACACAAGCAAAATTATGATGTTCCTTTCCTTATGATGAAGTAAAATTTATGAAAACTAAAATAATGACAACTTAAAAGTATAATTTTATATAAATTTTTATGATTTATACCTCTTCAGTAGATATGAAGATATTAAAGAAAAATCAGGCAACTTTCAAGTCTTGAAAGAAATATATCACTTTGAAAAGAGCTTTGACTTCATATAACATTGGTTTTGAAACACAAGCTTGGACAAATAATTTAATCTTTCCCAGACTCAGTTTCACCATTTTGAAAATCATGAACATTTAATGAATAATAAATATTCTACATAAATGAGATTTGTGCTCCAAAGTTAGTAGGGCAAGTCATAGAGAGACCAGAGTCTTACACTTTCTACTCAAAGAGCATAGTTTAGTAATGAAACTCAGATTTTGGATTCAGACAGAGAAGTTTGAATTGTTATTGCTGTATGATCTCTGAGCAATGTATTTAGCACTTAGAACCACACTTCTTTCTCTTGAATATTGGAATAAGGATGTCAATCTTGTGTTGCTTTTGATAAAATTAAATGTGCATTTGCTAGTGCTGTAAGCATGGCAGGCACATGTCTGATTTCTTTTTGTAGATTTTTAAAAATCTGTGTTAAGTTAGAGACTCTTAAGCACCAAATTTTCAAATCCCTTTTAGAACAGTTTTATATTCATAACAATATTGAGAACAAGATACAGAGAAATCCCATATGCTCCCTGCCCCATGGGTACCCATAACTTTCCTCATTTATAACATCTTGCACCAGAGTGGTACATCTGCTACAATAAGTGAACCTATAATGAGATGTCATAATCACTCAAAGTTTATGCTTTACATTAGAGTTCACTCCTATTGTTGTACATTCTGTGGGTCTGACTAATGTGTAATGACATGTATCTATTATTATAGTATCATACAGATCAGTTTCACTGCTCTAAAAATCCTCTGTGCTCCAGCTATTCATCTCCCACTTCTGCAGTAACCCCTGATCTTTTGACTGTCTTCACAGTTTTACCTTTTTAAGAATGTTGGAATCATACAGTGTGTAGCCTTTTTGATCTCTCTTTAAAAACTAATTTAGTGGATGAAAGTGATGGTGATAAGTACTGTTAGACCTGATTCAGTACCATGAAGCTCCAAACACTCACTGTTACTGTCCACGGATGAATAATGAAAATACAGACATAACTGAGGTAGACAGCAGAATGCCAATTTATTAATTAAAAATAAGGATATATTGTTCCGGTGACCAGTCTAACCAGCACATGTGTTTCCTATAGGCATTCTTAGATGACAAGTCATATCATCATCAAAGTCATTTTCTATATTTCCAATGAGGCATCCCTATCCTTTGAAGTAGAAAACTTGAATTCCATATGGCCATCACTTTTATTTTTTTCTTTAGGAAGACCCATATATTGAGGCCAGATCATAATCCAAAGTTTCCTTGGTAAGCATGAAGCCAATACAAACTGAAAAAATTCATGAAAGGAAAATTTAATGACTTAGTGTATCTATTTCACAGTGGGGAATAATTTTTGTAAAGGGGGTCAATACCTTTTGCTAGCTAAAAGCACAGTGCCTGGAAAATGGGATGCTTATAGTAAATGTTAGCTGCTATAGTAATGATAACAATTACTTTCCAATCCACTGGAATTCAGCTAAATAAATGTCTGTACTGAATTTTTAATTTTTTTGTTATGATTATAAGATTAACCAATGCCCCTTTATAATGAAACACATTTTTTATTATATTAATGTATTCCAGCAAACTATGCCCCATGCAGATGTTCTTGCATACCTGTGTTCTTAGGTATTTTAGACTGACCTTAGGATTTATCTCTTTATGGGTCTTGTGTTTCTCCTACATACAAATTCTTGAGATTAAGGAGTAGGAAAAATAACTGTGAGGAGGTTAGTGACATCTTACTATAAACAACAAATGATTGACAATAATATCTTTTAAAAAGCTAAGAAATCTTTTCATTTTTGTGTTTTTTCTTCCTCCTTCTCCTTCACCATGAAGCCCAAAAAAGAAGAAGAAGAAGTTTAGGATTCTAAAATTTAAACCCTTAGGAATCTGCAGAAGTGAAATTTTCAAAAAGTATAAATTAAAGAGTTTAGAAATACTGTGTCACAGTATGAATTGGAATTGATCATTTAAGTCTCAGAGTGAATCAAATATTTTTCTTACTTTCTAAATACAATATGAAAAACTAATGATAATAGAACTTTATTGAAGTAGTTATTGCTTTGGTGTGGAAAAGACTATTTCCATGAAATATTTATAAAGCATCTGAAATATGTCTGTGTAAAATATAGGTCTTGGTATTAAGGCTACAAAACATACTTTGAAAATCTAGTCAAGATATTTATTTCTAGGATGAGAATTACAAAGTCTCAAAAATAAAACCTGTGAAACAGTAAACAATAAATGCCAACACTTATATATTCTTAAATCAATATGCTAAAGACTTGGTTTCGAGGGGAAAGGTTAAGTTGAAGAGCAAATAAAACACATTATCTTTGTCCGTTTTTACTCTCCCTTTGTTTTCGTGTTGGGTGTAAGGTTATTTCTGTAAAGAAATAGATACTAATATTTTAATAATGAATGTTAAAATATTTTAATAATTTCTAATATTAAATTTTGTCATTTTACTAAAATATTTATTTTATTATAAAATTTAAATGTTAACTTAAAATTAATTATTTTAAATTAATAATTTTAATAACAAAATACTTTATAAATAAAACTTTGCTTTCAAAAATAGGTAGTAGGTTGGATTTAGTCTGTGGGCTTAACTAGCCAAGTGCTAATTTAGAACATTATACTCTAGATAAAAAATGTTATGATGCTTATTTATTCTATTCAAATTCCTATAAGAAAACATTTTGGGGAAATCTCATATGAAATTTCTAAGAGATATTATTAAACTTTTTCTCCTGTAGGATGGCCATTACTCCTTTTGAATTAAGAGAACCTAGGCTTATTAAGCCCCAGTCCACCAAAGACTAACCAGGAGATATTGGTCCAGTAAATTGATTCCTAATATCCATATCTGAAAGCTGGCAATTTATTATTTAAGTAAAAAGTAGTTCTTAGGTGTAAGCACTGGAGATTTAGTAGTGAACAAAGCAAAGTCCCCATTCCATGGAGCTTATCTTCTATTAGTGGAAAACAGCAAATAAAATAATAATAATAAATTAATACATAACATGACATTTGGTAGTGATAACTACAATAAAGACAAATAAAAACAAATATAAAATTATGGAACAAAAATAGTATTTCATATAGGAAGATTGTTAAATCCTTTCCAATAAGCTGAAATCTGAGCAGAAACCTAAAAGAAATGAGGGAGAAAGTCATGTGGGGTGTGTGTGAGTAAGGAGGCTGGGAGAAGTAATCCCAGAAAGAGGAAATGCAAACATAAAAACGTGAGTTAGGAACATGCTTATCCCATCAAGACTATACATAACAAAGCAGGAAATGTGTTATATAAGACCTCATAGGGCCTTGGAGAATTTAACATTTTACTTTAAGATGAAAAGCTCTTAAAGCTGTATGTCTAATATAGTGCCGTTAATTACATGTGGTTATTGAGTGCTTGAAAAGTGGCAGGTCCAGATGAGAGATGTTATAAGTGCAGCATAAAATCATACCAGATTTCAAAGACTTAGTACCAAAAATGTAAGATAGCTCATTAATATTTTTATGTGAATTATGTATTGAAATGATCATTTTCAATATATTAAGTAAATATATTATGACTATCACCATTTTATTTTTAACTTTTTAAAGTAGGTATTAGAAAACTTGAATTTACACATGTAACTTTCATTACATTTCTTTTGGACAGCATGACTTTATACATTTTGCACAGAGAAATGATAATGTTCTGGCTTAGGTTTTACAAGGTGACCAGATATGAATCTATAACATTAGTCCAGGAGAGAGATCATTGTTGCTTGGACTGGTGGTATGGGTGGCAATAGGGAGGGTGATTAGATTAAGGTAAATTTTGAAGGTTCAGAAAACCTACAAAATTTATTATGAACTAAAACATGAGAAAATGTAAAAAACAATAATGATTCCTAGATTTTGGGTCTGAGCAAATGGACAAAATAAAAGTAGTTGCTTTTGGTCACTAAAAAATTGGATAAAATTATACATGTGAAAGTAATAGTATTCTGTTCTTAAAGAAGATTGATTTTATTTGTCAGTATCTGGTTCACATCAATAGATCTGAGTATCAGCTTCCTCTCTTACCATCATCTACTGATTTACCAGCTTGGCAGTGAATTAAAACTCCATTATCTCTTTTCCACAACCACTTACGTAGCCCAGCATTAAGGTTAATTTATTTTGTCTATTTATTCTACCTGAATATTATACATATCAGGTATGACACTATCCTATCAAACTAGTGAAATTCTTTTTTAAAAAATATAAGCCTAGCTTGACTATATGAAATATATTGTTGTACCTGAGAATTTCTTTAATCATGTAGTCTCTCTTATCTGCTATATTCTAAGTTAAATTGTTTTATTACCAATCACATGCCAATTTTCTTTAAGTATCTTAACAAAAAGATGTAGTTGAAAAGGTTATCAACAGAAATTGACCACAAATGATGCAATTTTCATCAGATAATGAAGTACTTTCATTTCAATAGAATAACTTTTGAAAATAATATTTTGCATAATTGACACATAATAGCTGTAAAATAAAAGCCAGTCATAACAATAAAACATAGACAATATAAAATAAAATTTTACTTTGTTTAATATGTAAGGTATAATTTATTATTCATTTAAAAAACATGATTCAGTTTTATTCCAAGCCTTAGTGATTTATTGTTTTGACACAAAAATAATTTATCTGGTCTTTTTCTGAAATACTCAGTTTTGGAATTTATTTTGGAAAAGAAAAAAGTAAACTCCACTCTTTGCAGGAAGAAATACATGTTTTCAAACTATTATGTTCAACTTGTTCTATTATAAGAAGCCATAGTTTTTTTACAGAATTAAAGACAACCTAAAATACAGTTAGACTTACAGACTGCTTTTGGTATTATTATTCATGTACATAGCAATAGCATCTTTAAAGCTTAATTACTTGAAATGCAGTAAAGTGTAGAGATTTAAAATTCAATAAATGTTTATTATCACATGACAGGATTTTAAATATTCCCAATGCAGCAGTATTGAACTAATAAATGGAACCATAATTGTAAACAAGGGTTCTCCATGTCTCTCACTTCTGTTGTTCTATTTTTAAGGGTTACAGTGTCCCATTTTGTATAAATTTTTAGTTATTATTTAAAAATATGCTATCATGGCACAATGTGAATAAATTGTTTACACTGGAGTAAACCTTTGTGAAATGGCTCAAATTCACAGTAATTACTGTTTTGTCTGATATTTTTCATTTATATTAAGGTAATATTTTTTTCTATCACTTGAATTTTCCAAATTCATATACATTTTTGTATATGCAGAATTAACAAAAGTAAATGACTTATCAACTAGAGTTTATTTTTTCCTAAGAATCCATTGTATATTGATTTTCTAAAGTCATGTATCCTGATGTGTTTTCCTTCAATTGGTTTGTTTCATATTTTAATGGATATAATACTCATCATTCAATTATTAACATTTATCTAAATGCTTATAGTCAAAGCTATACTAGTTTCTTTTGTGTAAAATAAAAAAGTGTTGAAGGATAACAAGTCAACATCATTTATTATTTGCCATCTAATAGTTGTGATATAGAAAAATTTAAATACAAAATTGTGCCCCTCCCTCATTTTTCTCAGGAGTATACATTCAAAAAGAAATGGGTTTCAGTTATTACATTTAGATGCTTTATTTTGTCAATCAACATTTTTCTCCTTTTTATCTTTTTCACTTTTTTGATACTCAAACTTTTGAAAACAATAAAATAACCAAAAACAAAAAAATAAAATACTTTCTATCATTCCATTAAGGACATTTTAATTTTGCTTTTATTAAAAAAATAATGTTTAAATATTTGAATTATTGTTATTTTTTGGAAGAGATAAATACATTTATTTAATTCATAAGAGACAATTACGATGAAAGTACCAGTATATTGTCTTTAATTGTGTTACTTTAACTTATTATTTGTGCTATATATTTTATTAGAATTTATATTTTATTAGAATTTACTTATAAACATATGATGTAGGAAAGATTATAAAAGTATATTCTATCCTGTGATTTGAGAGGAAATTGTTAATCATATTCTAAAGGCCCTGCTTATCCCGGGAGTAATTTTCATCATTTTAGAACCAAAGTGAAAGAAACAAACATAAAAACACACAAACAACAAAATCAGTTACAAAATTCAAAAATCCAAATATTTTTTGGTGGAAAGGCAGAACTATTTCTCAGTCTAGTGTGAGATTGTAGAAAAACATTTTTATCTTATGGAACATCATAGAGAGGATATATCTTAATGTCATGAAAAAAATATTTCATGGTACCTACAGCATTACTTAGCACGTGGAATGGATGAAGTCTCTGTAGTTCTATCCTAACAGAAAAAGTGAGTTCAGATGATCAGGAAAGCCTGTATATATCTCTGGCCTTCTGCAAAACCTATTGATTCCCTTTGCCAGGCTTTTGAAAAAATATTGACAAGTACCTAAGATGGAGCTCCTTATCTTGTTAGCTAAATATAGACCAATTTACTTGAACAAAAAGCTAAGTAGAGTTTACAATCATGAAATCTGAGAAGTTTCTATAATCACCACAACAAATATCTAACATCTATGGCACTCTTTATTTGTTGGGTTTTCTGTAATTAATTAGTGTTATCCAATTAACTTCTCACAAAGACCCTTTGAAATAGGTCTGATTACTTTCTCCATTGTACAAATGAGTTCTCTAAAATTTTGAATGGCTGAGTAATTTTCACAAAGACACAAATAGTATCTGCATAGGTTTATTTTTAATCTACACCTATGGGCCAGCAGCAGGTTAGGTTCCTAAACCCTCCTTCTGTTAATGTTTTAGGAGGTAAACCTAATTAAAAATCAAACCTATCTTTTCTTAAGAGTGAGTTGAGCACACAAGGCCAGAAACTGTCATCAAATGATATTTAGTTTGGCTCGTTCACACAAATAGATAAGTGAGAATATGGCCGCTGAAATAATTTTAGTGTGAAAAAATAGCTATAAAACTATTTCAGTAAAGACTATACAGTTCATTTTTATATAAAGCAAATTCTGGCTGAAAATAGTTAAAGGAACATGTATGGGTAACTGGACAAAGTGATGTTCTAAATGAATACTTAGAGCCATCTACCAAAAATAATTTGGTTTGAGAATAAATTCATTAACTGAGCTGGTTATATATTAGTACTGTAGTTTGTGATTTTTAAAAAAGAGGCTTTACATAGAAAAAAATTTAATATGCATTTCAACATTTATCTAAAAATACTTTAAATAAACTATTCTGTACTGGATTTATCATGTGATAGCACATAAAACATGTTATATATATATTTATATCAACATATATAAAAACCACACATATTAACACATAAATACATAAACATTTACATATAAATATATATGTATATACATATATACATATGAAATAGATGTTAATTATATTGACGTATTTCCTTAGAAGTTTACAGTTACTTAATTAAAATTTGTTTAAAGATAACATAGTAACATATTACTAAGTATTATAAGTAAGTTACATATCTTTTAAACTAAAGTAGAACAATAAAACCTAAATGAAAATTTAATTTTCATTTAATGATTATAATTATTATACTAATTCATTCGCAGCGTATTTGCTTCTCAGAAGATAAATTAAATGCAGCTCTTTGTTTTAAAAAAGTTTACCATAATCAAATTCTATTCTGCTATGTATCTGATTGTACTACTTATATTGCTTCTGAGAATTTAGATTCAGGGAAAATTTAACTGACTGGATTTTTTTTCATAATGGAGAGTCTTGTCAAACTATAAGCATGAGCAACCTTGAAACTTAAAACAATACAAAATATATGATCAATAGAATTTCAAACAGTCTAGTAGGACCAATTAGAATAAGAAAACTGGACAGATGTTGCTATCATGAGAAAATTAGAAAAATGACTTGTGTTTTGTGCAACTGGACTTTAAAAATGAAATATGCATAATATTAGTTCTAATGTGCTAGAAATTAACTCAGGTAAACTTCGACAAAGGGAAATTTATTAAAAGGCCATTGGGAGCTGACAATATCAATAAAAGAATGGAAAAACAGGCTGGGAAATAGTCAAGACCAAGGGAGCTGCAGAGGCCTGGGAAGCAAGAACTGCAAGAATAGGTAGATATGCAATTTCTGTCTGCTGAGAAAGTTGCACCTCCAGTGCATTAGTTCCAACCATTTACAATCTTGTGTCTTTGACTCAAGAACCAAATTCTAGAGGGAAAATGAAATGGTCTGCTCTGAGTCACATGCACTCTTTTATGGCATGGGACAAGGGCTGTACAGGACCACTGATTGAAGTCCTACCAGATGTGATATGGAGACAAGGTTAATTCCTCAAATCAAAATCAGAGTGTTTTTAGAGAGAGAGCAAAATGTTTTGCAGCCAAAAAGTAACAAAGTTCACTTGTAGAATGGATGTGTCGATGCCTTTTTTTAATCAATGCCTTCGTATGTGTGTGTGAATCTCATGAGCATTAAATACAATTTTTGTGGCACAGAGAGCACAGTTCTAAGTACATAACTTTATCCACAAGGAAATAATTGATCAAAGGAGCACTGTGATTTCCATTTCCAGTTAGTGGGCAGTACACAGGATGCCATTTCTTTACCAAACTTTTTTAGGTCCTGCTTGTAATTATTTGTCATTTTTAGTTGCAGGAAAAAAAAATCTTTTAGAACTTATTTATTTTATGATTTGAACAGTTGTTAATTATAATTAAGCATTGCTGACCAGCATTTATACATATTAACAGAGAAAGACAGCTTTCCATTTGGAAATTTTGAAGCCTCTTGGCTGTTTCACTGTGGGAAAAGATTAAGAAAAAGAGATAATGAATAAATCTTTTGTTTTATGTATAGTTTACTGAAAATCTTTGCAAATCACTTACTTTGGCTGTTATAGACAGACTCATTTAATAATACTAACTAGGAACATGAGAAACAATTTTATTTAGCTTCCTACTGTATCATGTGTCAAGTGAAAACAAATCTAGATTTAGAAGAAACTTGATTTAAAAGATTATTCTAAGGGGGATAGAGGAACTAATGCACTGGGGTGGAAGGGACTGTTGTATTAGGGAGAACTCTCTGACCAAGAGAAATGCCAATACTCAAAAGTTAAGCAGAAAAGGGCAATACAGAGAGAGAGAGAGAGAGAGAGAGAGAGAGAGAGAGAGAGAGAGAGAGAGAGAGTAAACAAGGCTAGAAAGAACCTGTGTAGGAAAATGGGAAAAAGTAGGTCATGTAAGGTTTTACTCTGAGATTGGCCTGCTTTAGGAGGGGCCTTTTAGGAGGGATTACATATGCTTGCTGTCTCAGGCTAAAGTTCAGGGACTTGGCGGAAAAAGAAACAATTAATGTTTGGTTAACAAGAATTGTTGTTCTGATTGATTAACAGGAACAAAACAATTCAACCAATCACTTATGAGGTAGAGAATGGGAATTTGTAGAAATTGTGACTGGCTTTGTCTTAAGTAAACAAAGAGGTATCCATAAATTTTTATGAATCTTATCTAAGCCAAAGGAGGAAAGATGTTTCTTTGCTGTAAGCGGTTTCCGATAACAAAACAGAGTTGGGGGACTTCTTAACCCTTGCTATTTTCCTGGATCACAGGACATAGGTAAATTTCAACATTATCAAGTATAAAAGGAGGTATTGTCTGAACACAAATCTTATTTTTCCAGGACTATAATTAGTCAACGTGCTTCAATATGTATGTCTTTGTTTTGTATCCAAATAGTATTATTCTATTAGAGGTCTCAAATATCATGTATTTTACATCAGGAATTAAACCACTGAGCAATTATGAAAGTATAAAACATAAGCCCCAAGCTAGTCTAAAAAAAGAACTCTAGATTTCTTTTTATTTATTTATTTTTTGTTACATTAAGTACATCTTCAAAACAATTCTATAAAGCCAATGTGAGGGAGAGGTAAGGTGACTAAAAAGTGATAGGGGAAAATCAGTCAGAGCACTATTAGTATAAGCTTTTATTTGAAAATATGAGGCATAGGAAACCTCCCAAGGCCCCTGGGAATGGAAGGTAGAATATTTTGTGGGGCGTTAGCAGGAGAGGATAGGCAGAAATCTAGCTAGTTTTGAAACAGAAGGATATCTGTTATGAATTAGCAGCCACTGTTTGGGTAGTCTGGGGAATCAAGATGGGTGCAGGGGAGCAGATAGAAGCCAAAATCATATGCAAAAAAGTCTGGAAGAGGAACACCTGTGGGACTAGGACATGTTTGGGCCACATAAGGAAAATTCTCAGTTCTTCAAGGTCTTTTGCAGAATATTGTATTTAATAAATATGTCTACATTATCATTATGATTATTTCTGTATTGGAATGGGATAACTTTTTCTCTACATTATAGGCTAAAGTTTCATCAGACAGTATTTACAGTACCTAGTGATTTGTATAACCTTCACTCCTCTTGAGATGTTAGCCAGCTTCAATATCATATTGCATAATAGTGTGGTTATACCACTACTACTATAAAAACTTTTCCTTATGTCAAAACACTGGACTTCACGAAGAAATCATTTAGATAGTTCGAGGTAACTGAGAGCAGAGTAGGGATCTGTGCTCCATATTCAATACAAAAGATGATAGAAAGAAAAAGCCTGAATTCTGGAAAGATATTTTCCTCTTTTAAGAGCCATCTATGTCTAGATACATACTTCAAGGAAGATTATAAAGCATTATAAGTTGATTTTTAAGCTTTAGTCTCTACATTCTTCTTTAAACAAAGAATGATCTATAAAAATCAAATCATTTTAAAATGAACTACAAAAAGCAATTAACTAGGTCAACCATTAATTAGTATAAGTATTTGTCCAGCTAAATATTGCATTTCTTGGTTTATTTTATAAGAGTTATGTCTGATGCAGTTAATCAGGAATAAAAATAAGGTATATAATAGAACTGAATTATAAGGTTCATATATGACTAATCAAGGATTATGTTGTGTCATCTTTCTCCAAATTACTGAATAGAGTGAGCATTTAATAAATCCCTCATCTCCTTAAAGTCTTTACTAACCAGTTTTCCTGATTCTGCCCTCAGACACTATTTCAACTTGTTCTCAACATAGTAGCAAGGGTGCTTCTTCTAATGTAAGCTAAATCATATTACTTCAATGTTTAAAATTCAGCAATATATCCTTATTTTTTTCAGAATGAAAGGTAATGCTTACAGTTCTTAAAAGTCCCCATGTGATCTACCCCCGCAACCTTATTTTGTTCTAGACACACACTTCTGCTTCAGGGCTTTTGCACAGGTGGTAAGCAATTTTCTCTTCCAGGAACACTGTTACCCAGATTATCCACATCATTCATTGTCTCTTAAAAGTCTACTCAAATATCAACTTTTCAATGATACTTTTCCTAAACACTCCAGTTATTTTACCTTATTTTATTTTATTATCAGTTTTATTATTTTATTATCATGTCTGTCTTGCTCAATTAGAATGCAAGTTCTGTGGTGTCAGAGATCTTTATTCTGTTCACTGATATATCCCAAGTTTCTATAATAGTGCCTGGTCCATGGTGTGCATTCAGTAAATATTTATATACTGAGAGCAGTATATAATACTTTCTTGAGTTTTGCTATAACTCTATTAGAACACTATGAGTTCAACTTAATTTTCTACATTATCAAACTTTAAAAATAGAAATTTATATAAATATTTTTTTTCTACAGTCAGGAAAGAAGGTATTAAAGAGTTTTTTTTAAATATGACTATATTGTTTTATTTTGCGCATTATAAGAAATTCAAGCAACATAATATACAAAGAAGAAAGATTTATAAACTTTCTATAGTAAACTTGAAATCATACCACCTGGATTTAAGCATTATTGACATGATATAAACATCATAACAGACATCTCCATGATGGTCTGTATGACACAGATATGATAGATTAGGGAAACATCATTAGATCTCTCTCTACATATAACATAAAATATATTAACATGTAATATAATATACATTTTATATATTATATATTAGTACATATTTTAATATATTATTATTACAGAATAAGTTTTAAAGGCTTTAAACAAAAAAAAATAATAACATAAATTAATGTTGAGCTAGTTGCATACAAACACTTCAGATTGAAGAGGCATGTTTTCAATGATTTGATTCCATAATTTATGTATCAATTGGCTTGACATGAGTAATAATTTAATGTAAAATATGTAAGGGCAATTTAAACATTGTTATTAATTTATGAATTAATTCAAAGTCTATGACTATATTTTTTTTAAATCTGAGGTAAAAAAATCTTTAGGAAGCAACCATGTACCTACCTATGTATATTTGAAGATCAAGAGCTAAAAATCTATTATCAAAAAATACCATACATATGTATATAGGTAATGTAACCTATATACATATATATGTAATAAAGATAGAGATAAACATTGTAGAAATGCTTAGGTATACAGATATAGATGCTAAGTGGAAAGATAGATTTTACAACATGTGCTCTCAATTTTAAAGCATTAAATTTTGTTTCACATATATTTATCTGGAAAAGATGAAAAGAACTAGAATTTGGACACATATTTTTTTATTATAAAAGATATTTTATCCCAAAAGATCTCTAAACATTTAAGAAAAATAATGTTCAGAGAGAAGATATTGTTCCATGTTTTAAATCAGGGATCCCCAACCCCCCAGGCCACAGATGATACTGGTCTGTGGCCTCTTAGGAGCTAGACCCCACAGCAGGAGGTGAGCAAAGCTTCATGTGTATTTGCAGCTTCTCCCCAGCACTAGCATTTCCACCTCAGCTCTACCTCAGATCATCAGGCATTAGATTCTCATAGGAACATTGGTCCCTATTGCCAAAAAGGTTGAGGACCTCTGTTTTAAATGACCTAATTCATTTTTAGACTTTATTGATTTATTTTTTCCTGCTACCATGTAAAAGTTAGTACAGTTATACAGATAATTTCACATCTATATTTTTAGTCATATATGATTCTGTTATATTTCACAGAAATATAGAAAAAAGACGCAAGCTCAATACAAAAGTTTCCTTGTAGGAAAACATAATTTATATAGGCATATATGAAGGATTTCCTTAGGTCATATTTAATCAATACATAAATGCACTGCAGCAATTATAAATTGTTAAATTGTAGTATTGGAATAGATAACCACTTTCTGTAGTATATTTAACAATATACTCACATGTATTTGTTTTTTGATTTGTGAACTAATAGTACTAGTGAGAAAAATGTTTTCTTAATAATTCCACAAATTCATTAAATGTCTTGAATGAATTAGATGCTGTGAAAAAGGTTTATTATTGCAAAAGTTTAAGCCAAATTAATAATAATTATAATCATATTTTATGGTACAGTTACTATGTGCTAAAAACTGCAAAGAGTTGAGTAAAAGCTTTAGTTCAGTTAATATACACAATGATCCCATGAAGCAGATGATTTTCTCATTTTGTAGTTAAGAGAACTGAGACTCCAAGAATTTTAAATTCCATGTCTAAAGTTATGCTGTTGATAAGTAAAGGAGTTAAAAACTTAAGCCAAACCTTTGTGCTGTTTACCACTAAGTTATTATTATTTGTACCTCCTACAAAATGTCAAGAGTATAATGTGGTTTGGCTCCGAAGCCTTTCTTATTTTTTGTTATATCTCTCAAGAAAAGAATCCTGAAACACAGGCTGGATGATGTTAGACTAAGTCTTCTACTATAGCCATTCCCTTCAGGTTTCCAGGGAGGCTGCATTCAACTACTCACTACTATTTGAGGAGTGGATTTATTCCTCATTCTGCTTTTCACATCTTCTTTCTTCTCTACTTCTTCAGCAAAGATCTCATCAATAACGATATTGTAAGGCAGAGAGACCAGCAGGTATGAGGTGATGAAAAAAAGAAAAAGAAAAGAGAATGAATAGTACTTCAATAAGAGAACCTTCAACTATGCTGATCTATACAAATTGAAAAACTGACATACACAACATTTCACTTTCATTGGCAATGTCCCCTATCATGCACACCATAGACTTGTGTTCAATTGTATAGCCATTTCTTCCAAAGTTTAACAGCCTGCTTGTTCTTTTAACAAGGGCAAAACAAGCATGCTCATCTCTTTTGACATTTTTCTTAATAGAGCAGAAAGCAGATTAATTTTGGCATCTAAAGTAAAATTTATTTTCTGATGTATCAAAGAAATTTAGAATATATTTCCCTCCCTAAACTCAATTGCCTATATAGCATGGACTCCAAAAGGCACACTGAATCTATAGATAAATTTTAAAATCTTTGTCATGTATAGTTATTAAAATTAATTTATTAACATTCATATGTCTAAATATTTTAAAATATGCATTCTAATGTTAACCTACAAGGATTAATAATATAAAATTTTAATAAGGAAAAAGACATTAAGGAAATTGCCATTTGTGTCACTGTAGAAAACAAATATTTCTATGGCAATAATTTGTACTTTTAATTAAAATTATGTAATTAATTAGATTTTAAAAATGTATTTTCCAGAAAATTACCCATAGGTTAATATTATTTCTGTCTTCTCTATTGAATATTACTATTTCTATACCAAATGATATATCTTTTAATTTTTTATATTCCCCTAAACAGGTTCTGAGATTTTAAGGCAATATTTTTATTTTATGGCAGGCTGAATATTTCTATGTTCTCCCATTGCTATGATGCTCTAAAGATCTTTATATGTTTTTGGAAAACAGGTATCCTCGTCCTGCACTTTGGCATATGTTCTCTGTATCACAGAATCTGATGGAAAGTATAATTTATAACATCAACCACATAAACTCAAGAGTTCTAAGACCCCATGGCTCCTATAAAGCAGAGACAGCTTTATTTGTACTACATAGTTGGCACATCCCATGAGCCATGTAAAAGCTCAAATAGTATCATAAATTCAAAGAATCAGGACTTAAATGGAACATAGTTGGTGACCTCTTTCTACGTTATTCAGCTTTCAGCATCACTGGAAGTTAAATGCTGAAAAAAATAGCTTTTTGTCAAGAGTTCATATTGGGTAAACATTAGCAAAATTCAGGCTGTCATCGTTTTTTATTTACTAAATGTCATTTCAAGTTAAGAGTGATTTTTTTCTCCCAGAAAGTTTGTCAGAATGTCATGTGTGTGCTCCATTTGATTTATAGGATTTTAGATCGCTATGTTCAGGAGCAAATCCCTGGTGCCAAAGTTGTGGTGGAGTCCATTGGTGCTCGCCGGCACGGAGATGCCTTTTCTCTAGAGGATTATACCAAATGTGACTTGACTGTCTATGCAATCGATCCCCAAACCAACAGAGCCATTGACAGAAATGAGCTTTTTAAGTAAGTACTTTTTTAATTAAAATTATTGGGGTGATGTTGGTTAATAAAAATTATATAGGTTTCAAGTATACAATTTTATAACCTATAATCTGTATATTGCATTGTGTGTTCACCAAAGTCAAATCTCCATTCTTCTCCATATATTTGACCCTTTTTACCCTTTTCTACCTTACTCTCCCCCCTTTCCTGTATACTGTTTTCTGTGACTATGAGATTTTATTTGTTTGTCTGTCTTGTTTGTTGCTTTCAGTTTTATGTCTTACATGAGTGAAATCATATGGTTCTCAGCTTTTTCCATGTGACTTATTTTGCTTAGCAAAATATTTTCAAGATCTATTTATGTTGTTGCAAATGGCAATATTTCATCTTCTCTCACTCTGAGCAATATTGCATTGTATATATGTGCCACATTTTCTTTATCAAATCATCTATCAAAGGACACCAGTTGTTTCTATGTCTTGGCCACTGTGAATAAGTTAGAATTGCTATTACAAGACAAGTAATAACAAGTATTGGAGAGGTTATAGGGAAAAAGCAACCCTGATGCACTGCTTGTGGGAATGTAAATTGTACAGCCACTGTGGAAAATAGTAGGGAGATTTCTCAAAAAATTAAGAGTAGAATAGCCACATGACCCAGCAATTCCTCTCCTGGGTACTAACCCATAAATTTTGAAAACATTTATTCATAAAATTATATGTACCACTATGTTCATTTCAGCATTATACATGGTGGCCAAGACATGGAAAGAACCAAAATGTACTTTTATAGATTTGTGGGTAAATAAGTACTTTTATTGTCTGTAACAGCTCTCTGGTTACAATATCACCCATAGATAATTCTGATATAAAGCTACAAGTACAAGTACTTAAAAATTAAAGCCCATCAAAATGTTGCTGAAAATAATGTTTAAGCAAAAATATTCTAAGAGACAATTCCTAGGTTCTCATGCCTAGAAATTTTCAAGTCCAAGAGTAAGATAGAGTAACTTCAGAGAGTCTGTTCTTCTTTTGGCATTAGAGGGTCCATTATACTTATAAGCAAGGAGCAGTTGATTGAGATCACCTCACATCAGCTTCCATTCTTGCTCCAAAGGCTCTGCCTGTTTGAGAGGAAAATACAGATTCCTTCTTAAAGAGGAAGTTTTTTGCAGTGATGTTAGTAAACTTATATTTTAAGAACAAATCTACCTTTCTTCAAGGTGTTATTGAATCAGCAAAAATTAGATATCTTATATTTGTTTTGACTGGGATATAATCACTTCCATCTAAGTCCATACCCTATGTGATATTTCATCCTGATGTGAATTTGAATATTTGAGTTATAAATCCTAAAAATGAAGAAAATACAAAATCTTAAACAAAACACTGCTACATATTGTCCCTTGGAAGTTAACTCTAAACAGTATAAATTTTTTTTAATGTTAGTTTCTGCTTTACTCTAGTGACATCTAGTGTCCAACAGATTCTTGGAATGTGGTTCTTATCTAAATTGAAACAGTTTAGTTGAAAAATAGATATTGATATATAACCATAGGTATATATTCTATATATTTATAGATGTGTATTGTAAATACTCATATATGTTCCAAGATTCATAATTTTAGAGTTTATTTTTTTGTCTATATATCTTTAACAGCATATAAATAAATATATGTATATACAAATTTACATATATATTCAGATGTGGGTACATTTATTAGTAAATGTCTATTTACCAATTTATTTATTAAAACCTACAAATTTAAAAATTAAATTGATATTAAATCACTATTTTATTTTTTAAAATAAAAGCAGTAAGATTTTGTTGAACAGATTTAAAGTAAACTAAATTTGAAACAAATTATATTACTTTAAAATAAAATATAATTAAATTTTAAAAGTACATGCAATTTTAGTTTGTACACCTTTTTTGTATATCCAGTCTATTTAATATCAGTCTGTCCAGACAGTAAATGAGAGATGAAAAAGGTAAAGAAAACCTCTAAACTCTACAAACTGCGTTTAGAATATAGTGTTAAAAACACGCTTATAGTTTAAAATAAGATCTGACTATTAAGTTCTGATAAAGCTTCATTTAAATTCCTGTGTCCAGAAAAAAAAAACAACACCATAACATCAGAATACTGAAAATTCAAATAAATGAAAAACTAATTATTAGAATCTAGTTTTAAAAATGTGGTTTACTTCTGATTTACATTATTAAGCGAAACAACAGTATCCAGTGAAATGGATGTGGGGAAAAATGTTTCCTTGCAATTAGTGATCTTATTCTATTTCTGATCATTCATTACATGTTTTTACATGTTTTAAAATGACCTAAGAAAGTCACTATAAAATTGTATTTTTCATTTACAAAAGTATATTTTCGTAAAAAAAAAAATCCTAATTGCCTTATGTCATAGTAGGAAAACTTGAGTTAAAAAGTATGTAGCTTAAAATGAAAATTGAATTATCTAAGCCTTAGTTTTCTTAAATTGGAAGACTTATAAACTGCCTTGTGGAATTCATATCTGATATCAGGCATATATTTTTCATATAAAGAATCTATATGAATAGTTAACTAGATTTGAAAGCAGCATGATTGCTCAGAATATTAGATTAAAAAGTGTCAAAAAAGCATAAAATCAACTATAAAATGCACAAGTTTAACATCTTTGGTTATAATTTGAGAAATTTGGGGCCATTTTTATTTTTTTTTAAACATTTCTTGTGTTTTTCAAATTGTCAACTAAAGCATGGTATTTTTATATTAAAATATATTTCTAAAATATTTTCACTTTGTATATTCCATATAATCACAAGAATACAAAATATTTATTAAGAACCCCCCCAAAAAAGATTAGACTTTAGTATATCAAAATGTTAGCAGTGGTTGTCTTTGCACTGTGCCTCTATGAGTAATTTTGCTTTTTGAAATCTTTTCTGTTTTCCAATGTTTTATAGTAAAATATTTGACCTTATAAATAAAAATCTTAAAATTGAAAAGAAGAAAACCTGACATGTTTTGGTTTTCTATTAAGAATAAAAATGTTATATTACTATTATAGAATTTTTAAGGGAGTTTTCAAGAGATCTCAAGGACTATCTTTAGGAAAAAAAGCCTTTTGATTACAGCATAAAATATGCAACAGAATTGTTTAATCTACTAAAATTAGATAACAATTATTTTTTGATTCTCCTCCTCAACTCAATGCCCATAGTCGGAATAGCATTATTTAAAGAAAGAGTTTGCCAGAAATACTGGCAAATTGACTACCAATTCTTGTCATTTTTATTACACTGATTTACCACATGCATTATATATGTAGTCTTTTTTAGGGGGAGGGGCAGAAAATACTTTCTAATTTGTTCACCTTTGCCCATACACTATTGTTTTAGTTTGATATTTAAAATTGTTGATATTTAATATTGTGTAGTGGAACACAAATACAGTTTTGAGTCTGAAGAATTGAGTTAGTATCTCAGATTTGTTTCAATAACTGTATAGTTTTGTGGCATGCAGTAAATTAGTATTATAATGTCCTATTTTATGGGATTATTTTGAGGAGCCAAGAAGATAAATAGCAAAAATATAATTTTAAACTGCTATATAATTTAGAATATTATATTTTATTCTACCTGAATAACATAATAACATAAATAATCTCAACATAGTGATATAAAGTTTAATACTATTGATAATGACTTTTCCCAAGTCTAAAAGCATATTAAGTAAGGGTCATTGTTATTAATATTTTTGATATGTGTGTATAGATGGGTAATTACTCTTCTTTATTGCTCTTGCTTTTTACATATGCTTTCCTTATCTATAGGATTTCTGTCTGAGTTTATGTTTCAATTAAAAAATGTTAAAAGATTACAAAATATTTTATATTTTAAAAAGCCCTTGTTCTTTTAATATTATTAATTTTACTATTTATCTAACAATAAAGGTTTTTGGATGGCAAACTGCTCGATATCAATAAAGACTTCCAACCATATTATGGGGAGGGAGGACGCATTCTGGAGATTCGGACTCCAGAAGCAGTGACCAGCATTAAAAAGCGAGGAGAAAGTCTAGGCTACACAGAAGGTGCCTTGCTGGCTCTGGCCTTCATCATCATTCTCTGTTGTATTCCTGCCATCTTGGTGGTATTGGTCAGCTATAGACAGTAAGTATTCATAAATGCTAACTATGGATAGTTCTTCAAGAAGGTGTTATGGAAAAAACATCTCTGGTAATATGATTTTCTGGTAATCAGGGATTAAAGATACCTGGGATTGCTGTATCCTTCTTGTACCAAATGACCTTCCTTTAAAGGAAAACAATACAAATGTCCAGTACATTTTTCACAGATGGCTCAATGTACCTGTGCTCTTAATATATTCTCATCCAATAGGAATATTAGGTTAGCTCCCATGTCTTTGTTTATGCTCTTCATCAGGATAAGAGCCTTGAGAGAGATGGTAATAGGTATCCTGGGGAAAAGGCAATGGAATATCATATGCAGATATTCATTTCCGCCAATTCCAAAGGTAGGTCCATAACCTAACTACATTGTCATGCTAAGTTTTTATTCGTAAGGTTAAATATACCTCTGTGCAAATGATCAATGTTGGCAAAAACATTTAAAAATTATAACACAGCATATGTAATTTTCCATATGGTTTCTTCCTTCCTAGGTGACCTCAATGGAACCTATATTGTAACTTCTAACAATATATTTTGGCTGTACAGGCTTTAAGTTTTTTCTGGTTCATATAGGCAAATACATCCAGTTAAAATATCTATATTCTTATTACTTAGGCCTTTCAAAGTAATTATAACTAATTTAAACATTTATCTCTGAGACAGGCTAGTAAGCTTTTCTTTATTTAACACTAGGTATGGGAAACCTTTGTGATAGAGGACTATGCATTTTAAGTATATCTCTGGTGAAAATATGGGAAATAGATTTAAAAGAGAGGTAGCCCTGACAGTGCCACAGAATAAAAATAAATAACAAACAAGAATTATAAATCAAAGTTGTTGATATAACAAACAGTAAGAAATAATGGTAGAACTGCTATGCATCATTTAAAATACTTACAGGAAAAGTCCTTATATATTCTTAAACTGTTATTTTTGTTCTCTAACACAGAATTTTCTTTTGAATTAAATAAGGTAAGGTAATTCCAATCTGAAAGTTAAAAAATATGCTCTGTATAAGAATATTTTTCATCATAAAAGCAATGTGAAGTTACAGATATAATATTTAGGTTGATATATTGGAGTTCCAATCAAAAGATATGCTAAATTTAAAGCCTATGACAAAACTTAATACTAGACAAAATTTTTAATTAGTAAGCTATCAACCCAATATTAATTTTCATGTTAAATTAAATCTACATTACAGTTAGCTTTTTTCATTCAACTATTTCTCAAAAAGGCTTTATTCTATCCTACTAGCAATAATTTCAGTGAGGAAATATATTTAACACACAATGCAATGATCAAAAACCGAATGTTATACTGAGTGATCTGAAATTTAATAAAACTTTCAGATGCTTAATATTTAAACATATTGTAGATGCATTATTTAATTATTTTTAGTTTAGTAAGCAGCTCAACAGTTTATGAATTAATTTTAGTTGATGCTTTTGATAGATTAACAGAGTTAAACAAAAGAAATTTTACACTGCTCATGTTCCAGGTAAAATTCTATTTTTAAAAACCTAACTTTTGTACTTTCATATTCTGCCTGTAAATAAGATTGGAATCAATGGTTATTCTTTTATATTAAGATGTGTCTTTGAAAATTCATTATGCATGGAAAACCAAGAAGTAAATATGAAAAAAGTGTCATGAATTCATTGCGCAGGAGTGGCACCTGTCAGCTTCAAAATGAGGCCACAAGTATAGTCAGAGCTTGTTGCCAGACTCCATTCTTTTCATATTCTTTAAGCACAGTAAACCAAGAAGCCAATTATAAAAATCAGATCATTTTTAATATTCCATTTCTGTTGAAATTGAAATTCACATACCCATGTTTCAATCCAGTTGTTCTTATTCCATTTATCTCATTTCTTTGTTTTCCTGTAACAAACATTTTAACAGCTTATATATATATATATAACTGTGACAGTAATAATAAAGTGCTCATTTTCAGTTTCTGAATTGAAATACTTAGTTTCCCTACTTTGTCATTAAATCTGTATCAGAGTTCTGATCAGTACATTATTCATAGTTTAGAATAAATCAGAAATTAAATTATTATTAATGCAATACTTCTAATGTGGCTTTTCCTTTTTTCTTACTCATTGCTTTCTCAAACAGGTTTAAAGTGTAAGTATAATTACTAATATTTTGCACATTTTATGAAATATAAAAAGAGAAACCAAGGATAATACTCATAAAATAGCCTACCCAGAACCATGTGTTATTTCTCTGCCTTCTATTTATAAATGTAAAAGATGAATAATAAAAAATATATATGTATCCATATGCCTCACATTATGAAAAATCCATTTAAGACTTACCAGTTGTCAATCTTATTTTTGTAAATATTTTGCCATCTCCCTTTAATTTTATCATTTAACTTTGCAAATATTTCGAATGACTCCCACCTGTTAATCAAGTGGTAAATATTTTTAAAGAACTACACGGAAGGGAGTGTTCAAAAATGACATCCTGTGGGGACGCCTTTGTAATATATCAGTTTATAAAATCAAATACATGTGTAAAAGATTTTTTTTTAACATTAGTTTCTCTGATAACTGTCCACTATTATTAAAAGGTAACGTATTGATAAGCATATGATTTCTAAAATAGTTTTATAAAACGTCTTTACTTTATTAAAGACGCCAAGCTGAATGCACCAAGACAGCACGAATCCAATCCGCATTACCTGCGGCTAAACCAGCAGCGCCAGCCCCAGCACCGGTGGCCGCACCTCCGCCACCGCCACCACCTCCAGGAGCTCATCTCTATGAGGAACTTGGGGACAGCACAATGTGAGTAGACCTTTCAGGGGCTCTAAGAAGTAAATGGGTTTTGATGGACGCTCTGTGGTGAGTATCTAATTTCAACTTAATGTTGAAAAGCAGTTTGCAGCCTACTTTATTATATTTTTTAAAGCAGAAAGTTGTTAAGATGAGAACGTAAGTTAAATAAAAAATTAATAACCAATAAAACAAAACAAAAAAAAATTTAACAATAAAAAAGATTTAATATAAAGAGATACTTGCAGATGAATAGCTTGAATGTTATATTTAATCTCTAAATCTTTAGAATCATGTAGACATTCTTTCGAATTAGACATAGACTATGAAATCTTTTTTATCTCATAGAAAATAAGGAAAATAAAGCACAATCATAAAATAGTAATTCTTGATTTGGTATCAAAAGTCAACCTCTACCCAGTTACATAAGCCAATTCTATTGTCTAAAATCGGTCACTTTCCTAAATAACATTATTTTAAAACATCATAAAATAATTAAAATCTGAATGAAAATAATTAAATATTAACTACTCAAGCACTTAGAAAATTCTTTAACATATTCCTCTCAAAAGACTGCAGTGATAGCTTCCTTATTTTTCCTATATTATCTCTAAGCAATATTAAACCACTTTTAAAGAGGCTTTTAAATTATTATTAAAAGACTATATAATTGTTTCCATAATGATGCACCCTAAATACTCAAGAATAACTTTCTGGACATGAAATTAAAAATAACTAGGAATATTATAAAATTTTGAATATGACTAAATTAAATTCAGGAAACCTTTTATTAACTGGAATTGGGTTGAATTGAGGGACTAATACACATTCTACTGTTACATTTGTAGCATTTGCTAGTAGGAATAAAGCAAGCCTCAAAAATTGTGAAATTTATGGTTTAATGGAAAAACTGGTTTTAAAGATATTTATCAATATTATTTGCTATATTAATACTATTATACAAAGTTATGTTAAGAATAATTTTTTAAATCTTAAAACTGATTTTACTGTTCTGTATTTTAATTCTAAAATTAAATTTAAAACAACTTCAACACTTTCAATTTATTTCTAAAATAATAATACAAGATTCACGCTTTACATATATATTTTTATCTTTTTTTATAAGTTGAAAATAATGGTCTCTTTTTTTGATTATTGGTGAATGTAGGAATTGAGCCAATATGATTTGATTCTATCTGTGTTAACTACCTCTGTCCAGCAAAAATATTTAGAAACTAAAAAAGATTTAGGTGTCAAATTAAGTGTGTTTTATGTCAAATTATGAGGGATATATAGTCATTTGTATTTCACAAAGGCAAGTATAAGGCAGAATCATCTGGAATCAATATAGTTCGATGGTGATAATTTTCAAATAGCAACACTTAAGGACTTTTTATTTGAAAAATTGTGTTAATTATTGTGAATTATTATTATTTAGCAGGGAATTTTGCAATTCTAATATATATTTTTTAAATTCTTCTATGTTCTACACATTTAATTATCTTTAACAAAATTTTAACTTACTTATTTAAAAATTCTTATAGGGATTCTAATAATGTTACTAGAAAATAAATGATTATCAAATGTTTTTAAAAGACAAAAAGCAGGTCATTTTGAAAAAAAACTTCATGAAGTAATAACTTCATATAAATTAAATATTTACTCTGGAATACTATTATGGTATTTGTATGTTTACTTTCTTCAAACAATACTTATGTCTCTTTTATAAATTAGTATGGACTAATTTTTCAGATAGGACATAGAAGCAATTCTTATAATCTCATTTAAAATTTCTGTTTTAGTATGGAAATCATTCATATTTCTTAGAGATTAATTTTACCTGTGTGTAGAAATCTATTATTATATATTATTCTTATGAATAAATACAAAGAAAATATATAAATATGCATTTTCTCTTTTGAATACATATAAATGCTTAAAGCTAGTTCCTTTTACTATTTTCATAATTATCACAAATTAACTATAGTTAAAACTTTTTTTTTCTGTCACATGTTTTCTCTTTCTCACCTGTGGATACATAGGCATAAGTAAGTAAACAATATTATTCTAACACAAGAGCATTTTTTAAAAAGATGCAATAGAATAGATTAAGTGCTATTTTACTCTATAAAGCCATTTTTACTCTATAAAGCTATTTTTACTATGGAGTCATTTACTTTTAAATAGAAAGTTATATCTTCCATACCTCATTCCCTTTTGATTTCTTGAAATTGCATGAGTTTAAAAAAGTGTTCCCACTGATAGTATCCGTACCTACCAAGTAAAGTTTTAAGATCCTCGTTTTTAATTTGTTAAAAATATTTACATATAGCATTCAACCAAAAGTGATGTGATATCATTATATTGACAACTGTTCCCAAGAAAAATTAAACCAAAAACACGTCTACACAAAAACAACTGCTGTATAGTATCAAGCCCATTTTTTAAAAACTGAGTTTTCTAGATTAGACATGTTTGCTATGTGTTTAATGCACATTGTCTGCACTTTCTGAATTACTCAGGTGGTACCGATACCCCAAGTCAACCTGTGAGAATTCTTTCTTGCAGTTTATATCTTTGCTAAAGGAAACAATAACAACTTTGGCTTTATGTATCATTTTATTTCCTCATCTGTCATCTTAATCTTTCAATGTGGCTATTTAATTTTTATTCAAAACATTTCCCTTTTAGTTCATTTCTGCTCAATGAGTAAATATGAAACAATAACAAAAATTAATCTGTTACTCTGAGCTTGAGAGCAAAGTCTAATGAGAGACTATTCAAAACCACAAATCCTCCAGCCCTTCATGGGGAAAAGTCCCAATGCTTTCATCAAAGACACTTATTTGTGCCCTTTGATTTACTCAAGTTTATTTATGATGAACAGCCACTATGACTCAGTATCCATGTATGAGAAAATCTTCCGGTTATATAAAAACTATGTTTTATTAACATAAATCTTTTCAGTAAAATTAGTCAACTAAAATTTGATCCAAATCATGTTCAAAAGAACCACCAACAATTTCTCTTATTTGTAAAATATATAATTTTTAAGTGATTAAGCAAAAATTGAATTAGAAGAAATAGTCTCTGTCAAAATTACAGTGTAAATTCATTTTCTTAGCTGTGATTTTGACTCTGAAAGAAATTCTCCCATTTGTGCTTGGGTACTTTAATTCTCTTAATCTGGAAAACAGAAAAATATCTTTCTGTATTCTCTTGAAAGCTTTAATCTTGGATAAGAAAGTACTTTTAGCTTCAGGACAGAATTACTGAGATGAGACATAATGGACAGATATGAATAAGACACAGCTAAGAATCCTCTTTCCCCAAAACACTCAGCTCTGAGCATCCTCAACCAAAGCAAAATATGAAACTGTTAGCCAAAATGCCAATCTGCAAATTGAAGAATTGTGATTTATACATGAGAGAACTATATTACATGTGGTCATGGATACTTTGCTGTATCAAAATAATTGAAAATAAAAATCAGTGTACAGACTGACACATTTTTTAAGTGAATATTTCTCATGCTACTCACAGCTCTCAAGCATTTCTGCTCTTCCTTTTTGAGACCAGGGGTATGAAAATAATGTTTTGCTTCAGTAGATTAGTGTTATTTGGCATTTTATATTTTGAAGTAGTAATGAGAACCATAAAAACATCTTTCACAGGAAAGCTATGTCACAACCTGTTTCCTTACATTTCATTATCTTCTTTTCTTTCAAGTCTTTTTCTTCTCTACCATTTCCAACAAAGCAGGGGAAATAAATCAGTTCCAGAAGACAGGAAACATCAGGACGTTGTGATGCCCTTTTCTTCCAACGATATTGAGGCTCACAAGCAGACTTATATAGATGAATCACTTAAGAATGAAAAGCCCAAGTCTGCAAGAAAATTCTCATTGATATCTGATGAGGATGCCTTAAGTACCAACAATACCCTTTATAAGGAAAATACAGATCAAAGAACAAATTCAGACTTTTCACTAAGAACAGATTCTGTAGGCTCATTTTTACCTAAAACACAAGTCAAAAATGAGTCTGTAAGGCATCCAAGAGAAAAGATTCAGAGGATGTGGAATCAGACAATCTGCTTACCTAGGAGACGGATGTGGGGACTTCCCAATAGACTGGAAACCATAGATCTGGAGCAATGGCAAAGCAACAGGCAGAGAGCTGAAAATGAAAGTGCTGGAACCTATCCAAACAGAAAGGGAAGTAGTAATCCCTTGCTTGAAGCTGAAGATACCAGCTTAACAGAGAAAGAGGAAATAAGGCAAGGTGAATCACTGATTATACAAAGAACAGAACAGTTGGAATCTCTGTTTTCAGACTCTTCATTTTCTTTTCCTTGGTCTCATTCCTCAGTCTCTACTTTGCCAACTGTTTCAAGAACTGTGGAACTCAAATCAGAACCTAATGTCATCATTTCTCCTGCTGACTGTTCCTTGGAACTTTCTCCTTCGATGCCTTGCATTTTAAATTCTCCATTCTTTAGGAGAGAGGCAACCATGTGTACGTTGACTGCTGAAACCAAGAGGAACATTTTTGAAAATCTTCCTCATCCACCAAACATCTCTCCTCCTCCTCCTCTTGTCCTTACTCCTTTTGCTCTTTCCTGTCATCCTTCTCAGCATTCTACTCCTCCTCCTTTACCTTTTGCCCCGCTCCCTCCCCATTCTCCTCCCTCTGCTTCTCCTCCTCCACCTCTTCAATCTCCTTTTTCCTCTCTTCCTCCACCACCTTCTCTTTTTCCCTCTCCACTACCTCCTTCAACTTCAGTTCCATCTACTACATGTGTTTGTATACCAACTGTTAAATACACTGTCAATGTGACACCAGCTGAAGAAATGAAGTCCTCTGTGACACAGCTGTCAACATCAACAACAGTGTGCAATGAAGATTCTCAAAGAGAACCAAAAGGAATCCTCAAACATGTTAAAAACTTAGCAGAACTTGAAAAGTCAGTAGCTAACATGTACAGTCAAATAGAAAAAAACTATCCATCAACACACATCCCAAAACTTCAAACTAACTGCCCTTCAGAGCTAACAAATGTGGAAATGACATCTAAACAAAACCAAGAGAATTTGCACTGTATTGTCGAGGGAACTGAAAAACAATCTCTCAGTCAATCTACTTCACTGTAATGTTGCTTTTCCTGTTTTAACTGGACAATTCTTTTATTGACCGTAATCTTCGAGTGGAGGCAAATCTGAACATTAAAGAAGATTCCATTTTTTACCCTAAACCCAATGCAATACTGTTTTTTCATCATTTTTAATTTAAAATATTATTAATATCATCATTACTAACTCATAGATTTATCTTAATTTTCTTAACTACGAAGTAGCATTATTTGTCTACATTTATTTTAAAAGTAAGTAATTTAAATCTATTTTTTTAATGGGAATACATGGGCATAAAAGTTAGATATCCAACTTAAATCAATGGCTTGTTTATCTTGTTAATGCAGTATCCTTTATTTTTTCATCATAGTTTTATATGAGTGCTCCAGGAAAAAAGCAGACTATTATAAAAAAGCTAAAAAATATCATAGGTCTTGTTATTTTTTTGAAGCCTATGTATTTAGTAAGAAGAAATACTCCTAAATTAAAATGTTATCTTAAATTGTAGGAGACAACAGACATTATGGTATTTCAAAATAAATTCCAGGTGCTCTAAGATGTAGTCATCTATTTTCTTATAAGAACATCTTTTACTCTGGCTTACTTTTATCTTACTAGTATGCTTATACATTTGATAAATCTTTTGCTTTTTAATTGCTGTTTTATCTATTTATTTCCCATTGTGCTTTCTTTTTTCTTCTTTATAATAAAAATAAATCTTGAGTTGTTGACTTTTGTCAGACATTTCATTGTTTCCACAGATGTGTCAAGTACTCTTTGGTTTTGTTTGTCTACATAATTACATCATCTTGTAAATTATAATTTTATCATAAGAGCTCCTTCAAAGAAAGTATCTCATGTTCAGTAAAGAAGTTCTAATCAGTTTCATCAAAAGAAGGTTAAGTAAATGTCTATAAAGGTTTATCTACTATGAATTTAGTTACTACTTCATTGATAAAATTATAAATATTTTTTATTAATTTGACAATATAAAATATACTTACTATTAAAATTTTAGGAAAGAACATTATTGGCTTTATTCCAAATTACTTTTAATTACTATGGATCAATCATTGAAATTTAGAATTTAGTGTATAGATAAAATATAAAAATTTTTAAATAGCAATCAAGAAGAACTATATCTGGTAAAGTATTATTAGTTTCATATAGGCCTTTACTCTTTGTTTTAGTCAAAGAGACATAAATTTTTACTATAGGAAGAAATTTTTATAGATGTAGTGCTTCTGGTATTTTAGAGCTCAACTTGTTAAATTCTTACAGGCATAAGATAAGTATTATCTTCCTACCTGCTTAATGAAAGATACACTCAACTATCAAGCAATTACTTTGTTTTTCCTATCTAACACATGGAATAAATTTTGTTTACTAAAAATTCCCACATAGAATGCAAGTATCATTATTTGTTTTACTTGTTTAATAATTTTAATGTTTTAGAAGATGTAAGTCAGCACAGAGCAAAACATAATTTCAAAATATAAGCAAAAGTTTTCCTTAATAATTACCATTGTTCAGGAACTAGCATGCATCATTTCAAAGGTTTTGTTTAGCTCTTATGTGATGTTTCTTCAAGAATTTGGTCTGGCACCCCCAATTAATATCAGATCAAAAACAATTTGTAAATCTAATTATTTTCATTAGTTCCTCTGCTTCAGATTCTTTTCATCCAAATCAAGAATAATTTCTTTCTTGGGGTTCTTGAATATGATTTTTTTCTTTCTTTCACTGAAAAACTTCAGTTGGAGCTTTTGTTGGCAGCTGGTCATGTGCATGAAAACTTGTGCTTTTTGGCGGACTCTCAGAAGGTATTATTCACAATTGTGAAAGCTTTTAATGTGAGTGTATGTCTTTTTAATCTACTTTGCATCAAATTCTGCAAAATGTGAAATTTCTTGATAATTCCTTAGGATTCCTTAATAATTAAATCTCTAAATCATTACCAAAAAAAATAGTATAAGAAATCTAAACAATTTTATCTAGATGCTTACCAAAATGTTGCATTGTCCTTTTCCATAACATTTTTATAATATTTAATCTAAACATTTTATCAGTATTTTATAATTTTCTAATGAAATATCCACACCCACATTTTATATTTAACTTAGTCTTTTACTGACACATATTTAGAGATTCCCAGTTTCATCATAAATGTCAGTTAGAAAATCTTCTACATGACACCTGTTATTCCAATATTCATTTACACAAGCCAAAATATTTTTTTTCTCCTCAACTCCTAAGCTCCAACAACCTGACAACCAGCCTCTAGAAAAATAGCACTCTTTGCTTCTGCATTTATTTTGTTCCAGTCAATGCATAAAGAATTATTAGATACCTTATTAAAGAATACCAACAGGTTATCATACATTTTTCTTACTTTAAAAAGTAAGCTATAATACATATAAATGGTGTAAATAAAATAATTAATACACATTAGATATAAACTAAGTAGAACTGTATCAATATTATATGACTGGTTTTATAAGGAATCAATGGAGTATCATGTTTATTGAAAGCACACAGATAATTATACGTATGGTTCTGTTGTGCAGCTCTCCTAAGTCATTTTTTGCCTTTGAGCTAAGACAAACAATACAAATAACCAAATGAAAGGCAACAAAAAGATTAATAGAAGAGTAATTAGTATTCATCTATTAATATTTTATGTACCACAATTATAGAAATATTGCTAGAGAAAAAAGGCAATGTCTTAGAAAATAAAATCTAGCTTTAGTTAGACATTTTATAATATGTTTGTGACTCAGTTTAATTTTTAAAATTTAAGTATGAGTTTTCTCTATTTCTGAAAGATACAAATGGAGTAAAAGTTGAAAATGTCTAAACTAAATTCTCTGGAAAGGTTATTATTACCATAACTATTGACAGAACCCCATGAACACTCTGAAAATCTCACTACAGAACTATTACAAATAATAAATTGACAAAAGGATTAATTAGCTATTATATTATTGTTATTACCAAATGTTTCAGTCAGCAATGTCTTAACCACTAAAGATGCTTTCAGATAAGTAGATTTGTCTTGTGAAGGCCTTGTAATTTAAAGAAATTTTCTACAGAGATTGTTGTGTTGGACTTTAAAAAGTTATGTACTGACCTCCTCATAACAAATCTTAATTGAAGTTTTTTTTTATTGATTTCATATAGCAATGTACATAGCACCAGTTTAATATTTTAGGTCAACTCTTTAATAAATAAGAAATAAAATATTTATAATTAGTGACATCCGACATTGAAAACAACCTATGCATTTTTCCTTCTCAAGCAAAGTCAGATGTTTCACAAACTTGTAGTCCATGAATTTTATAAATCTTTATGTAATATTGAATGTTTAGCTATTATATCTCTAAAAAACTTTTTCACCTCATCTCTAATGTAATACACATTTCATTAAATGCTTCATGTCTAATTAACTCTCAAAAGCTGGTAATATTGTGCATTTACTATTTTTAGAATAAATTAACATGAACAAAAAATTCTTACAAACATTTGGAAGAATATATTCTAGTCATGGAGAGTTTTTAAAATTCATGTATAAAAGATCTTTCCCCAAATGAGTATCTTATATATATCAAGACATCCAGGACAGAGATGACAGAATTTTTTTATTATAATCAATTATAATAGTCAAAGTGTTTTATTGTACACCAGTGAGGTAAAATAGATTATGTATGGTTTTTTGTGTTCATATAGAATAAGAATTGGGGTGCTAATTATTTTTAATAATGCAGGCATAAAACCTTGATCCTTCTGTCTTGATACTACCACAAAATATATTTCTCACTGAAATAATTTTTAGTAAAAATTACCTTCACAGTTTTTCTCATATTTTTCAAGCATCCTTACATAAAACTTTATTTAACCTAGCAAATCAAGATGTTTAATACTGATTTCTTCATTTCTGCCTTTCAGGAGAGGTTATATATCAGAGGTAAGGGTCTTATGGTGTTATGTTATATCAAGGACCGATATATATTTTTTCAAAACTGAAATACTTTCCTTTATTTTAACAAAACTTTTAAGTATGCTATGCTATTTTTTTCTTTTGTATATGTTGTTTCTTTGTTTGAGTAGTTTAAGTCTATTCCATGGATAAATAAAGATCAACTGCTTACCTCTTCAATTAATACATTAATTTTTTTCTAAATTATTACCATTGGACATTGTGAGATTCCCCAAAATTTATTTTTCTGAGGCTATAAACCTAATTAACAAATTGTAAGATCACTTGACTTCTGTGCTTTTTACCAGTCCAAGTCTTCATCTTATCACATTAGAACTAGAGATTTTAGAAGTTTTTGTTCTTTGTTTTGTTTTAATTACTGGCTTTCCTATTGTATTCATCTGACTTCCAGGCTACAGAAAAAATATTGGGCATTCTGGCCAAGAGTACTTGACCGGCAATATGTGGTACTAACAATGAAGTCACTGAGAACCTAGTATATATGATTTGGCATGCAATTTCTCAGTCTAGAGAATGAAATAAGCATATGGCCTGATTGGTTAATAGTTTAGAATGCATAAGTCCTAAATAATTTGGAAATTAAGATAAATACCTTTAAGAATAACTGGTTTTCAGGGATAATTCTAATAGCTAACAGATTGAATCAGAATATCTGTAACTTAAACTTCTCGCCCTTTTAAATAAATACCTTAAGTAGACTAATTCACTAACAACTGTATCGTGGAAAGTACTAGTTCCGTCAAACAGTTGTTTGTTCTATTGACCATTTAAAACAGTTTATTGGTGGACATATCTCTCAGAACTCCGCTGCCCACTTTCTCACTGCTTACTTTAAGATTCATGTTGTCCCCCACAAGGAGTTGATAACTGAAATTTGAATTGTGAATTTTGTTCCTATCTGATTAAAGTATAATTTATCATGAAACAAACCACTAGTGATTATATTAACTTTAAATAAGTATGGTGAAATGGGATGGCAGTAGAAAGTAATTCCTGCAAAATCTGAGGAAAGATAATTTCCCTAATCACTAAAGAATTTCTGAAAACTTGCTTAATGCTTCAGTACGGGCAATACACATTTTGGTAAAAAGAAAAATAGGAAGCATGTTTTAAATACAATGATGAATATATTTTTCATCCTGTATCATTACTTTGTGTGTTCTACCTTTCTTCCTAATGAACCTGATTACATTTAATGAGACTGGGGAGAAAAAAGGGGGCAATTTAAAACAAGATTAAGCTTGTTAAAAAATGTGTGATACTTTAAGTGCTTTTAGAACCATTAATCACACTATACTATGAAGCTCAAACCAAGAAAATTATTATAAATTTTCATTTATTAAGGTTAACTTTGATGTTAACTAAAACAATGATTAAATTATACAAATTAATTCTTTATAAATTAATGTTCCAACATAAATATTCAAATTTTTATTTAATGCTGCTGGTAGCTATTATATAAATAATGAATCATAATCCCAAGGAAACCAATTTTAAACTGTCGCCTTTTTTTCCTCTCTTTTCAAGCATAATCTACCTTTCCATCTAAATTATTTTCTAAATCTTTTTCTATTTTAATTTCCTTTGGCAGCAACAGCAACTGCTGAGGCCTTCTCTTCTTAAACCAGAGGTATTGATTTTCTTTCTCTATTTACCTCACTGAATCTTCATGATACTTTGTATGACTTTAAGGTCCATCTTACATGTAGGAAGAGTGGGTGGCTGCCAACATGGCATAATTTTACAAAAGAGAGAGAAAAAGTAGTTTTAAATTAAAATAAGTAAATAAACAAGTAAGCAAATTACCTCACTATTCTTACTGGTGGCTGAAATTCCAACTTTGTTGCTTTATTCTCTGGAAATTAGACAAATAAGAACTATGGTCCTACTAAGAACAAGCTATCATTGAATGAAGTTATTCATGAACTTGATCATGTACTTGACTTAGTGAATCTAGATTTATCAGAACTGTTCCTGAGATCAGACTAGATTAGGCAACATTTAAAAAAAGAATGCTGACATCTGTGCTGAAATAATAAAAGGTAGAAATTGGGTTATGTTTAACAGTCTTTAATCATTTCATGTGATTCAAAATACTGCCTTTGAACACATCTCTATTTCAAAATGCTTAAGACATTATCTTCTGCAATGAGAAAAAGATATGCAGTTATGTAATAAATACATATCATTTATATTTATTATGCCTTTAACTCCTTAATTTAAGAAAAAAGTAAAGTAATACATCCTTTGGTAAATTTAGTATTTTATAAGCTCTACTTAACAAATTATTTTATTTTTTTAACAAAAGAATGTTTACTTTGCTAAAAAGAAGCATTTCGTGGTTAAAATTTACTTCCAAAATTGGAAAGTGAGTGGCAGGAATATTCAACTTTTATAGATTTTTAGCAAAAATTTCCATGGTGATATCTTCATAGACTACTTAATCAGATAACTCAGAATTAAAATCCAAATGCCAATTACAGGATGCAAGAAGTTAGCCAAGATATGTACCTTTCTGAGCACCAATTTCATCTTCTATAAAATGTTGGCAATAATATTTGATATATAAGTTCCAAGCTCAGCAACTGGAACACTGTAGGAAGAAATTAGTAAATGGTAATTATTATTGTTGTTTTTGTTTACATCAGTATAAATTTTGGTCAATAAGAAACTAAGTTAATTCTGTGTCTCCTCTGTGTGAAACTCTCACAGCAAAAAAAAAAAAAAAAAAAAAAAGAATTTTAAAAATAAGGTGTTTTATCTGCCCATAAAATCACTTTTTAGTATTCTGTGTAACATGAGATTTTTTTGAATTTAGGATTCACCTGCCAAGGGTAACAGGGACTGCATGGAGCATTTCACTGTCTGTTCAAGCCAAATAAGGAATCTTAACAATCACCAGTTCCTTTCTTCCTCATTTTCTTTTTCTGGAGAGCTGATGCTCTGCCCTTCAGGAAAAAAAAAAAAAAATACATCTGTAAAGAAATTATTTGATTCTACCTTTAAAAATCTGTAATCCACTCACTTGAATTGTTTCCATAAATATTTATTTTTATTATTGATAAAGTTATTAAAATTCAACTTTAATTATTGTAAGAAAACCTAACTTGAGATTATCTCTCTTAACAAATTTTTAAGTGCATATACAATGTTGTTAGCTATAAGCACAATATTATACAGCAGATCTCCAGAACATTTTTGTCTTGCTTATTTGAAATTCTATACATGTTGAATAGCATCTCCCTACTTTCTCCTCTCCCCACATCCTAAGAACCATTATTCTACTTTCTGCTTCTATGACTTTGACTATTTTAGATACCTCATATGAGTAGAATTATGTTGTCTTTGTCTTCTATTACTGGATTTTTTTCATTTAACATAATGTTCCCCATCTTCATCTACATTGTTGCATATGGCAGGAATTCCTTCTTTTTTAAGGTTAATATTCCATTGTATGTATTTACTACATATTTTAAATTTATTCTTCCATTGATAGGCATTTAGGTTTCAACTTAAAAATCATTTGGTGGTCTTTTCCTTGTCTCCATACATATTAAATTAAACTTGTATTGGCTATGTACTTTAAAAATATTAATTCTGAGACCTATTTGCTTCATTTAAAACAGTATAATTACATTGCGTTTTAGATGCCTCAGAAGTCTAAACCCACTAATATGAGGCAGATATAAATACATACATACATACATACATACATACATACATACATGTAGATATAAATTTAGTTTGAATAACTTAAATGTAGACTTTTTGTTCCCATTTTCTTCCCATTTCTTACTGATATTTCTGGATTTTATTTCTCACCTTTCTACTTGCCTTGCTATAGGGAACATTTTTTGTTTAAATAAAACTGCAGCTTAAAAGTGTACAAATCATACTGTATAGTTGATGAATATCTCTAGAGTATACACTCCCTACTAGCTCTTCAGAAGAGCCCCTCCATATCAACACTCAGATATAATTTCTCTTTTCCCTAACCAATCACCTAGATTCTTTATATTTTAAGATAAACATTTCAATTATATATATATATATATATATATATATGTGTGTGTGTGTGTGTGTGTGTGTGTGTGTGTGTATAATTTACATATATATAATTTATATGTATTTAATTTCAGCATTATTAAGGTATAATTGGCAAATAAAATTATAAGATATTTAATTTGTAAACTGTGCTGATTTGCTACATTTATACATTGTGAAGAGTCCTCTCGTCCAGTTAATTAATACATCTATCACTTCAAAACTTACCTTTTATTATGTGTAAGAGTATTTTAGTTCTACTTCCTTAGCAAATTTAAATTATGCAATGCAGCATTGTCAACTATAGTCACCATGTTTTACATTAAAATCTCAAACCTATTCATCTGTAGCTAAAATTCTTAAACTTTTACCAATGTCTCCCTATTTTCCATACTCCCAGCCACTAAAACCACTTTTCTATTCTCTGTTTCTGTGAGTTTGAGTTTTATTTATTTATATATGTATTTTTTTAGATTCCACATGTAAGTGATGTCATGCAGTATTTGTCACTGTCTGACTTGTCTTACTTAGCATGGTGCACTTGAGGTCAACGCACATGATCATAAATGATAGGATTTCCTTTTTTTCTAAATGTAGGCACTCATTGTGCAGTGGCAGTATCATAGCCAATGAGGTTAATATGAGCTGTGATTATGGCTAAATGAACACACATTAGTTTGTATGTTTATGAAGTGTCTACAAAAAAAATAACATAGAGTAATATATTTCATTTGTACCTGACTTCCTGTGCTCATCATTCTATTTGAGAGATTCATCTCTGTTGTGTGTTGCTGTAGTGTGTTTACCTCATGGACTTTTGCATTGGTTCTCGTTTTTGGCTGTTATTAATACAGTATTTTGGTACACAATTGTACACATTTATTTCAAGTATATAAACTGAACTACATCGAATTTCTGCAAAAGATATGCATATTTTTTACTTTAGTATTATTGCCAAACATTTTCCAAAGAGTTTTATTAGTTTATAATCTCTCCAGGAGTTTATGAGAGTTCTAGTACTCTATGTCTCTGTCAAAACATGATATTGGTAATCTTTTATTTATTTATTTATTTATTTTTAATTTTAGTTATCTGGTGGGTAAACTGAAGTAGTTTTAACATAAGAATTATATTCCTTTGCAATTGGCTCATGATGTTTTTGTAAATTGCAGTAATCAGTACATTAGAGTAGAAAGACTGCAAACTTAAACATCTAGAAAGTAATGTAAGTGAACGAAGTTATTAGATGTAAAAATAATTTGAAAGAGCAGTTGAGAGATTTTATTATGACTATGGGTATAGATATTAAACAGTAAGGTTAACACAGTAGTAACCAGGAGAGAACGTAATTACTGTAAATATTCTAACTAAATTCATGACAGGCAAAAATATGAGCCCAGTGTTGCCATCTTTTTATTTTTCAAGAGAAATTAAATCTAAAATTTTTTATAGTATTTTTGATTAGCATTTTGGCAATAAATTCAATTTTTAAAAAATGTTGTTTGTCAAACAAAGAACTACTAGAGTCATGCAGGCTATGAATTTTCATACTTCTCTAATGATATATTTGTGCTCTCAGAGAACATTTTTCCTGACTCTTTGCTATTCCTGTATCAACAAAATTAGTTCTTATAAATAACAGATAATTTTAGAAATAAGTACCAGCTCATTTTCCTGTGGATACCTATAATTTTTCTCCTTCCCTTTTCTTCATTGCAAAATCAATTTAGTTGACCTTTTCAGTTCAACCTACTTAAATGTTAAAATAGAATTTAACAAGTAAATGTAATGAAATTGTATTTAATATTTATCTAAAAACTAGCTTCATATGTATATCTCAGAAAAAAAAAACACATTTTTTTATAAGAATAGGGTTTGACAAAAATTAGTGTTGTCCAGAATTTAGAATTGGAAACTTGAAAAAGCTTTGCTCTGACAAATTCCTATTTTTAAAAGAGAATTAAATACAAATTAGACTATGTTTTTTAAAATGTAAACATCTTAGGAAATAGCTCACATTAACGTAAATTTTTATTAATGTATGTGTTTATTATCAGACTTTTTCTTAAGAATAGCTTCTGATGAATTAAAGTGCTCTGGGGACTAGAAAATTGTTAGCAAGAAGATGAAACAATGCTGAAGATAATGCTATACTTTTCCTCAAGGTTAAAGTCTGTTAATAACATAAGTTAAAATAGAGTGAAATATTAACTGCCTATTGATAGTTTTAAAATTTTCCAAGAACAAGTGATATACTCAATTGTAATCTTTAACAGATTAACCATTATAACAAATTTTTACTCCTTCAGTTCTAATAACATAACCTTATTTTGTGTAAATTAGTTATAGACAGAAAAATATATATATATTTGAATATGTTTAACTAACATTTGTAACTGAAATTATTTTGACAGGTGTATTTTGAGAGTCATCGAATTCTAGGCCTGGAAATCTAACTATGAGTTGATATGTGATAATAATTTGTTTTCAAATGCAATTTCTCTTTTTGAACAATAGGAGTTATCCATGGAGTCTGGAATTGATCCTGGCCAGGAATATGGACAAGATTATTACAGTTATGAGCATGGGTACATCTTCAGATTTTTTATCCAGTATCTTAATATTTTATGAATAATAAGGAGTTAGTAAATAATTATTACTAGCACTTGTTTTATAGATGTCATTTCATTAGTTTTAGCTTTGAAAATGAGTAATGTATCTAGTTTTAGTTTTAGTCAAGTTTTAACCATTTTTCCTATTGAGTTCTGTTTTGATGTTCTATATTGATATTGACTACAACTCTAAGAATGCAATGAAACTTATTCAGAATTATTCAAATAGGAAATAAAAGTCAAACATATTTGCTCAGTTCCTGAATTCACCATTTTTTTCTATAAGATGTTTAACATTTTATCTAATCAGTCAGCCTCAAGATTTTGCCCAACAGAAACTGAAAAAAAAAATTACTTTAAGATTTAAGAATAAGCATTTAAAACTTCACTTCTACACACATAAGTTAACCACTTTCTAAAAATGCAATAGAGAAATGTAAAGACCATTATGGATCATGTTTGAAGCAGTTCTTTACTATAAAGATAGATTTTATGTTCTGAATAAACTACTATACTTTTTAAAAGAACCTATTCTGTGCCCTAAACTCTACAATTAAAGAATATGCCTTCCTCTTTATTCTAGATGCTCCCAAAACTTAAATCTAAAATAATTTAATTCTTTTTATTGTTATTCCAGGGTACCATTATGGCAAAAATCATTGGTCATCAGGTTATTGTACTTACCCTATGGTTTTGTAACTAGTTTACAAGAAGCCTAATAGGTGCTATATAATATCTCTTGGTTGAATGATGAAGAAAAAGAAGAAAGCAGAGATCAGTCATGGTAGAGTCTATACTACCATGTGAAAAAAAAAAACTGTTTAAAGTTGTAAGTTTTATTACAGGTATGAAATGCCTCAGTATGGAAGTCGCCGTCGCTTGTTACCACCTGCTGGACAAGAGGAGTATGGTGAGGTGGTTGGTGAAGCTGAGGAGGAATATGATGAGGAAGAGGTAATTGCTATAATTTTCTTATGTAAGGTTAATATTTCAAGAGCAAATTGTTAATCCTATTTGAATAGCAGACTACAAAACATTCCAAAAATCGGAACTTCTATTCACTTAATACGTTTTCTGTAGAAATTTAATAATGCTGATCATTTGCCTTGTATATAAAATAAAATTAGTTTTATATAAGTTTAATGTATATCCTTCTATAAAATGTTAAACTTGGAATAAAGCCACAATAAAATTACATTTTCTAAAATCCTAAAGGCTTCCCCATAAAGATAACATTATAATAAAATATATAAAAAGTATTTTGCAAAATAATGTTTACTTTTGTTTCTCCATTGTCTAGCATATCTAAAAATTATGAAAAAGTATATTTTCAATCTTTCAGTTATCACAGGAAAATAAAATATTACCATCAATATTTTAATAAAATATTATTTATGTTTAAACCAGCATGATTCATTTATATAAAAAATATTTACTTGGTATATTTGCCAAAAACACACACAACAAATAAATGTCACTATAGCTTTACCCTATTAGAAATTAAGAAAATAGTCAAATTTCACAAGCTATTGAGATAAACTAGCATAATTTTCTTATTAAAATTTTGTTGAAACACATACATTAAAAACATTAAAGCCTAGAAATGGGAGAGAGAAGAGATAATGATTGTTTTTTTCTCCTTTGATGTAAGATGCAAAATAAGTTTTGAATAAGAAAAAAATGATGAGGCATTTGAATTTGCTATTATATAATATAAGCCTAAATAAAATAAATTACTTTTTCTTGGTTATCTTCTGTCTATATGCAATGGGGATAAAGAGAGAGAATTATGTGATTGTTTTCTGAAAATAGTCATATAACTTGCATGAAGCTATCAACCTGCAGATTCATTTCTGCTTAACTTATGTGGGACAAGGTCACAACATAACCGTCACCCAGCTGACACTTCAATTGCATTTTCATGATTTTCAGGAAAAGGCAAAGAAAATTAAAAAACCAAAAGTTGAACTTAGAGAGCCTAGTGAGGAGGAAGAAGTAGTTGTCACTATTGAAAAGCCTCCAGCAGCTGAGCCTACATATACAAACTGGAAGAGAGCCAGGATATTCCCAATGATTTTTAAGAAAGTTAGAGGACTAGCTGATAGAAGAGGCATTATCGACCTTGAGGGTGAAGAGTGGCAGAGACGCTTGGAAGAAGAAGATAAAGATTATTTGAAACTAACTCTGGACCAAGATGAAGCTACAGAAAGCACTGTAGAATCAGAGGAGGAGTCCTCAAGTGACTATACTGAATACAGTGAAGAAGAATCTGAGTTCAGTGAGTCTGAGACAACAGAAGAGGAGTCTGAGTCAGAGACACCTTCTGAGGAGGAGGAAAGTTCTACCCCAGAATCAGAAGAATCAGAATCCACGGAGTCAGAAGGAGAAAAGGCCAGGAAAAACATTTTTCTTGCAAGAAGAAGGCCCATTGTTGAAGAGATCAAGGAAGTCAAGGGTAAAAAAGAGGAGCCACCTGAAGAACCTGAAGAATCGAAGGTGGAAGAAGAAGAGCACCTAGCAGCAGCAGAAGAAAGTGAGCTGGCCCCTATGGAAGAACCAACAGACCTTGAATCTCATGATGTCACTGAAGAAGGCAGCATGGAATCAGCTTCTGCAGAAGGAGGTGTGGAAAGTGAAGAGGAATCAGAAGCATCGGAAAGTAGTAGCAGTAGTAGTGAAAGTCAGTCTGGAGGTCCATGGGGCTTTCAGGTGCCTGAATATGGCACAACCAAGAATGCAAACCAAAAGAAGCCTCCAGGAACAAACTCTGAAGGTTACAACACAGCACTTTAAAAGAGATCACAGTAGGTGGGAGTTTTGCAGTGATGAGTGCTCTTGTGTGCAGTGCCTTCTGTGTGTTCTTTAAAATGACAGTTGAAAGGGAGGAAATTGATCATGATTTTGATCTGATTTAAAATTAGAGATATGCCAGAAAAGTGAATATATATGCTCTCCAAATAGATGTGTATAATAATGTATTAGGGTAAAACTGACTCATATTTCTTAAATTAGTTATTCAGAAGACATGCAATTGGTTAATCAATATTTAAAATTATCTAGCAGGATTTCTGTTAATGCAATGTGGCATTGCATATTACAAGGATGCCCTGCTTATTGGAATGGATTATATGAATATATATGGTGATTTTCATATCATCTTTGAAAAATAACTCTTTTTGATAGGCTTCACTAAATGAGATCTCAAAAAGCTTATTTTTGCATATATGTACATTTCAACTGGCAAAGGTACTATCAAAAATATCATATATATGTTCAAATAAGTTTGTAGCTGGCACTTTCAAATATTAGAAATTAAATGAAATGAACTTTAAAAAGTCAAATTTACTACCATTTCTTTTCCATTGTGTATATGAATTAAAGTGGATTTAGAAAAATAAGTAAATTGTAACAGTTATACAATTTTTTCTGGGTAAGTAAACATATTTTTAAAATATATATCTGAAAATCAAAAGCATACCTCATTTTGTGCAATATGTTGATAGTGCACACATCCAAATATGTAATACTGTTTTGAGAATAACCTAGTATTGTTTAACCTTTGCCCCTTGCAATTTCAAATGTGAACTGATAAAAGAAAAATAAATTTGTAAAAATTGTCCTTGTATTCCAGTTGCTTACAAAAAGAAAGTTTACAATAATTAATTTTTCAGTTTTCTGTATTTCTGAATAAATTGCGCAGGATGGGAAGATATTTTCTTTTAATTTAACCTGTATTTAAATGAGATGACCCAGAAAACCAGGACACTTAAAAAGAATAAATGCATAAAATTATACAAAAAGTTTGGCTTTAACAATAAATGTGAATTAGAATACTATGGGTTTAAAAATATCGTTAAAATTGGGCACAGACATATTAGTATGAACAGAATATATTAATGTTGTGCATTTTTTTCATTTAACTTTCCTGAATAGTATAGCAACTGTCAAACAATGGATCAGATCTTTAGTTAAATAGAAATAATATACCTTTTTTTTTTTCATGTAGAACAGCAATACTTTTTTTCTTTCATGTAGAGCAACAATTTGTTCTAAAGTAGTACAGGTGCTTCCTGAAGTATCTACTTCCTAACTCAGCAACACTTTCTTCAGAAGTTATTAAGCTCCAAAACCAATGAAGCATTGGTGGAAAAGAAACTGATGTTAATGAAGAGTTGCTTCTCTCTACCTCTTTTGAATTATTTACTTTTGATAGTTTTCTAGCAAAGGATATGAATTTCACAGGCATTGTAATCGTTGCCCTTTTAATCTTTTGATAATGACTCACATATTGTTTGTTTTTTTAAATTTTGACAGTGGGCAAGAAAAAGAATGATCAAGTTAGTTGTTGATCGAGAATATGAAACAAGTTCAACTGGAGAAGACAGTGCTCCTGAATGTCAGAGAAACCGTCTTCACAATCCTAATATCCACAGTAATATTAATGGCAATATATATATTGCACAGAATGGTTCTGTGGTGAGAACCCGCCGTGCCTGCCTGACAGATAACTTAAAAGTTTCTTCTCCTGTCCGACTAGGGAGGCACTTTAAGAAACTAGACAAATTGGCAGTGACACATGAAGAGAGTGTCCCCCTGAACACGTTATCAAAAGGGCCATTTTCTACTGAGAAAATGAACACAAGACCAACTCTGGTAACATTTGCCCCTTGCCCATTGGAGACTGACAGTACAGCAGTAAAACCATTGGGGAACAGGCTGAAAAGCACAGTTGAACGGGAGTCCACGATTGACAGTAGGAACGTCAAGGAAGCTCTGGAATTCCACAGTGACCATACGCAGTCAGATGATGACGAGCTTTGGATGGGCCCCTGGAACAACCTCCATATACCAATGACAAAACTGTGAACAATTTTTTTAAAAAGTTATTTTGATTTTTACTTCAGTTTTTAATAAATTGTGCTTTTTATTGTCACGGAGAAAACAATGTATGGAATTTCTATCATGCACACAAGCTAAAACTTTGAACAATATGCTTTAAAGTTTAAAAAGAGACAGATTTGCACTCATATTTGTATCAATTAATTGTTCTTCCCAAAAAATCTTTTCTGACATACTTTCAGTTCACCAAATAATATGTCATTTAAATATATAGCTGTTGAGTCTTGAATTTTTTTTTTATGTTACTAAACAGAAAAACTTTACTAAGTAATCATTTATAGTTTGTTGATTAACATAAATTACTTTTCATCTCTAGTGTAACATTTTTGGTACATGTAATTTTACTTTTCATTAAAAAATGGAAAAAATTATATTAGAGGATTTCACAGGTAATCGGTTTATACAATTGCTGTCTATCCTGATTTTGTTATGGAAGAATTACAAAGTGATAGTAAATGTGAGAATCTTCTGTAAATTATTTAGAATCATGTGTTTATTTTCCTTATTGTTCAATATAATTTTTTTTAAGTTTTTACGTATGTATATTTTAATCTTTTAAGGAACACTTGAAGCCACATCTCTTTTGTAAATGTCATTTACAGTTTTTCCTGGTGTCCCACCCACCACACATACACATACTCTACAAACACTATCCATACCAACCATGATAGATAATTTAGTTTGCCATCTGAAGTTAAATCATTTTTTGGAGCATCACAGAAATCTCATCCTCAGCAAAATATTATTGAGATACAAAAGGCAATAATGCATCTAGAACAACAGTTTCGGGATGAAAGGTGTAGTAAGATCAGAGAAATCTTACATTAATGTTATTGGACATGAATATTTTATGAATACGGTATAAAGGAATTTGGCAGGATCAAAAATTTATATAATATGTGAAATGCCTATAAAGCCTATAAATCTGTAACTTCAAATGTATTAATATATCACTTCTCTCAGCTCCAGTTTATTTATAGAATATTTTAATACATAAAATTTTTATGTCCATAAAGTGTAGAACCAGAAAATGTTCACCTGGGCATTTTCTATCAAATAACACATCTTGCATTTTTCACCATTGAACAAAGCACAGTGTTTCACCATTAACAGAAATGAAAACAAAATACCTTTTTTAAAAAAATCTCCAAAATGTTTCTTGTGTGTTGCATACTCTCCAGATGTAAAAAGGATGAAACAATATAATTCAAAAGAATTAAAAATTCTATGAATGTGATTTAGTATGACATATTACAGCTCGTCTCAAATTTTGCATAGTATTGACCAAGTTTAGATTTCAATAAAATAATCTCATGCATGCTTATTATATGGTTGAAAGATTTAATAGCGCATAATATTTATTTTACTCTCACATGTCTCAAAGTTTTAGTTAATTATAATGCTATTTTCTTATTTCTAAAATGAATGAATTGTATGTAACATAAACTTGCCAACTTCTATGAATAATATGTTTTAATTTCATATTTCAAAAAGTATTTGAGATCAAATACAGTAACATCTCATTTACCTAACATTATTGGAATTTAATGCATTCTATACGTATCTTGCTAGAAAAATTATTGACATTCACTGAGAGCTTGTTAGAAATATAGAATCTTGTCCACACTCAGGTTTATTAAACAAGAATCCACATTCTCGCAAGATCCAAGGTAGTTTATATGCATATTAAATTTTGAAAAATAATTATCTATACCACTGAACTCCAGGGATTACTCCTTGAAGCACCAAAGTAATAGTTTTTAGTATAAAATATTTTAGATAGAAGTTAGATTAAGCATATTCTATTTTCCTACTTACTCAATGTAAAATCACTAAGTATAATTTAATATTTTTCTAATGTTCTATAGTCATCTCAACTAGCATCCCATAATATTGACTCCGCATACAGCTTTATGTATTTTTTCCTTTAATTTTAAGCTGTTAAATTTAACTAATATAGTCATAGTGCTCTCTCTAAAATTTATCTTCCAGTATATTTCAAATCTCCTAGTGAGAAAGTTTGTCTTTGTTTGTTTTGTTTATTATTATTGAAAAATCATTAAACCTGAAATAGAGATCTGGTATGTGGATTCAAAAATTAAAGTTATGTGATTCTCAGAGTCACTATTGGAATCTAAGCACTGTTCTAGAAATTTGAATTTGGCAAAAGACTAATGTCCTAATATATGAGATGTCACTGTATTTTAAAGTTTAATTTTTACAAAGAAATATGGAAATATTGTAGGCTACTCAGCAGACATAATTCAGCAATTCAAGTTGATCATTTCAGGAAAAAAAATCATGAAATTAATCTGTCCCTAAGTTAATGGAGATAGTATAAAGATAAGCAGTATTTATACAGAACTAAAACAAATATTTGGTCAGTATATTTTGTGGTAAAGTATACACAGCAGCAAAAACATTATCAACTGACTACATAAATCTGGACCAACCAGTTACTTTGATAGGACTTTCACTATTCTATAAAACTCTGACTCAGGATTAAAATCGAGGAAACCAGGGGAGATATCTAAGTTTAAACTTAAGAATACTTCATATAAATGATGTTTCTATGTAAATGTTTATAAATGAATTGGTGGTTATTTTTCTCAGATAGAAATAGCAGTTTTTTTGTCATGGTCCTTAATCAGTACAAGATTTCAAACACATAGAAGAAATAGCAGCTCTTGGCTGGTTTGGTTGATATCATTATAATATTATAATATTGCTAAACCTGTTGCTTTCAAGAGAAGGTCTCATGGGAATGAGGGACTTGGGTAGGAAGAACGAAAAAATAGAGTCAAAATGACATATAGGAAATTTGTGATATGATGACGATCAAGTCACAAAATATAATCTCTCTGTCTAGACTTCTTTTTTCCATGAATTACAGACTCAGAGTTGTCATAAAATTACCACTGCAGGTTGGCCAAAGGCATCTTTTTAAATTAGAAAAAAAAAAGTTTGCCTTGAATTTTATATGTGATATGTCATTCATGTTATCAGAACATATTGTTAACACGGATGCTAAAACATGTTATTTATTTTAAGTGGTTCTTCCAAATGGATGTGGTAGCCTCTATTAAAATATCGTTAATTGCATTTATGTACCATACATCCAGGAATTATTGAATATCAGTCCTTGAGGAAAGACATTTTCATGTTTTTATTTCATGAGTCTTGCTTTTTCTCTTATTCTGCTTCACTTTCTGCACTTTGTACCATAAGTGGGGCTTATATACCACTTCAATTAATTAGTTAAATAAGCAGAAAATGCTAATAATTTATTCTCAGGGCAGATGCCCATTGGTGCCTGCAAATAACACAATGATAAGGCTGAGGGATAGGTTCAAAATAATATTGAGGACCTCTATTTTAATTGATAGTTTCTCCCTATTTTCAAATGATAACATGGATTCCTTTGTTCTATTTTTTTCTCTTACATTTTTTGCATTTGTTGGCCTTTATAATAACAATGTTTTCTTTTTAGATTTTTTAAATTGCAATCTACTTTATATTTATGGTAAGTTAAGCACATATGAGGAAGAATTAAACATTGTCTATAATTTGGAAAATTATTCACATATTCATTGCTTTCCCAATTTCTTTATTCAAACACTTATTTTTCCTTAACAAATATTATGTTTCTATACAAAGAATATGAATTACAAATTTAAGTTAAAAATGCATTGTTATTCACTACAATTGTTTCAAAAATAAAATTTGCTTTTAAAAACTGATTTCTCATTATTCTGTCAGGTGGGGATAAAAATCAGTAACTGTTTTCCCATTTACATTTTAATGTTTTAGTTTAATAATAAAAGAAAAATCTGCTCTGGAAACTCATATCTTTGAACAATGTGAAGAAAAAGATTGCATTTTAAAATTCTTATTCTTTTTTCTGTATTTCAGTCATGCACACATCACCAAGTTTTAAGAAGAGTGGACAGTGTGTTTCCTAACATATTGCCCATTCATTTATTTAAAAATAAATTTTATAATAAAAAAAACACTAAGGTGTTCATTTATAATCAGTTATTTTTATAGACATGCTAAATGATATCATAAATATCTCAAGAATCGTAGTCAACATGAAGTTACATTATGTCATTTAATATGATTGTTTCAGAGATTAATAGTTTGTATACTTACCCCTCTCCATCCATCCATTTATCTAGCTGTATGAAATATGTTCATATTTCTTTAGCTATGTGCAGCTAACCCTAATGTTATAATGCAGCTGATGATATAATGATTTCAATTGTCTTTTATATTAAAAAATCAGGATTGAGAATACATTTTCTAAAACAATCAACTTGAATACAGAGAGAATTCTTGGCCCTTTGCCCTCATGCTCTTTGTATTATAGAACAGATTTTATTTATCCCTCTCTTTCCAGTATCCACATCCCTCCTGGCATAAACAAGAGACAAATATTGCATTAAATAGAATGAGTTAATTTAGGCATGTAACTTTAGGCATATTATTTTACAATATACCACATAGGCAAAGTAAGTCAGAAAAAGTCGAGAACCATATGATTTCACTTGTGGGATATAAAACTAAAAGCAACAAATGAACAAGACAAATAAAATCTCATAGACACAGACAACAGTATGGTGGTTACTACAGAGAAAGTGGGGAAAGAGAGGTAGAAAATGATAAAAGAGGTCAAATATATAGTGATGGAAGGAGATTTGACTTTGAGTGGTGAACACACAATGCAATATACAGATGAAGTATTATACAATTATACATTTAAAACCTATATAATTATATTAACCAAAGTCACCCCAATAAATTTAATTTTCAAAAGATTCAGACAAATTGGTTACAGATATAAAAAATAACATCCACCTCAAGAGATAAAATTAGATATGTAATCAAAACATATTTTCCAAGTCTATAATGTCATATGTAGAGAATAAAAGATTAGAGTTTTCTTTGCATTTTTCTTCACAAATATGGCCATTCGAATATTTTACTGGCTAAATGCCTTTACAAATTTTATTGACATTTTATATAGTAGGTATTGTTTTTAGAAAATGCATAGTTCCCCATGGTTCTGAAAAAATATATATGTTTTTAAAAAGAAATGAGAGAAACCCATAGAAATTTTCTCTCTGATTTGGGCTTCTTGAGTTAAAAGAAGACTGTTTTGTGGTTTCACAGGTATAAATATGAGGGAATTCTGAGAAATCTCCCCTAAAAGATTCCAATTTTAATCTAAATACCTACCCCAAAAATACTTTTTCTATAGGATAATAACTAAATTGATAATGGTTCTAGTGAATTTGTTGTGAAAGAGTCTTTGTTTTTATCAAAACCTAGCCTAAATTAGTTTAGAAAGCTTAAACTTTTTTCTTGATATCAAACTGACAAAGCACACTTGATAAGCAAACTGACAAAATTTGGTTTGGATATGTCGATATTGTGGCTCTGTGCCCTTTCCCTTTACTATCTATTCCTCAGCATGTTTCTTTGCTGCTGCCATCTCCTATAAAGGATATTGAATTCTCTGACACTATGAAAATGTCTGTCATACCACAATGAGAAGAAAAAGTGAAATTTTAGTCAGCTTGACTAGGATAGATGATAGATGATAGATAGATGATAGATAGATAGATAGATAGATGATAGATAGATAGATAGATAGATAGATAAATGATAGATAGATGATAGATATAGATGATACATAGATATAGATAGATGATAGACAGACAGACAGACATGGTTCTGTGACTGCGAAATGAGTTTGGATATGAGTCCTAGGGCCATTTTGAGTAGAAACATAAATAATGATACAAAGTCACTGAAATAAGCAAGACTTCAAAGTTCAACTGTGCTTTACAGTACCAGCTGCTGTGCTAGTCTCTAACCTAAGTTGGTTATCTATGTCTCATTTCAGAACAAAAGGCCTATGGTGGCTTATCAAAATGCATAGACTACAAGTAGTGAGATAAAGTCAAAAGAATGAAGCCAAAGGAAATAAAGATAAGAGAAAATATAGCTCTTAGATTAGCACCCAGACTTATATGCCCCACAGTTCTATATATTAGTTTTTTAGGCCACAATTTGGCTCGAATTCCCCCAGCTGTCAGATGAAAAAGGAGAGTAGAATTAGTTAAAAGTTTTATAGTGCACGTAAATTTTTTTAAAAATTATTGAAAAGAAGTTAGCTTTGCTTGTTACCAAAACTTGATAGAAATTTTTTCTAAAGGTCTTTAAGTACACGTTTTGATATGTTGGCTTAGCTGTAGTCCGTTAAATTTTATTTCTTTGCTTTTTCTTGCATAGCTAGTGAACATCGGCCTTTCTTCAGATCTCCAAGTGTTTAAGTCAGTGACTCTGTCACCCTGTTATCAATATTTGCTACAATGACTGCTAGAAGGGTAGATTGCCAGAATGCTACTTTTACTAGCATTCGTTCTTGCCAACAGAGTTATATTAATCCCTCTTTAATTAAGTCATTAATCAAAGGCTGGGTTGTAAAGGTCTGCAGTTTTCACAGCTCTATAGCTGTGCTGTTCGCTGATGATGGCATATGGAAATGCAGACCTATTTCTTTATTTCTTCAGAATATAGAATTTTCCCCTTTGAAGCTTGAACTTGAATTTAGAGAATGTTTTAGACTGATAAAACTTGCTTTTATAAGGTAGGCAAAAATATGAAGAATATGCCATCACTTTAATTGCTTGACAATTTAGCCTAATTCTGTCCATTATATTTGCATTTCATAGTCATGTATTTGGACAAGGATGGACATAATTAGTGTTATTTTCAGTGACATCCCTGTGAACCAGCTCTTCAGAAAAAAAAATAAACAAACAGATAAATTAAAACATAACAAATCTAAATGACTTCAGGGATATCAATACTCCTACCATAGTCATCAACCAATGACTAAATAACCAGCTTTTGCCAAATTTCTGAAAATTAAACAATTAGCTCTCATGAGTCTGTATGAATTTGTTGTACATGGTTTGTACCAGAGCATTTATTAAGGACAACTACCTTACTCTCAAAAAAGGCAGCAGAAACTGTCTCTAGAAGTCAAGAAAGGCTTTACAGAAAGATATACCTGAAGGACATAGAGAATAATCAAATAGGCATACAATGGGAGAAGGGAGAGACCAAGAGAATACAGGAAGGTGCCAGTCAAGCAAAAAGATCATTTTGTGCAAAGGCCAGAAATGTAAGAGAATTAAATTATATACTCAAAAAATGACTAATAATTCAACTTTACATTTTAGTAAAAGGTGATGGAGTAGGATGAGATCAGAAAATGGAAAGATAAAACTAGATGTCAGGCTAGAACTACAACATCAAAGAGCCTATTCCTATCTTATCACATAAATATTGAGTAATCACTTTAAAAAAATATATAAAGAAGAGATCAACTCAAGAAGCTTTGTGTATAAAATGAAAGACAGGATTCATAATTAAAAGGTTAAGAGTAATAGAAAGAGCAGACAATTTTATTATTGAAGGCCTGGGATCAAATCTCAATGTGCCAGTGAATAGACTAATAGGCCTTTCTGTGTTAAGCCCAAGAACCACTAACAATGTTGTTCCTTCCTCTTTTTCCTATTTAAGTTAGTATTGCCTGCCCTTATAATGTGGATCTTTTCTCTAATTTAATCTCCCCCTGTCTTCAGGACTTACAGTCTTTCCAGATCCTCATTCATTTTCACACCTCAAGATAAAAGCAGCATGAACAAAGTTTTGAAAATACTAAATTAAATAGACTTTTCATTCATCTATAATTCATGTTTTTTAGTCCACCGAACCAGCTAATGGGGAAGAAGCATAGTGTAGATTCAAGCTAGATCACATTAGTCCAAATTCTGATTGTGCCACTACCATACCTAAATCTTTATCTGTAAAGTGGAGGCAATAATAGTACTTACCTTCTGGATTGTTAAAAGAATTAAATGAGCTAAGTTTTGTAAAGCTTTTCAAATAACGCTGGCATATAGTAGGCACTATTATTGAAGAGAGGATGAGAATTTCTCCCACTCTACCCTTCTTTAGTTATTCTGGCTGAACTAGTTATAAAGTAATAAAATTGACACAAGAGTAGATTAACAGGAGAAAAAAAAACAATAATATGCACATGGGAGAATCACAATACAATGATCAGATCATAAAATGTGGCTCAAAAAGTGATCGAACTAAGCATTTTTTGGGTTTTTTAGAAAAAATAATAAATTTGTGACAAATTGACAGAGCAAAGAAAGTTGGTGCTCATTAGAATGAAATCTAAACTAGTCAGAGTATTCATTAGTGAGAAATCTAAACAAAGTTTAGGCTTAATAAAGACATTACAGGTTTTATTTATACACACTTTTTTTGACTTGATTTTATAACTCATACCATAAGGTTGTCTCTCAGTCCTTCAGGAGTGGACAGGGCATCTATCATGGAGATTTATTTTCTGTTTTTAGGAAGACAGAGAAGAATGAGAGAGCTCTTCCCATTCTTGCTGCTTCTCAGATGACTTAGTTCAAAATAATCAACATGACATTGTGAAATATCTTGAGACAAGTGAAACAAAAGGGGGAGAAAATCACTTCAAGAAGAAAAAAAGGGATAGACATAGGGATAAGTCTCATCTAGACAGGAAGAGGAAATAGAAAACCTGCTGACTCTATCCCTGGGTAAATTGTGAGAAGGCAGTGTAATGCATATGTTGTGATTTCCCCTCAAGTCACTGAATGGTGAAGCAAGTTGGAAGACAGAGATTTTTGTTTGAAAATTGGGGATCTTTTCATAGGGGACTCCATGCCAACATGAACGAGCTCATCAGAGTAAAGGCAGTAGGCATGGTGGTAGACAGAAGGCTGAGTTTAACTCCTGAGAATTTACTCTTAATCCCCACAGATATAGAAAATGTACAGATGTTCCCAAAAGTTCTGTGCAAGGATGCAAAAGGGATGAGAAGATCCAAGGTATAAGCTTAGTGAGCCTTAAAGTAGGTTGATATGGCACGACTCCCACCTTACAAAGAGGAATAGAACAAAAGCAAATGTTGTAGTGACTTCCAGAGGATATGATAAACCTGAACCAGTATGGAGGCCTAGAGCAACTGGACCAAAGAGAGAAGAGGTCATAAGTTTACTATTTGAAGACTTTAGCAGCATATGTCAGCAGGCAGAACAGTTGCTAAGGGACAGGGGAATCATTACCAGAAGTCAACAAGAACCCAGAAAACAGCAATGCCTATGCTTGCATCTAAGATTCTGTTTCCACATTTTCATGATGAAAAGAGAACAGACTACAGTTTATCCAGACATCATCTTGGACTGGAAAAAGAAAGAAGAGGTTGCTGAATATTTGAGCACTTACTAAAAAGTAGGCTGCTTAAATGAAAAAATATTGAGATATTAACTGAAAAGCTAAAAGCTTCTGAATATCTGTGTAGTAAATTTTGAGAAAAATCAGTTATAGAAAAATAGACACTTTCTTTTTACATTCATGCTATAACAATTTGGCTATAAAAATTCATGCTATAAATAACCTTAATCATTCTATTTGCTTCTGAGAAATAGGTTTAAGAACTTTACAAAGACTAGATTACTGTTTTACAATTTTCTTATGGTCCTTATAGATGTTTTAACTTTCTAATTTCTTTTGATGCCATGACAGACTAAATTTCTTCCTGTTTTTATTTATTAAATCTCTGATCTTCTTCCTTAAAAGAAGTACACATATTAGAAGGTATACTTGAAGATACAATCAACGTGGAACAGAAAGATAATTTGCATCCCGAGGGCCTCCAAAATGATGGATTTTTTTTTTTTTTTTTTACAATGGATACTTTCTTTATTCATTCATTCAAAACTTATTGATTGCTTTTAAGATCCGGGCACTGCATTTATTGCTTGGGATACACTTTTAAACAGAACAAGGAAAACTTTCATTGAGATTATAATCTACTTTAGTACATAAACAATATTAAATATTTTGTAGGAAAAAAGGCCAAATTTATTGTACCAGTTCGGAATGGAACCTCCCTCAGGCCTGCTTAAGTTTAAGAAAGCACTTTGTAAACTGAAGCAGTATACCAATTGCTGTAAACAAAGACAAATACAACACAAATACATCTCTGGGTATTATTAACATTGATTCTTATTATTGAAAATGTCAGCTCTAATCTCCCCTGACATCAACTGTCATATATACAATACCCAATAAATAGGGTGGCAATATAGTCTGACTGGCCTGGGATAGTACAAGTTTATATTAATTGCTATTAACAAGGACACATAATTTTATTATAAAACATGTCCATTTGGGTGATAGATAAATTATTTAGTGACTCTACCAATTGACATATCCTCTTAAAGTCACACAGACTGCAAACTCAGCATATTCTAAAGAGAAAATATTTTATTCCCTTTCTCTCAAATCTTATCAAACACTTAACTTCTCACGTGTATCCTATTTTATGCAATGGTTCTACCTTCCTATCTAAAGCATCCACTTACTGCTTTCTCTACTTTAATTCCTTTTCCACAACAATAATAGGAACCTGCTGATCTTTCTTCAGATTTACCCGCTAACAGAGAAGAAACTTTTACACTTTCCAAATCTGTGTCCCTGGCCTCAGCCATTAACATATCTGTCTACAACTATCCTAATGGTTTTCATCTCTAATGTTGACATAATGAATAGAAATTTATCATTTTCCAGTTTATGCCTTTCCATTGCTTAAAGAATATAATATAGCATTTAAGAACTTCTGGACTACAATTGAACATACATTTCATAGCTCCCATCTTACTAACCACTCAGGATTCTTCTAACAAAACTGAAAACTAATCCCCCAAGTTCTCATAAGAGATGAGAACATTTAGGAAATTTTAGCAGAGTCTTAAGTAGGGCAATAAGGCTATAGATATAAAAAATGGCTTTACATTTCTGGCTTCAATTTTCATTGAGAATTTGTTACTGACCCTTCTGGGTTAGAGACCCAAATCAAAGTTCTGTTACACCAATAGAACAAGACTGAGTTCAGTAAAGCATAAAAGAAACTGTTCTTTGATCAAGGAATAGAGAAGGGTAAGCTCATGTTCTAACAGCACCTTCTCCCCAACTAGGGAGGAACCTTCTGTATTTACAGGCTAGAAGGTGGAGTAGTTAAATTCTTTTATGCGTGCATAGTCATTATTTTGTTGCACTCAGCCCTTGCACATACAATTCTTTTTGCAAATGATGCCCATTCACTATCTTGGCTTTTGAGCTTTGACACCTTTGTCTTTGCCGTAGGGAATCCTTTTTAGTTCCCGTAAGTTAACATAGCTTGTGACATAGTTTAAGTATTAAGAAATATTAGAGTCTTTTTGATGATAGCCTGGTGACAAATTAAAGTTTTTTATGCCTAGAATGCTGCATAGAAGAAATAAAATTTCACCAAAGAATTGATGCCTATAAGCTAAGATCATAGGTATCTTGGTGCTAACAAATAATAATTCAAAGACCAAAGCCTTTTTTGCTTTTATCTCTGCATTTGGTAAAATTTAGAAATTTAAAAATTTAGAAAGCCTCTCTGTGTACACAGACAGTCACCAAAGGCACAGGATGCCACTATAGACTGCAGAGGGAGAGAGTATACACAGGAAGAGAGAGGGTTTAAAAGAGATCCCTGGGCTAGAGCACTTAAAAGGGCTGGGAGGTACAGGGAGAGTGAGGTGGCATCCATCCAGGAGGCAAAAGAAAACAGAAAGCCTTTTTAGCCCACAGCCAATTTCCTCAGCTAACCAATCCCCTGCATCTAATTTCAACTCCATAACCTATTATCCTCCTATTTCTGCCCGTGTTCTCCTAGCTAAGCCAGAAGATTGCACAATATTTTGGCAGCTATGTTAGCCTTCTGACACAAGTGGGGTTTACTTCTCCATTCTAAAAAAAAAAAATAGTGCCTGAATACAACTGGATATGTGAATAGATGACTCTAGGTCAATTCAGTATATTATTGTGTAGAAATATATAACTGTTATTATTGTGTCTCACGTGCTTGTATTGTAAATATTTATAAAGAGTCAGAGGAGATCCTTCTATTTAGAGATGCTGCATATAGAACGGTGATCCCTGTCCTCTCTCATGTGGTTTAACAATAACAATAGAGAATCCCAGATGAGAAGAGAAAACAAAAGCTTAAGTTAAAACTTGATGACTGCCTGAGTACTCAGAGATATTTCCTAGGATAGTAGTGCTGCCTGCCTGATGCAAGTCCCAAATATATTCTTTCTATTTGTGGGAGAGGGTTGGGAGAAGAATTGGCAATGGGTAACTAAATGCCTGATACAAGAATGTCCTGTACCCTTTTTGCCTGATGTCTCCACTCATAATTAATGATTAGCAAAGAAAGGGTCGAACAGTCCTTGCTAGTCAAATAAAAATGGTATGTTCCACTAACATGGCCACACGCCATCCTGGTTTTATACAAAGTGAAGGCAATTTTGGGGGGAAAAACTTTATTCCCTCCTCCACCACTTAAAACAAAGCCGTCTGCTCAATGAGTCCCTCAACTCACAGAGATTCCCATAAATGTGTAGGTTTGTTTCATTGAAATTTGACTAAACTGAAACCCAATTGTGTCCACTGGACTTACATAGCTGTTCAAACTAAGTATCCATGATGCAGAACTGAAAATAAACATGGCCACTCAGTTCAATTAGCAGAACTTAAGGTCATGCTCATAGCTCTGGCCAGTACTTTCCTTAACAAGCTTTGTTACATGTTTACCGACTCTTGGCAAGGAGATTATAGGCTGGCATATTAAAGATAACAAATAAAAAAAAACAAGTCATATCTTCTAATCAGATTGTCTGGCTTACTCACGTATATAACCATAGTATGAATCTATTTCCTGATGAGATATAATCTAGATGTAAAAGTCATCACTGCATGTCCCACTTGACTCCTGCCAGAGGTTGCTCCATTTATCTAACCAAAAGGAATCCAGTGTCTGCCTATTCTTGACT